>LUCH01000079.1:123442-249223 GCA_013368495.1 Paragonimus heterotremus | reverse complement strand
CGATTCAAAACTCTGCCTAGATAACGCTATCTGGTGAACAGAAATAACAACGAGGTTAACGCTGAAGTATTTAAACGCATTCGGGTATTCGTCTTCATTTTCAATTTTAGTTCATTTTTATACTTTTCTATGGCTATTTGTATCGTTTGCACAGCTTCCGATAAAAGTTTACAAACGGGCAATTGGGAAATAAGACATGGTTTCAAAAGTTCTTCTTCAAGCCGATAAAACTGTATAGAGTGACGATAAAGGTTGGTTAAGCTACCCACCAGACTTACCACAGAGAAGCAAAGTAATTGGTCAGTAGTTCGGGGATGATTTATTTGGGATGTTATGTTATGTTCGTTTGTTCGTCAACCATCTCGCGCAAGTTGGCCAATGGTCTGATCGATTCGATGTCAAGGTAGATACAGAACATCAGTTAACCCTATTCCTATCGCGTTGATGGTGTGGTGTCCTCAAACGGGCTGGTTTTGATGGGCTACTTTGTCCGTGATAATTGACTCACAAAGGTTTCCAGTGTTCCGTTGGTGCTCGTTATGGACCAACTGAGCCAGAATGTCATTGTTAGCTTATAATCCTTCAACAGGCTTCAGCCAGTGCGCGCAATGTTTGCGGACTCCATATAAATTGTTTTAAAAAAATGATTGGAAGAGTAGATATGTACAGATGAGGTCTGAATCGACCATCTGGGTATTGTGGAACCGGAGCACTGAGAATGAGAGAGAACAAATGAATAGCTAAACCTTCACGTTGATCCTGTTGTTTGTCAGTTTGAGTCTGTCAGTTAGCTATTCTACAGCAACGCCACTGTCAAATAACACTTGGTTAAACAATGGCTTCAGTTTTGCTTTTCGAATTTAAGGTTTGTGTGTCATCCTAAGAATATCTCCAACGATAATGGGCAATGGGACTTAAGGATCGATCCCGTCTCCACGTTATCTATCCGTCGATATAGCCCACATCTAAACAGCAGTTGCACGTCGAAAGTGTACCGAACATGAACCCTTCCAACCTCATTACTCGTAATCAATTTCCAGTGGCGGTTTCAGACACGTAATCGTTCTGATTCTTTCGGTGGTACTTTGATGAACGTTGACATCACATCCAACGAAAACTTCTTTAGTTGTCACTGACATCTGGTAGGCAATCAACGAATTCCAATGTATCACATAAGTTTATCGCGACAGTTGCTTTAAGGGAGAGTTCACTCACTTTCACCGCCTATCGAAGCATTGAACAGTGAAGTGTCTCATCAGGTTTAGTGCAGGTCGAGCTGGTAAATCAAGCTGATCGGCTACTGGCAGCTCGTATGGAGAGGAGGTAGTGGAGCCTTACAATCACTGCTGCCTATTGTTTGAGTCCGGAATCGGCTGTTTGTCTCCGAATACCCTGTGATATTTGGTAACTTAATGTTCTGTACAATAACTTTTCGTATTTTTGTTCGTAAATCCCATGAACTTTACTCTGGTTGATAGGCATACTGTACAGTTTACTAATTTAGTCGCTTTAATTTACGGTAGCAATTCTGTAATGGTAGCTTGGCCTGTTAGGAAGAATATCCGAGTTATGCTGAGATTTCTTTAAAGCGTTCATATGACCACTTACCACAGGATGCTCTTTACTGATCTGTTCCTACTCTGTAAGTGGTAGCAGTTAAGCAGTACACTTCAGTATAACTCATGCTACTCTGTTGAATTCAGAATTAACTAGATTCTCAGTGTGTAAGTCAAGTTCTGATCGTTCTTTCTTGCATTGTGAACCATAAAAGTGAGAACTAGGCGATAGTAGATATACCGTGGGACGAATAACATTTGCAAATGGGGAAAGCTGAGAACAAACCTTTCTGGTTGACGAAGTAAATGGTAGATAAATGGCAGAAACGAGAAGAATCTAAGTTATTTTGCTTAAACCGTTAGGACACATTGAACGGAACTGGCCGAAAAGGATGTGATTACAAGCTTACATGCCTGTTAATGCTCGTCATAAAAACCGCCTCACTTAGCCATGCAGTTGAACATGACAGGATGTCTTGTACACTGGTCGTTCACGCGTGACCGAAACCTGTTTACCAGTTCATTCGCACCAACCTCAAAATCCATGCCCTTTGTGTCTCTCGGTCGTAACCATGGTGGTAGGTGATCAACCAAGCCTGACAATCTGGTCCGTGAGTCGTTCATAAATGACAAACCTAACTAGACACACGTTGATTTGGGACTGATCAATCTGATCGCAAACGGATTGAGCCTATCCCTCGCTACCGCACCTATCGATGTCGTCTATGTTGACATCCAATTGCTCACTGAAGTTTGGCAACTAGCCCGACATGCACACACGTTCTAGTGTGACTCATCTAACCAATCATTCCAGTGTGTTACTATGAACATAACCTGGCATAATTCTTGGAGGTTCTCATCACAGTCTATGGACACAATTCAAAATATGTCCTAGTCCGTCGCAATCAGTGACAGATTCTCTTATTGAATACCTCATCTCCAGGTTCTTATGGGATTCGGCTAGTCTTTCCTAAGTGTAAAGTAATTTCAACCACAACGTGATCAATCCGGACATACTCAAATCAAACTTTTGACTGATTCACCACACTGTTTTTATATTCTACAAGTTTTCATGGTTTACAAAAGACTAAGTAGGTATTTTCTTGACTGAGAAGAGTCAATGCTGCATGGTCATTAACTAAATTAAGTCCCGTAACCTATGCTTTGCTAACGAAGCTTTTCTCCATTCGACCATGAGTATACATCGTGATGAGCTGCCCGAGACAGCTGAAGGAATTAATAGGCTCACCTGCTGCCTCTGCAGAATATAATCAATAGGGTATATCATCATCCGAGCATGAAGTTGAACTTCGGTACTCATGATCGTAAGACGAGCGTGTTAGCTAATTCTCTGATGGGTTCGAACGTGGTAAGGTCTAAAAGGTGATCCATACTAACTTGTGAACAAGTTCCAAAATGTCCATGTTTGTTTTTGCTAACTCTTTTTTCTCTCCCACCCTCCAGCTAACAATTTTAATAAGGTTTACCTCCACATCTTATAATGGTGATATTTCATTTTGACGTGATATATCGTCATTCTCATCTTCAAATTGGCGTATAACTTTGGACAATTTCTTCCGTGCTTAAATCGATCAGATGAACTGAGATTCGAACCGATAACTTTGGTGTTTTAGTCAAGCTCTTACGCGCTGGAACACTAGCGCTGTTTCTGTCGGTAACAAGACTAACTGATAATCCGCTGCATTACGTCTAATGAGCTCAATGTGGAAATGACAAGCAAAATTAAAGAAGTGTACAAGTTCTGACGTAGAATCATTGTTTTCTGGACATTCATCAGTTAGAATGTATACTTTTAAACTTAACGGGTGTAAACCCACTGTCGGCTTCGAAACCGTCAAATAGCGTCCACAGTGTGTGCGATCGACGCGAGTACGTAGCACATCAGACTTGTAAATGACATTTTTTTTATCAAGGTTAATTTTACGGAATATGACTGTCGAACAACCCATAGAGATACATCTGCGGTTAATTGCCAGGACATTATTCACCATCGAGCACGGCTACGTTTGACTTGAATGAGTTCATCAGTCACCCCGTAGTCTTTCCGACCCATTCCACAAAAGTCAAGGTCGAATCCGTATATCAAAACTGAGGAAGAATAATTAATGTAAGCTTATATGGTCACTCGTCTAACTCCTGTTAATCCCTTCGTAACCAGACTATAGAATCCAGGCCACACTGTGACCGGCGCTAACTGGAGTTGAAAATGCACCCAGTTGCTGGGACAGTAGCCCTTTTTCAAAGTGATGGATTGTTGCCATGTGAAAGTGAACGTTACCATTCCAGCCATCTCGACTCGGTTCTGGTTATGATCGGTGGTTGTCGCTGTTAATGTTGCTGCTGTTCTCGCTTCTTTGCCACAATACCTGTTCGTATCTTGTTCATACTTGCCAAGTGATCTGTAGAGTGAACTACGTGATACACTTGAGGAATGTGGTGTAAGTATTCCAAGTGAACACGCTAACACTCAAACGCGGACAAATGACCCATGACTATTGACTGAGCAGTGAACTGTCAAAGATCACATGCCAGCTGTTCTTACTGAGTGCTGTTTTCTCGGTTGGCACTGATGATAAGTATCGTGATATCCAGTTCCAGACAAGATGCTAACGAACGATAGGATGGTTACTGAACATGATGAAGGTGCTAAAACCTTTCAGGTGTTTCCAAACTTAGCTGACCCTGTTAGGTTTCACGTAGATTTGTGAATTCCTTGTTGATCAAATTTGTCACTCACGTTAAAACTTGACTGGCCAAATGATTGGCCTTGTACCTTCAACATTATCGATAAACAGAATGACAATGAACTAAAAACGGATTAACACAGCACATCTTAGTGAATCATTCCTGTATGTTTGTTTCTGCCAATCGTGCGCTCCATTTTGTCTTTTGTTTCGTTGGCAATTGCGTTCTTTCCCCAGGAATGAAACTACCAAGGAATCGAATCTAGGAAACACCTTTACGAGGTACGAATGATCTGTACTGAGTAACTTTCTTGACTAAAAATACCTCCGGCACCCAGGAAACACACTCAAGGGATTGTAACTGAGTACTGAAGTACAACTGTTCGTGGTTACTCTTCACAATAAAATGCAAATTACACCTACCAAAACACTACCAAACAACACGTAGCTAGAGCATGTTAACGGCATTCTTCGGTTATTGTCTCCTAGATAAAAAAACAATAAGTATAATGTCTGTTTGCTAATCAAATACTCCTGAGTTCGATTAGCTGTAATTTGGCGATGGATGAGCGCATATGCAATTATGATGATACATAAACGCTGAATACCGCAACAAGAACTGTAGTTAACTTTTTCGTTTTTTCTCCTTTAGACTGAACCGTTGTTTATATTGCTATAATTTATCTGGATATACTTTTTAACTTCACTGCTTGGTAACAGTCAAACCACTGCAGTGAACTTCAGATTATCGTTATTTTATAAGTTGAGTGATTTTAGAGAGACAGACATGAGAGAAGATATTGTTTGGGAATTTTTATGTGGTATAAATGTCATACGTGGTGTATTGTGTTCATATCGATCAGGTTCCTTAAAGTTAAAGTGCTCTCTCCTTAGAACACAATTTTACACTGAGAAAATTGCGCTCTATTGAATGTAATTATTGGTTCGCAGTCTTCTTAGGAAAATGAATTTATTGTGGTTTTTGCACTCCCAACCAGCCACTTAGTTCCTATCCATTTCGTTATGTAAGTTAACCGATGGAACACATTTTTAACAAGCTGTAGTTTCATCCGTTGAAAGAAAAATGACTTCAGTATTCAATGCATTTTTGATTCGGGCATACCTAGTTTACTTGTGAACAGTCGGAGGAGTTTGCCTGTTCAAACTTGAACGCTGACCGTAACGAATCACAGGTTGTACGCTCAGATGAATACTTAACTTCAGCGCCTTGCAAAAAGTGTAAACTAATGTTGTACTTTCAAATTGAACATCACTCACAATTGATCGGAGCTGTCGCATTCCCATAGACTTTCCAGTCGGCCCCTTTCGAAAAGAAGCACTAGACTCGAGTTTCGCTCTTATTAGAGCAGCTCGTCAGTAGTGCATATCATCGCCATTGCCGGGACTTGAACCACGGACATGCTGTTCATGAGGCAACCGTGTTTACTACTGCACCATTGGCCTCACATTAGGCACGACCGAATTAGCATACGTGAACACAACCACTTTCGCTTGTGAGTAATGATCAGTTTACCCGATCGCCTCGAGAGGAGACACAGTTACTGTCTGTTAACTCCAATCGATGACCTCTCGACTAGGACTTCTGTGCAAGTTAAAATCACAGAAATCATTGACTTGTTGAGCGGTATTTGATTATTAGTGAGTAGTAGATGAGCTCTAATGAGAGCGAAACTCGAGTCTAGTGCTTCTTTTCGAAAGGGGCCGACTGGAAAGTCTATGGGAATGCGACAGCTCCGATCAATTGTGAGTGGTGTTCAATTTGAAATTAACCAAATCCCCGACTACTCATCAGTAATGTTGTACTGTTGTTAAAGCTCAACTGACACATCAACTCCAGTGTATGTGTTTGTGAAGAAAGTCTAAATATAAATGCGTCACCCAACATCATACCAGGGTTAAACGAATTACCACACGCGAACGTTCAAGTGTAATCGCCTATACACAATTCTTGAGCTGCCGGATCGTCTCGGATGGAGAGGCGGCGCGTCTGTTGTGCGTTCCCATTAATTATCTCTTGTTCAAACGTTTTTCACCACGCTGAAATCATAGATTTCTGTTGTTTGACTATCGCATGACTGTCCCACTGTTAAGTAATATAAATCTCGTATTCAAGTAATTCAAAATACTTTCCTGGAGGTTAAACTTGATTGCATTCGGTATAGTACGTCTGCCGCTCACTTTGTGATTTTAGTAAGTCATTTCTTTTGGCATTCAGCGGTCATCCCTCGACTAAGATTATTTTCCCTCCTATGTCGTCATGAAAAGAATTTGGCAATTGCAGAATTGTTATGTGTTCCTAAGTATGCATAAGCTTTTTACTAATTACTTGGTATTCTGGTGGTAAATGCCTACTAATAGCCAGTCATATCTAGAGACTTAGATTTCGACGTGACTGTTAAAGTACTTAATGTGCTGGTCCTGTAAATATCTAACCTACACATTAGTGATGACAATTTTGTCGCCACCAAAGTTGCAGTGAGGTCTTCAATTCATATCAACGTACGGCCGAAAATGATAGCACTTGTTCCGACTTCGACGTGAGAATGTTCGTTTAGTTTTGTTGCACGGAGTCCTTATCACCTGAACTCCAAATTGCCTAAAAATAAGAACGTCTATCGGTTTATAGACGGAGCTCCCAAAAACAGTGTGGACAATGTTAAGTAAAAACGTACTCACATATATTTGGAAAGCCGCACTGGGAATCGCAACATGTGTACCTTGAAGGGTCTGATTCTAACTCTTCCGTCGGTCACACTTTATTTCACAGTGATCTTCAACGGCAAAACGCACCGTTATTTCTATACATAAATGCGCGGTACCGCCAGTTTTGTTATGTATCAAAATGAAACCCCTACCTATAAATAGACTGCTTATAGTTCTGCATTACGGCAGTCATTTGGGTCTAGTCTCTTCTCTATCTCATCTTTTAAGGCAAACAATAAAACCTCCGTGTTTTTGAATGCACCAAGAAGAAGATACTGTCCCTTCTTTTTCTTATTCTTCTCAGGCAGTGTGATACAAAACCATTCTTTATACCGTTGTTAGACGATTATGCTTCGAGTCGTCCCCAGTCTAAATACTTAAATGGTCAAGTGCCTTTCTTATTCGCTGCGAATTTGAGTATTCTTCGAAGTACGGTTTTTGCCCCCCATATTTCTTTCCTTTTAATATGTTCACAAAGTATATCCCCAATGAGTCGGTCCTGTCAAAATACACGGAAGAAGTCACTTTCGGCTTTCCACATTCGGAGGATACCCTTCTTGATTCCGAATGGTCTTACCGAATTCGCTAGTCCGTCTAACACACACGCATTTTTTCGCCCAGTATATCGGAATCCGTTGAGCTTCATCTTGTATTGTTAAAATAAACAACCCACCCGGTCTCTTCTGATGACTTGTTCAGGTTGAATTAACATATGTCCTAGGTCTTGACCTGTTAACCTTTGAGGTGTTTCTGTTATCAACCATTTGACGTAGCCTCATCATGTTAGTTATTTTTTCCCCACTAAAGTTAGCTCTTTCTACGTTTTATGCCCGAAGTCGTTTTCAACCCCGTATGGTCTCATCCTCCGTTCTCTGATGTCATGTTTATTTCCTCCTGATTGTTCACACTATTCTCAAGTAGTTTCTTCTGGACTTCCGATGAAAGGATTTATATTTTTTTCTGTATCTATGGGGAGTTTGACCAACTTAGGCGGTAGCCGATTGCTCTCGTCTTTTTGAGCTTATTATGTTCCAGCATTCTAAAGTACGACAGTTGAACGTTTCCAAAATGGTGTTCAATCCCAACCATCTTCATTCCGTTCTTTCCAGGCTTTTGTCCATATCCTCAACTTAGTCCCGTTCCAAATCTATACACTTCCGTTCCCGCGCGAACGGTTCTTGTCATACTTCACTTAGAAAGCTTTCTTGTTAATTCCGACAGTATCATAAAAATAAAAGTGAACGAATAGTGTTTACAAAATATTCCATTCTGTGGAGATATACCGGCTTGAATGTCGAACAGTTATTTTCCAAGGTATATTTGTCAATCTGACTTGATTTGATGTGCTAGCCATTACCTCTTCTTCAAATGTTGTATATTCCAATTGTTATCGTTGTTCACCGGACCATCAGGATCTGAAAAATACAAACTGCTTTATGTTTGAATCTTTTAACCATAAGTTTACTACTAGTGTACGAAGAGCGCCGATGTTTGGCTTACATAGCTGGGAACTGTTAGATTTTGACCGGTGCTTTGAAGGTGATCACAGTGCAAGATAGGTGGGAGGCAAAATAGATATAACTTAGATTTGTTGAGTGAATAACATAAATAAGCGAATCAGTAACACTCAACACTGCTGCCTCTAATCATGAGAACGACAAAAGTGACAACAACGCAGTGGGTTATGAAATCATGGTCACAGCTAGAACCACTGGAATTCGTCTGTGCACCTGTTCTCGGGACACATGAAAAGGTTCTGTTCAGACAGTACCTTGACACACCTACATCTTGTTGATAGGTCGGGAACCACACTGTAAGCGAGGTGTCGTCGTTACCACATGCCGTCTATTTAAATGATTTCACGAACCCACTGGTTATATGTGTATCTGGTCAATTTAAAATCTGATTTTGTAAAATTGACATGAACAGCGATCAGTTGTGAGTGATGTTTAATCTATATGAAAACCAACATCCCCTACTACTCATCAGTAATCAAAATATCGCTCAACAAGTTAATGGTTTCTCTGATTTCAACTTGGAGAAAGGTCTTAGTAGATGGGTCATCGATTAAAGTTAACAGAACAGTTACTGTGTCTCCTCTCGAGGCGATCGGGCAATCTGATCATTACTTACAAACGAAGGTGGTTGGGCGTTCACATATGACGATTCGACTGTGCCAAATGTGAGGTCAGTGGCGCAGTCGTAAACACGGTTGCCTCATGAACAGCATGGCCTTGGTTCTAGTCCCGACAGTGGCAATGATATGCACTACTGACGAGCTCTAATGACAGCGAAACTCGAGTCGAATGCTTCTTTTCGGGAGGTGTCGGTTGGAAATTCTACGGGAATGCGACAGCTGCGATCAATCGTGGGTGATGTTCAATTTGAAGTTAACCGAATCCTCCACTACTCGTCAGTAAATAAACATAATATGGCTACTATGTTGGTGGGCAACACAAAATGGACGTGTACACTGTATTGTTTTCCAGTCATTCGTCTGAATTAAGGAATGTGGGAATGTGTTCGACAAGCGTTTGCAAAGTTGAAGTTAACGGAACAAATCAATTTTCCGTCAAACACTTTTTTGAACCCTTCGATGCACAGTTCTGTTAGCTTGTCATATTAAAATCTGATGGTTTTATCGATCACTGCTTGAGCATAACTAGATGGAGGGAAGAAGTGTCGCATGTCGTCACGTTTGTTGTTAGGTGCTAAAACGCTGAGATAAATTTTCACCACCAGCGAACGGATATTGCTTGAAATTTAGTATTTCTATTTCCTTATGGATGGTAGAATGCGTAGTAATACCGAAGCGCAACCAAGCACAATGACATTCTTGCACCGAAAATTGGATTGTGCCTTTAGATTCTGTTACTTTGTACTCCATCATTTCAAACAATTTCTCTTGGACGAGATTTTGTCTAAAAAATCAAACACAATCTTATGCTCGCAGTTCATCAACAAAGCTGAAAAGGGGAAAATTATAATACCACTTTAACCCAAGTTTCTGAAAAAGGAGCTAGTGGCCTACCAGACGACGAGGACTGCCGCTGGTTGATGTGAACGAAAATAAGCAACTGACCTAACTTACTTACGCTTAACACACTAGCCATCTCCTGATTGACTGTTCGCTATGAGCAGGGTGATGGTTTAACAATACGAAACAGCCAGTGCATTTGCGATCGTATTCGACGCACAGCCATTTGGTCACGTCACTAATGCTTATGATGTCCACAGTTCCCATCTACACTGCGCGGCTGAACTCACAGCAGCTCGGTTGACGCTCTTTGAACTTTCGAAAGCATTTTAGAAATGTACTTTTCCAGGCGGTCCGCCTTAGGTCTACATTATTCTACGACATGAAGTCTGTATTATAGTGTGACAGAAACACTTCAGTTATATCCCATTGTAGGGAGGATGAGCGATCGTAATATACTACTCATACGGCTGTTATTCACTGGTAGGACCAGAGCACATATTGTGACATCGAAGTGGCCGCAGGGAAAAATGCGGAAAGAAACATCGGAGTGCAGCATCGCACAAAATGGTCCTTGCTACGTAAAGGAACCGAGCATTTGCGTTTATGGCAACCGATACGATCAGGACTGAGTACGGTGTGCAAATGAATGGTTTTGTTTGTTGTCCTGTTTAAACGCTTAACCCGTGTGTTGCCTTCTTGAGTAAACAACCCGCGTGCCATCCGCGTTCGTGGCTCATGACACTAGTATTGAAGGTTCTGACAACAGGATTTCGTTAACATTGTTGTGGTTACTCCTACAATAACTTCCTTAGTATCCATGCTTATTCACTTGACGTACATGTCCTACTCAGCGTAGCCGGTCGAGCACCACCATGAGTTTGATCCCATCTGTGTCTGAGCGGTGAACTAATTCAGTGGTCGGGACCATATCCAACAATCGAAATCCAAAGTTGCGTATTGTACATTACAAGTCTGTCGATAGATTTTTGTTCAAGTAGCAGGCGCCTGTGCAGTCATTCACAACGTCTTCATTTATGTGGACTCCAGGTGTACACACAGTACCTCCGCCGGAATGAAGGTGAAAGAAAAAATACATATTGTCTGCTTTGATATCCAAACTAAATTTACATGCCACTATCCTAAGAGCCGCGGCCAGTTGTTGAGGTACCTCTCCGCTGTGTGCAAACGGCGCACTATCGTCAGCAAACAACAGCATGCGCATTGCCGAATTACTTACCCGACTTGGGGCGTCAAAACTTCGAGGATTCGACAAGCGACATTTACCTTCTACTTCTTCCTCGAAATTCTGAAGTGCGGTCATATATAAACTAAATAGGGTTGAAGCTAGTGCACAGCTCTGCTTCACGTTAGTGACAATGTCAAAATGATCAAGAATCGATCCATACGATTGAACCTTTCCTTTCATACCCACGTGCGAAATTTTGGTTGTCTGGACACCCAAACCTACCACACACCGTCTACAATGCCTCAGGGCTCACAGAATCAAAAATCTTCGGGAACTTCACACAAACAGCATACAGTGGTTGGTTGCGTTCACGACATCATGGTTATCTTACCGCGACTCATCCGAAGTTCATACTGCCACTCGGGAACATCGACCTCCGCAACTTTCATACTGAGTTGGTTCAACACACTTATTGCTAACATCTGTCCAGCGTAACTCAGCAGACTAATGCCCAGATAACGGTCGGTGTTTTACTCGGTACTCGCATTTAAACAAGGGTAGGATCAGAACGTCACTGAGCTCTTGAGGTTCTACTTCCTGCTCTCAGAGAAAGTGAGCCAGCTGGAGAAAAGTACGTTCCCAAACTGAGCCGACGTGCTCCGACAACCCACTTTCACATGAAGCCCCTCTGTTTTGCATTTTTCTGATAACTTACTGCACTTCTGCAACATCCGGAGTGACAGCAAGTGAAACTTTGACATATTGTTGTGGTAGGCCATTCATTGCCTCTAATAAACTGTAGCAGAACGGCTTAGTGGGCCACCAAAGTACTTGCACCAGACCTTCATAATGTCCTCGGGTTGGATACACGAAAAGCCAAAATCCAGGTTAACCGGTGCATTAGCAGATTGGATGGATGGGCAAAAATCGTTTTAAGCGAATAGTAGAACTGTTTGTGTTGTCGGCAGTCAGTGTAACCCAGCATCGACTTGTTTTGTTTTTGCTACCAACCAAACTTGATTCCACGAAACAGTTCGGGGGATTGAGTGGAGACGTCATTATTTAGGTTTATCATGAAAACGGTAAATGCCACATTCTTCTGTCATATCAAACTGGAGGTAACTGCACCGTTGTCGTTGAACAAATCCGGGTGTTTGTGTTGCTGAATATCAGTTTACTCGATTGATATTGCCATGATCTGTTCTTTGGGTTGTTGCCACATAGGACCAGCGGCAATGGATACTGGAACGTCTTTCAGACGAACGGCAGCCGTACGTTGAAACACAGTCCTCGTCTGACAGTTCTATAGTCGTCTGACATCCAATTTCTGACGTTGTCCGGAAGATCTACAGTAAACAGGTTTGCATACATAGATAAACAATATGATCGGTGTTACATTCAGCGCTGCGCATCCTTCGAGTGATGCACACTTCACGAATGTCGCGCTACCGCACAATCACGTGATCAACCAAATGGTGATGACCTTTTTTTCGTAGGTGAGTCCGTGTCATGATGTCGCTCACATCCAGCGGGAACCGAGTGTTCGTGATAGACAGCTCGTGAGCAGCACGCAGGTGGAGCGGACGATCACCGTTCTCGTTGACTGAACCAATGCCGAAGGGTCCGAGGACTCTCGGCCAGGCTACCGAGTCGCACCCAATTTGAGCTTTCAAGTCACTCCCCCAAAAAACAGCCGACCAATCACCGGTGCCGAATGGATTGTGGCGGACGGCTGGTCACAGAACTGGTCCTTTGTATCATAAGTTTGACACATAGTTGGACCAGAAACACTAAGGAATGTTTCAAACTGAACACCATCCATGCTTGAGCATAGTCTTCACGTTCAAATGGATCTTTCGATCAGCCCACTTCGCAGGGAAGCATTACACTCGAATGTCGCTCTTCTGAGAGCTCGTCAGTAGTGCATATCCTTGCCCCAGCTAGATTTTGCACTTCGACTCTCATGTTTGTGAAACTAGCATGGTAACCACAACGCCAGTGCGCTCACACTAAGCACGACCGGTCAGTGATACCTAAAAGCTCAACCACAGCCTCGTGTGAATAGTGTTCAGGTTGCATATCTAAATCCCCGAAATTCAACTCAGCCTATATACATTGCTGAGCTGGTTCAATGAAGTCTGCAACTTCACCTTAACTTGGAAGCTCCTGATCGCAGGGTTATCGATTGCAGTTAACAGGACAGTTACAGTGTCTGTAATTGAGACGATCGGTCAATCTGCAGTGTTGATGACTAATTTCGGTCACTGCTGTGAACAGTAGGTTTGTTGTAAGCTACAGCGATCTTCTGTAAATCAGTACAGATTTTTCGACCGAACGAGATTATACACTGGCGATCACGTGTAATATTTGAGCAATCGTAGTACTCTTCGTTTGGTAGTACACTTTCTAACTCTCTTCTTTCTTAATCGAAAGACAATAATATCGCAAATTTAAAAATTCTTCTGCTCTGTAACCTCAGGATCTTGCCTCACAATCTAAACACTTCTACGCACTCAGTAGTGCGGCGTACAACCCTTTGAGTATAACTGTCTTTCTTCCGGCCTCGTCCCGGTGGTCTGTCTGACATGGTTGAACCTGGAAGGACCGTGGTCCTAGTCAACATACATTCATGGACCAAAACAGCGCACAGGCCTGCCCATTATGGCCAGTTAGTAGAAAAGGTCAGGGCACACACACGCAAACAAACATGCTAATTCCATCAATGCGCAAACCGTCTCGTCACACGACGAAGGAGACCGACACAAATAACCTAAGCATACACATAATTACTTAACAACAATTAAGATAAATCCATTGGCCGGATAAAATCTGCTCCTCTGACTTCGCCAGTGATAATGTTGAGCAACTAATTGACGAGTACCTTTTAAGTACTACTACCACCATATCGTTGATTTTGAAGAGCAATATACACATTTTCGCTCAAGGGAAGAACAAACGGTGATACCAAAATTAAGCAACAGATATTTAGAAGGGTGAATATGAAAACAAGCTGTCTGTCAAATGTCAGGCGTTGCTTAGTTAACAACACACTACTACTACTAATTACTGGCGACTTACGAATGAGATAAAACGGTGCAATAACAAACTGTTTGTGCAGTACTATACTGTCATTTTTCGGGACCCTAACGAAGTGTGAAATTACGCCAGTTGACGAATTAACAAGGGAATGTCTGTATTGATTTATTTAACTCATCACGCAAACATCTGACAGATGTCAGAATTGAGATATCGGAAAACGATGCTGGTCGATTAACCTCCGGACCTGAATTTAGTAGCCGGTGCAGCTCTCGTTCACGATTATCAAACAATAGATTCAACGTTCCAGTAAGTAACCCGGATATCTAAACTTCACTACAAGTCGTACTCATTGCATTCATAATAACGTGACTTCGATGCTGAGATTGCTTCAGAGTTTAATGTACTGTAGTCGTTGAGCGAATTCAGCGTACACCGATTATTTACTAATAACTCAACAGTGAAACGGAATGAAGTCTCCTCAAAGCTGGTCAATACTAAATCCCAAAAGAAGATTGCTTTACGTTTACACTTCCTCTATCGCATACGGGACGGTGTACATTGGTTTCAGCATGCTCAGACATTCCGCTGTGATCTACTGCCAAAGACCTCTGAAAATTGTCATCATTTTCTTTTATCACTGATTTCAATGAATCCTTGTTACGAATCGATGTGTGGTCACACCTATCCGATCGTAAAAGTGGAAGCTACCGTTGATCAGACAGCAGTGGTTTGCGGGTACATTTTTCCGTCTGTTATTACCTGCCCAATCTGACGTTGGTTCAGAATGCTCCATTGCGCTGTCGTTCTTTGTTGCCAAGCCAAAGAAACAGCCGAATCGTAAATGAGGCGAAAAATCCGAACTTATGATTGCAGATCGGATCTTCCGTCTTTGGACAGACGTGTGTATCAACACATCACGATTTGGCGTCGTCTTGACTGCTGTGTGGACACGCGTGTGCGCTGACGGCTCCTCACCTGCTCCACTTCGGTTTGTAAAGGTAGAATTTGCCCGGACTCAGTTCACCCCCCTCCCCAAATCTGTCGTTTTGCTTCACCGGCACGAAGGTGGTGTGATCAAGAGGCGTGGTCTGATGGATTCTATAGTGAAGACACGGATTCAGTTGACAACAAACTGGGCACACCTCTCAACCGCAGCAGAGATTGTAAAACAATCATTCGACCAGTCACTTTTGCTGTGGACCAACCGGTTTTGATTTTTTGTCTTGGCACTGTGCCATGCTTCCAAGTTAAGTTTTGTGTGTTGTGAAGCGAACACTCGAAATTCGCTTTTGGTTTGGTATAAAGACTGACGGGCAAACAAAGTGCACCACTTTGCTCGAATGGCTCGAAAGAAAGACTGCACCAGCCTGGTTTTGTGTATTTATCAGATCAACTAAACACAGTGTGGGTCCGGACCTGATCAGGGTAAAACCATTGCTATTTGTGGAACTAGTTTTAGTCGACTAAACTGTCAACATTTTGGGTAAGATACTTTTGTTTCAGGGGTGTACGACCAGTGGCTTTCTAGCCGGTGAGACATATAAGCTGTCTTAACTTGATCGAACGTGAGAAAAGAGCGGAAAAAGAGAAACGATTCATGTACAACCTCGAAGTTCGTATGAATTCCAAGCATATAGTAGAACGAGGTGAAACAAATTAGACGTGTGGCTGTCATGTTGTATATGGTGGTCTTAATACAAATAAAAGGAGACACAAACGACCAACACATTTTTAACAAACGTTGGTAAAAATAACACTGATATGAGATGCATGAACCAGTTTGCAACCAGAAAGTCAGCCATGATGTGCAAGGTATGATGAGTTTGTTCAAAGCCGAGATTGGTAAGGCCGGATCAATATCTTCCGTGACCAAAACTCCATACCGCGTTCTGCACGCTAGCACTGGTAATTCATATCCACCGTGACGCATCAGAGTAACGTCGCTCTTTTCCATGCATTATATCTGGTGATTAATGAACGCCTTCGCGTCCCGTGAAACTCCGGTTCCTATAGTCCAAAACCTCATTACAGATTACCAACAGGTTTAGATCCACGAAGAAATGAAGAATGAGAAACGATGGATAAAGCCAGTAGTGAGTACCCAGTTCTCAATTTGCGATACACTGCGAGAATCCCGATCAGCAGTTCACTGCATACAGGAAATGTCTGTAACGATTGACTAAGACGGCTGAGAGTTCATGTGTGATTATTATTTGAGGAGGTATTGACGCTGATAGGATGATTTACTGCATCGAAAGTTCAAGTTCGATCGGCGTGAATAGTGATCTGAGATTGACACGCGACCAGAAACCTCTTCTTGGCATCATAGATGAATTTTAGAAGACCACCAGATGATCACACGTTTCAAAACGAGTACCATGTTTCTTTAGGAATTCACGTCTGAGTTTTCTCCTTAGAAGATGCCACTATGGCAGTGTGGTCGTTTGCACGTGACTGAATATGTGAGTGGTCCTAAACCACAAATACTCCTGTTTCGACTTTATCTAGCACACCAAACTCTGGATCGTTTGAGATAAGTGTTTTCTTCCTCCTAAGTCAGCATACCAAACCTGTACACTCAGCTGGACCTATGGATATTGCGTTACTTCTAAACAGCAGGTTCATTAATAGGATAAACTTTACGAGGCTGTCCCTAAGAATGTCACAGTGTAGAATATACTGCGAGAAAGTGATATTTTCCTGGTAAGCCATGAATGGATCTTGTTTCCTTCATCACATCTTGCTTCTGTTTGGTTGCTTTTACTTGATTTGACAGTAGCGGTATGCAAAATTTGTCTACATGATTTGGTATGATGCTTAAAACCTCACATACCCACTTACTTGACCTGCAGAAAAAATCCATTTACCGGTAGTTTTCGGTCAGATTTCCACTTCCATGTAACAGGTAAGTGGGTGGGATCATTTGCAAATAAGAACTATTTGTTACTGAGTTAAATATTATGTTTATTATCTTCAAATGATGAGTATAGCTAAAGACAGAATTCTTTATGGTGAGTCAGTTTGTGGTTGAACATTTAAAGATTTGCTTTAAAAACTGTGAATACAATGCAACTGTCACTCACAGCATCGAAGGCGATCAAAGAATAGATTGGGGTGTGGCCTGAACCACAATTACCGCCACATCAGTAATCCGAGTTATTCAGCTCCGGGGCACACTTTATTCATCCACAGTGGTCATCGGGTTATTTGCAAGTGTAACCGGTGTGCAGAGATGTTTGAATAAGTTACCGTGGCTTTTCCAGAGAAGATGTAACAGCACAAACCATTGGAAAAGCAGGGGATGGAAAATGAACATTTCCACACAGCAGGACAAATGACCGGTTCTGATCAATCCAAATCAAGAGGCTAGTGGCGACCAATTAATAATTTGGGTGGGGTGACTATAACGTCTGACCATGTAACCGTTAACCGCGAGCTTAAAGACTAATGCCCTTTCAAAAGTCTTTTCTTTAATGCCGGTTTAAGCCATCTACAAACTAGCTGTCAATCTTGCCGAATAACCAAAAGTAATTGAATGAAAATCATGTGGGTGACCACTATTTCCCTATTTTTTAATCACCGGGTTATTTCGCCCATGACTGACGTTTGTTGACTGTCACTACCTGTGACGCTAGAGTTTGTTACACAGATCGCCCTGTGGTTCGATAAACCCAATACTTATTTCATGTAGCGATTACCGTACTAGGACAAGTCCCGGATAACCAGCAAATACTCTCCATGAGGCATGTGTATGCACTCTGGATACAGTTTTACTAATATGGTTCGCGGTCCAACTGTAAACAATCTGTTACAGTCGAGTGACATATGAAGATGGCATCCATCAAGGGCAGATAGTCAGAAGTTTGTGTGGTATAAATTGGATACCGTCCACATCTGACTGAAGCTTTGGCCTTTTCATAAACTCTTCATGCAAACCCTTTCGAAATGAAGCATTAGACCACAGCTTTACTTTTGTTTGGCTTATCATTGCTGCTGGCCTTCGATATGACCGAGATCTGACCTCCGGTATTGCCAAAGCACTTATTATATCTTCATTCCAGAAGGGTGGACAAGCTCAGCGTTACTCTTACAGGAATGTTTCTGAGCGTTTGTCTACGATAAGTTAGTCTCGCCTGATGTGAAGTCAGTAGGCAGTAGGTTTAACACAGTTGGTTCATAAGAATCTGGACAGGAGTTCAAACCCCGGTATTGACAAAGAGATGTACCATACTAATCAGTTAGAGATAGATCTGGTAAACTGGATGCTTTCATAATAATCTGATGGAGTCTTTTAACTTGACTATTACTCAACGGTGAGTACCAGAGAACTAGTTATGCTTTGTTCGAAGAAGTGAAGTAGAAAACGCGGACTAAGACTGGGATCAAACTTTCAAGTTAAGGACGGAAACCGTTTTCCACTCGCTCATCTGCCATTTGAGTATCGTTCACGACAGCGATAATACACTCTAACGGTCACTGTAAACAAGCTCAAGTGAGCAATGACACGTCGAATGTCATCAAGTTTGTGATCTGAATCATTGTTCTTTTGTATAGAACTGGCAGTTTCCACACATGGCAACTAGGACAGACGACTGTTTACGTTAGACTAAAATACAACTGACAGGGACCATTAGATGGAACTTAACGTGATCAAGTGGTAGCAACCAAGTCGTTCTATTTGTCTACCCATTAGAGTTTAGGTCCTAATACTCATCTAATCCGACTTGATCGAGTTTTAAGACAACACGATCAGCTCTTTGAACGTTGACTTAAGTTCGAGTGGCAACTGTAATTCATTCTTCAGGTGAAGTTTTTAAGGGAAAAGAGGGCTCTATGTTCACAGCTGCGAGAACTTCAACATGTGCATTCGTTGTAATACCACCATGCTCTTTTCATCATTGGTTATTCTCGAGTATTCTTTGT
Organism: Paragonimus heterotremus; assembly: GCA_013368495.1. NCBI lineage: Eukaryota > Metazoa > Platyhelminthes > Trematoda > Plagiorchiida > Troglotrematidae > Paragonimus > Paragonimus heterotremus. Next base: position 230,110 of record LUCH01000079.1, on the reverse strand, counting down.
CAGTAACAGTTGTTTCTGTCTGTACACTGCTAGTCAGTTTTCGGCTAATTTATAAATGTCCATAGGACATACCGCATGCAAACTAAAGCCGATTTAAAAGAAAATAAACAAAGAACCATGGAATGACAATGCAAGCGGACATTACAGTTTATGTTTCAATTAATCCACTTGCTTTGAGGGAGTAATGCACAATCCCACTATATTCTACATTTTATAAGGTCATCAAAACAACATGGTAAGCTGGTTGTTTCTAATGTTATAGATGCTCCACTTTCTAAACAAGATACTAATTTCCCTGTCCCAATTCGAAAGTCCTAAAATTTGGACCACTTTCAGAACAGTGACAGCTTAACCTGTTGGTTAAAGTAACGTGCATAAATACATACATACATTATACAAATGTACAGTTATACACAAATAAGCTTGAGTTTGTTGTAATGATCACAGTTTCTTGACACTAGGCTGAAAGTCATTCACAAACATTCAGTTCCTCATTTTCAAAAACTATGGATGTTCCATTGATACCTCCGTTCGTCCACTTTCCCATTTTTGACCTAACATCGTTCATTGAAGGATGATTTTGGAAAAATAACCAGGTAAACAGATGCCACTTATTTGACTCGAAACGTATTCACTTACCGATTTACGTTTAACTCTCTTGTACATTATGTAATAAAGCATTAGATGGACAGAGAAATATTATACCAATAAGCAGTAAGCATAAAATTGGAATACCGATATTATCATGACCTCGTGCATCAGTTTACGCAGCTAAACTCTTCTTGACATCAGCTGCCAGCAGTAAAGAATAAGTGCTCTTGTTTTGGGGTCAGCACCAAAACTTCAATTTATTTTTGATGTCAACCACAAGACTTCTGTCTGCTAGGAGCAGTCATAACCGTCAACTAGCAACACACTTCATGCGAAACCCACAAAGTTGTACTCAATGAGGCTGTTGGTAGCTGTTCAGTTCATTCCGGACATCAGACCGCATAAATTGGACTAATTCAAATGCAAAGCAAAAACTGGAGGATAAGGTTCTTCAAAATGAACGCTTGCTCTTTGCAATCGACTGGGTGCAGATAGTGCACCACTAAGGGTTACTGGCAGACGAAGGGAGAAGTATGCTTGACACAAGTTAGATAATAGCGTAACATGGACATGAGTGGGACAAAAGTGTTCACGTATTTGGAATCTATTTTCCAGATATGTTGACTAAACCTTATAAAAAATAAAACATGATTTCCAATATCCACTAACAGCCTCACCCTTGTGTTGAACCTATCAAGTAAAGGTAACCGGAGTTAGATTCGTAGCAATGGAAAAACCGACAACGCTAAGCACGAAATGAGTTCAAATGCAAACAGAGTAAAATTGTTTCGCCAAGCAGGATTAACATGCCTACTTGAGATTTCGCGCATTGCCACTATAAGAGTGAATGGGGTGTGCTTTCTCTATCAGGTTGATTTGTTAGCAAAAGGTTTGGAAAGTGCTTTGAGGATTGTTGCAGTCATGCAGAAAACTGTTATTCTCCTTTCTACTGATAGTGTTAATCTCTTGAAGAAATTACGACCAATTGAGAATGTTTTTGGAGTGGAACTACAAAATTGGCCAACTGGTCAGCTTAACTGGGGCTTAAAAAAAGTTGCTGAAGCGGTAGTGAACATATATAATGTGAGTCAACTTTACAGATTGTGATAACAGTCTGTATAAACGCATACTTACTGGAACGGTTTAGTTCGTTACATAATGATAGGAATTTGACAGCGTTAGAAAATTGATTTTAATTTAGGAAACCGTGTAAAGTACTGACAATTTTATAGTTTTCTCCCTGTAGGATTTTGCAGCTGTGTGATATACCAGATGTGTTTTACGATCATTGATAACCAATTTCAACGTTATTACCTCAAATATATCGAGATTAACACATCAAAACTTATTGTATGTATGTCAGCAAAATTCATGACAGTCAAACAAAATCGTACGGAGAAATATTTTGCGATAAGAAACTCAAATTTGTGTTTAACCTAAAGAATGTAGTCAAGTAAAAAGCGAGTCGAACGAAAGCTTACCGATACAGTAAGCAATGTTTGTCAGTTGAAACCTCTATACTTTCCAACTGGACGTGATAGAGACTAGGCATCCTAATCAGACAAAATCACTGCTACTCAAATGAGTTTACCTTTCAGTGTTTAAATATGACGGTTCTGTCACATCTTTTAGAAAATCGATAGATTGTCTGCTGAGCATGGGATCTAATGTTCCACTAAACTAGGAGCAGGGTTACATTCTTTGAATTATGCCCAATTAAGGTGTGCAGCGGATTGTTTACTCATAGCTCACCCCATTGGCAGGACTTGGAAGTATGTACACAGTGGTGGAAAACAGGATGTCGGTGTGCACCTTAAGGTCGAACGTTCACATGAGTTCCTCTGCAGATGATCAGTGGTGAATTCAACCGAATTAGTGGATGGCGTTTTTGTAAACATTCAATAAAAGCAATTAAGTGTGTACAGAGAGCTCTACGATCTAGTTCGATAACAACACGACCTACGTTGTAGTTTGTAGGCCCGCGAAAGACAGAGTGTAATAGAGCTTAGACTGTGCTCGTGAAACCACCGTCACCTTAATGAGTTTAAAACATGGTGTAAAATGAAATATTTAGTAAAAAGAATTGAATCAAAGCATCATCATTATCGTCAACAAGGCTAATTACATTTCTATCCGAAATACGACATTGACTTGATATTCTAAGTGCCGTTTACCTAGCCTTTTGGTATGATACCGTTGCTTGTCTCTACTGTCGCGCTCCGTTTAGTGAATAGAGTTGGAGTCACTTATCAGAACTGAAGTTTCCAGTTGCATCTCGGCTTTCAAACATAGCAAGGCTACCAACTCAGCTGATTTCATGCCAACATTTCCAGATGAGTTGATGATGCGTTAGCCGAGTCACTGACTAGTATGAACGACTGAGAACATCCATCGGAATTAGGGTCAACCAATAATAACTCCCATATTAAAAAGAGAATCATGGGCTCCTGTGAAAATTGCACAGAAGGCAGCTTAACCGTAGTTATGTCTACAGAGTTCTGACAGGTAAGACTTCGTTGACCTACTGAAGTCCGGAAGGTAGACTCCAGCGAGAAAACAGAAGAACTTCATCAAGCGGTAATGATGTATACAGCCGATTTTTACTGCCCGTCAAATTCTGGAGCAATATCTTAAGTACCGCCCAGGCAACGATGGTCGTTCTACAGCAAAGTGTCGTTTGATTCAGTGGATCGATTGTAGTTGCTTAGATGCAGGAGTTTGGGGAGAAAGTGTGTCAACACATTGTCAACACTTTTGTCCATCAGCTTATGGTTTACGAACAGTTGCCGAAACAGCTTCAATACAAAAACAATATATGTCAAGGCCATCCGTTTTTATCATTTATCTTTCCATAGACTTCGTGTTGGATTACTAGGTACGGCAACCACAGCATACCGGAACAGATCTCCTACCTGGCACAATACCGACTGATCTTGACTTTGCCACTGACAAACTCTTGATGTTCGACCAATTTTAAACAGCGTGGATAACGTTAGGCAGTGTTTTACGTTTTGCCAAACCTTAAAGCGCATGGTGCATTTGCAAGATTGCACCGGTTACGTTGGCCTATTGTTTGGTAGTGGTGGCATGGGCGCCATTGACAAAGTTATTGTATAATAGCTGATATATATGAAAAGTTCTTATCTCAAAAGTTGTGTCGGCCTTTGCTAACCCCCCTCATGCTTACCGACAGAGAGGCTTTTGTGCGGATCCTAAGGGCCGCGCATATAGGGCAGTAGTGGGAACGGTTCCAATCTACAACTGGGAACGGCAACCGTTAAAACTAGCGGATGTAATTGGTTTACGAATATTCTTCCACCGTATATCAGCAGGTAAGCGGCGTTGCGGTTACAAAGTAGATATGTCGTATTGAGGGTTAAAAATCTTGGATATTTAGTATTTAAGGATGTATCGAATGCGATATTGATTATGACATGTACTAATGATGTCAACTGATCATATTTCATGCTAAGCGGTCTTTGTTGATGTCGTGGCAGATGATGAAACGGCACGGTTGTCAGTAAGTTAATCACTATAGGTCACGTTCCTCCCCCCCAGCTGGGACCCGCATGTCTCACTGTCTGTGGTCACATATGTTGGAAGTGATGACAGCTAATCAGGCCACATGGTGCGTGTGTTGTTTTTATCTTACAGAGATGTCTCTGTAGCAGATACAACCAATAAAATGGGGTAGTTAAAATCTCGAGAAAGTTGTTTCTTAGATGCTCATTTATTCTTTACTTTAACTAGGCTGTTCACTAGAAAAGTGTAGCTATCTTAATGTTTAATGTTTGAGTTCAGACATACGGACTTTGTTAGAAATCAGATCTCATCCTAACCCTTCTTTCGTTTACAGATCAGGGTTTATTTTTTATTTTTATGGTTGGATGGCAGTTAACCATCAATATGAATCACTGAGTTGTTGTTACTACCATTAATGAAGAATAACAATTGGGGGACGGTAAATGAAGAACTTGCCTCTCAAACAAGGAAAAAAGTAACTATTGGCTCGTAACTTTCAAGTGACCATTTGATTCAAAACGAAGTAGCTCACTTTTGGCTTTTATTGTGTATGGAACACGAAAGCTCTGAATGATAATGTAACTTTTCATTCGATGGTAAGTTTGTGAATTCAAATTACGCGGCATTAAAACACATAAATATATTCAGAAGTATTAGGTAGAAAGATTGATCTTCCAAAGTTGAATCCCACAGTTTTACTCATTTCTCATATCACTAATCAAGCTGAATAAAGATGCGATGAAAAGCATGCGGGAATGATATCTTGGTTTTGAGTGGCGCTTACAGAACCGTTTGCTTTGTGAAAAAACTTTCATAAGATAACGCGATTGTTCCCAGTCCGAATCACAGCCCTTGTCAATTATGCGCTGTATTCAAACAAGAGCGAAATTGATCACAGGGTTTTGAGTTGTAGATAGGCAACGGAAGATATAATTCTCTTGAAGCAGCATACAGCTGAAAAGTCATATTCGGTTTTTGGCCACGTCTGAGCTCTTCATAATGACATTGTATCGTCTGTAAAAACTTGTGCACACAGCTGTTCTCAACTTGTCAAGTTGATATTCACAGGCTAGTCCCAGTAAGAGTCACGAGATACCGGTCATTATTTTCGGTTATGTATATTATCTGGTACAAAGGCAACCGTGTTGGAATAACCTATAACCAAGCAGAGGTTTTTTTTGTTACTAACTATCTCACGTACAACACCTTGAGTGGATGAATCGGTGATAGTGGAAAGGGGTTGTTTTAGTTTGTCACCAAAACTCTCCATTTCGGAAATCGGACAGTATAAATATCCGACAAAATCATCGATGATTGTACTTTTAAGCGTTGCAGTTTTTCGTCGGCTAACCGGGTTATGTTTCTGACGTTATTATACCGTAGGAATGATCAGATTCTGTGTCGCCGTTGGTGTCACTCAAACTAGTGGGGATAATCAGCCTGGTGTAATTCAGTATAGAAGATGATGAAGAAATGGCAAAAACATATTGTCTAGCTTATTGATTTGAATGGTCCGTTTCCTGAAGGTGAAATCCTCCGTTTATCAAGCCTTAACAACCATATTCCCATTTGATTAACCATAACACCTCATTCAGAAGCTTATTTTGCGTGCAAAATAGTGCGAGTTGACGTCACGTGCTGCAATCACCACCATGAAATCGATATCCTATTCAGTGGAAGTAATTTCAAACACTTTCTACTGATTCACTCGCTGTGGATGTTTTGATCAAAAATGTCATCAACTGGATGAAAGCAGACCGTTTAAGGTCTAAGCGCTTGATGATCGAGTCATCATGAAATGGCCAGTTGCGGGACTGGAGGCCCGATTGAGAGCATCGTTAAAACGATTTTTTTGCAACAGCTATTATGGGTCTAGAAAAACCAAGTCAAACATGAATACCACCCCAACATTCTCTGACCGTGATTCCCATGGTTTACACCGTCCTAAATGTAATACCTTTGGGTCGGATGGCCGCTGGGTCGACAAGGAGTCATCAGCATTGAGTTTAGAGGAATATCGGAGCAATTCGTTGGGCCGGCATAATCAGTCAGAAAACACAGGTCATTCAACTAAGCGTACGAGAACTCATGGCTTATGGACAAGTACTCCAAGGGCAAATTGGAAAAAATCATCGAAGGATCTGCTGAAATCGGATGTCAGTGTGAATACAGAGCCGAACATTTCCTGTCAGTATCAAGATGCATATAGTCAAGCTGAATTCGGAGAATTAGCTGACCTTGAGAAAGCACGCAAAGCCGAAAGTGTGGAACATGGAATAGTTCAAAGACCTCACATGATAAATGCGTCTACCGAACCAATCGTTCTTAGCTATTCAGATGGATTACAGTCTAACCCGGAGGAAAGTACACAGCACTGTCTGAACAGCTTTTTGCAAAACTTGCCTGTCGGGCCGATTAAAGGTGGTATGACTCTGGTCACTCGTCATTGTAGTGACCCGTTTATCTTTAACCACACTAAATCGTTTCAACAACAGTTAACAGATGAAGTGAACGGGAATTACATATATACTGGTGATGCTTATCTCAGACACACTAACTCAAGCACCGGGTGCTTAAGTCGCACAGGGGAAAGCCCGAACTGCGTAACTCAGTGGTCCTTTGATGCTCACGTGCATCCGTACACTACAGTGCTTGAACATGCTGTGGAGTCAAGAAACAAGTTGGTATCAGCTGAGGTGATGGAAGATCGCAGATCGTTTTACGAAGGGCCACACACTTCCATCCCCAGAACCGTCAGAAACTGTTATACGCACCAAGTACAACACTACTGTCCACCAGTTTTCCAAGATGAAACGCAATCCATCTTGTCTGATGGACGGCGATTCAACAGTGAATTGTGTATTCCTTCTACATTATCCCAATCTCATGTCCCGTCACATATTGTCACCAAGCCAACCAAAGAATGCGGCGATGAGTGTCAACCGGCTGCGGCGCGGCACGAAACCACTGACAGTACGAAGACGGCATATGTCACCAACAGCCCACTGTGTCCGACGGCGTGTTCTGTGGTAATCACGGATGAATTAAGTAACTCCTGTCGGCAGTACGGAGCACAGTCCAACCCACACAGATCGAGGTGCAGTTCTGATCACCTACATACACCGGCGCCCATAAAGGGTAGGAATGTAACAGGACCGTGCGCGTTGGGAGAATATGATCCGGCCACGGATTCCTTGGGCGACCGCCGTGTCAGCGGATCGCAGTCTGGGAAGCAGTTAAACACAACCGGCCAACGGAGACCAGGTTTGTCTCGTTTGAAAGGTTCATTTAAAAAAGACTTCAGGCCAAACATGGCCTACTCGTTTGTGCGCAAGCGATCGGCCGAGAAGAATGTTGTTCGACATGCTGAGGACACCCAAATGATCCACCATAATTGCACTGTGCTACCGAAAGATGCGACTAGCCAGTTTTCAGAGAAATCGGAACATTCGTCTAAAAAATACGCACTCTTTCCTCATTCTACTTCCGATGACGGAGACCCAAGCAAATGTGAGTGGAGTTATTTTATTCTGACCCGTTTGTTACAGGAATGTGCGAGGATTATCGAAGGGTTGTACTGTGGAATGCATCATCGTAGGAGTTTTTGGTTAACTGTGCAATTTGATGGTTGTTCTCGTGAGATAACCTAGATTATAACAATAAAATTGTCATTTTAGGAAGTGCGACTGGAATAACAGTTTATAAATGCAAAAGTTTACACGACTAAAAATGAGCACCTTCTGAGAGGACTGGAAAGTAAGCTTATTGATGCCCAGTTAACTTGCATCCACAATCTTTGTCAAGTTGTTCTTCTGCAGCATGATCTATGCACTAAATTTTGTGTCTAATTCCAGATAACTCTGATAAACTAACCATTACTGTTTAGCAGAAACACTAATTTAACATGTTTTTGATGATTGGATGTGAAGTTTTATGCTATATCTGGATTGCCGTTTCAGTTGCTAATCAGCTGACTCGATGAGCGGACACCAGATTACGAAGTTTGTGTCCGCCTAAACAAAAGCCGATGACTGTAATGTATCTTAATGTTTACTCTCAAATAGATATTCCAGGACCGGTCTCATTGTTTTTTGGACTCATCAGGTAGAGATATTCTGAACGATAGGTGGGTGAGGCGAATCAGCTGCCCTTCACTTCACGAGACAGTGTGCTTATCCACTCAGCCGCTGTAGCCAATACAAACTGACAAGTCGAGTTGAACTGTGTCCAACCATACAAACTGGGTGAAAACGAGCTACAACTCAAAAACTGATTATGTTTAAGCGATGAACCAGCGACAAGCTCAAATTAGTCTTCATTATCATGCTATACTGCCTTAATTCCAAGCCGAACGGAAACTCTTGACAAACACACCATTTCAGCTCTATTATAACTCTGCATGGCAAATATAGGCTTACCACAACGATCAAGAGTTCTTAGAAAGTTTCAACGATAAGTCAGGTAAAAGATGATTTGAGAACAAGATCGTAACGGAGGACATATGAGTATTCTAGAGGTTTGGTGTAAATTCGAAAAGCTTTAATCTTCCTGAATCTGGCTGTAGCCGACAAGCGTGACTGACGTTTTCAGATCCTTGTCGTTAAATAACCAGTTTCTTTCATGGTCACCGATCAGTCTGTTTTTCTCGTAACTAATCTCATGGGTTTTGTAGTCATTGAGAGATGTACAATTAAGAAGATAGCTATAATGAACGATCGAAGTTTAAAAGTCTGGTAAGTTTAATCTTTGTATTAAAACTCTGGTTTCGGCAGTGGTGCGATTGGATCGTTCAATCGATCGGAGTTCGGCTTCGTCATCGCTGGCGTACAAACTCGTACATTCTAGCAAGGGAAGCACACAACCTATCGTCAAACGTCCAGCCTCCAGGTCACCTTCCCAAGCAAGAAAATCACATAAACAAGAGGGAGGAGCTTTACCTGCAACTAAAGACCCAAATCTTTGTCCGACGGGGAAACATTTGGATGTCAAAAAGGATAAGCCATGCATTTGTATGATGGTAAAACGCATGGTATTTGCACAATCTAAGCCAGTCTTGTATTCTTGGCATATCAAATTACAGAAGACAATAAGTGGTCAACACTTGTCTGGTCCTGGTGTTGTGAAACACCCGGATGGTTCACTAGAAGTGGATTGCAGGGCTGGTACTCCCAGCTCTTGCTCACTGAGATCCAATATACCCACATTGCCGAATTATCAATTGGCTCGTCCAACACGTATGGTCCGTGGTGGTCAAGGCACTGTGGCTTGGGTAACAAATGTAACAACAGGTCACTTTTACGCACTCAAGTTTAAACACCGTGATGGACGTTCTGAGAACACTTGGGCAATTGAACGCAGAGAGGCTAAGCTTCTCCGTCATGCTCGACATGATTTTATTGTGCGGTAAGTAAAACTCATAAATGACATAAATATCAGACAATGAGTTTTTAGTTTATCCTATTGCTACACATCAGTTTTTATTGGAACGCTCATCAAAATTCAGTAATTTAGTAGTCAATTTGTGCATATCATAATGTGACTATCACTAAGTGAACCGTTTCCCAAATAATATCAAGTCCGTACCTCCGAATGTGCAATTCTAACAAAACATTTCGCCATACTTTTAAACGTAAACGTGAACCTAAAACGAAAACGGAACAACGATGATACTTTTCAAAGAAGTACACCGATACATTTGGCTTTATTAATTTACCCTTTTACTGTTTGCTGTTCTGTCCAGCAGTCTTTCATGACAAACTTTCAGTCAAGTGTCTGAACAGTTCAGCCTGTAATTCATGGGACGTTGGGTAACAATCTGATCTGATTGATTTTTTGTCCTAAATGGTCCCACCCATGTCCAATCGAATTTGTTTCTGGTCATCGCACAATCCATGAATTGTTCATTGTCCAATTGGTTTTCTGAAACTTCAATTAATCTCACCTGATAAGGGGTCGCAACAACAACATGCAGTATGAAGTTTTATGCTGTGATTAACAGGTGGTGTTTAACTGGGATGTGAATACATTGTCGCCCATTGAAGTTTGGACTAAGAATCGCGCATTCAACTCTTTTAGTTATCCATGTTGTGTCAAGACATACAGTGATACTGTACCACGTTGAACAGCCAGATAAGTAAATTCCATCGCAAACTGTTGGTTGGTTGTTCCCAAACCTTTGAGTCATTCATCTTAATGTCTTAAAATAAGCTGCAATTTGCCTGTCGAACTTGCCCGCCCGCAAAATAAAACAAGCCACAAACACCATACCACCTACTATTCAAGTCCTACTTCCCTGTTTTACAAGGGTTCACATTCTAGCTATCTACTTTTGAGATTACATTCATTCACTCGTTGACAATGTATTCCAATGCTGTTGAAATCTGACGTAATTTGTGTAACTTTAAGCATGAAATCGATGAATTCCCTCAAACCTGTCTTCGCTGCCAAATGGCCACTTTCCCGGCTGCATCTAGGAGCACTCACATATTCTCCAACTATCAGCTAATGTTCAATTCATATTTGTACCACCTTTCTATTCAATTTCTACCCGTCAACTATGGAACATCTGTATAGTTAAGTCTTCCATGCCTCAAAAGTTCGCCAAACTAACTTACATTTCGAACAGAGACATATAGTGAACATGTTTTCGATAATTCATCTTCAGGCCAGTGCAATTATATGAGGAGTTGATACAGTTAGATCGATATATCGATCAGACTTGTTACAAAGAAACTAGATCAGTGGTCAATCAGTTGGCGGCGGCTTGATTTATCGGTTACGTCACACTCGTCTGTTGGTTTGAACACGCAGGTTGGCCATCGATCCAATGGATTTGTGACCATAGTAGGTGTGTAACATGCAAGCAGGCCGTTTCTTCTGTGATCGTCCATAACACTTACGGACCAACTTTGGGGCAATGTGGAGACACCGGGAGACAGTGTTCGTCCTAATTCGGGGTTCCAACAACAGTCTTGTAAAAGGAAACAACAAGAAACAAGCATGAGCCAAAGCCTCAGTAAGCCATGCAAACGACTTACACAAGCGAAAACTAAAACGGCGCCGACAACACAGCAGCACCTCCCGTCAGCAATTCAAATTCAATTCGTGTGCGCCTGTTGGTTTCGGTCACACATTACAGGTGCAGCGTCTGAACAAACCGCTTTTGATGACATAGCAACGAGTCAAGCAGCCTGATTCCAATAGCCTCGACAGTACAGTGTTCTAATTCGGAAAGCTTTTGATGGGTTGCCTGGCACGCGATGTACTACTTTGAAGGCCTGATCAGTTTTTACCTGGTGCCCGCTTTCAACAAGATGAACAAGGATAGCACTATTGACGGACCGTGATTCCCCGTGCCCTAACCACTATGGATGGTGTTATCGGATTCGTTTCGAAGCTGCCTTGACGTTCGATCAATATAACTGACAAATAGGCTTAACCAGACAATTAGCAGAACCTAGGCTACAGCTGAACTCCGCATTCAATTCTCCACATCTCCAATTCTCAGGTTTAATAACAAAGATAGACTGACAGTTCCGACCTCATCTATGTGTATCTACTCATTCACTTGTTCCTGTGAAGCAGGTTATATTGGTCGAACGTCAAGGCAGCTTCGAAACGAATCCGATAACACCATCCATAGTGGTTAGGGCACGGGGAATCACGGTCCGTCAATAGTGCTATCCTTGTTCATCTTGTTGAAAGCGGGCACCAGGTAAAAACTGATCAGGCCTTCAAAGTAGTACATCGCGTGCCAGGCAACCCATCAAAAACTGTCTGAATAAGAACACTTTGTACTATCGAGGCTATTGGACTCAGGTTGCATGACTCGTTGCTATGTCATCAAAAGCGGTTTGTTCAGAAGCTACACCTACCATGGCCACAAATCCGTTGGATCGATGGCCAACCTGCGTGTTCAAACCAACAGACGAGTGTGAGGTAACCGATAAATCAAGCCGTCGCCAATTGACTGACCACTGATCTAGTTTCTTTGTAACAAGTCTAATCGATATATCGATCTAACTGTATCGACTCCTTATATAATTGTACCGGCCTGTAGATGAGTTATGGAAAACATATGTTCGCTTATGCGTTTTTATTCTCATTATCGTAATGGACATATTTGAAACCATAATTTATATTTCGATCTTACACTATTTAACTACAACGGTGAAGTTACACTGCTCAGCCAGGCCCGCAAACGATCTGCCGCCATCTCTCGTTAGAACCTGATTGTTACCAGGCAAAGCGCAAACTGCCGGACAGGCAGACTTAACAGTGCCCAAAATCCCGATGACAGTATGAAATTTATCTCTGTTGGTGGTGTGTTTTGGGGGCGTTACACAATAAATTGCTACTGTACAATTTTGCTAACAATGCTCAGCAGTGGAATTGGTGGATTCCAGCGAGTACTTTTTGAGAAATCCTGCTTCGACAGTCAATTCGTTGGATCGTTGGATTGACTTCATATGACTGAGGGTTAGAGGAGTAGTTGAGTCGAAATGTGACAATTCTGAGCTCCCGGCATGGCTTTATAGCGCCGCTGACAGTGTTTGTCGCATCTAGACATGCAGTTTCTATCACTGGCTCGTATCCAACCTTCGGTCGGAATTTTTGTAACGGGGCCTCTTCTCACTTGCTCCTTCCGCCACACTGCTTATTAGTAATGTGTAAATGGTAAATTGATGGTTCACCTTATCTCCTAAGCATTGCTCACAAGCAAATGTGGATGACAGTTCCAGTGTGATAATTCGAGCTTGCTTAATTTGAAATGAATAGCGTTAGGGTTAACGCGGTGGTCTCATAAAAGCGTGCACCGGAGTTCATTTATCGGTTGTGATAGTGATATACACAACTAAAGAACTCTAACAAAACAAAACCCGATTATAGTGTTTCTGCCCAAAAAGACTAGGGTCAAGCGGAAGTCGAGTTCCAGTTTTACCGAACGCATCCCCAGACTACCCGTCAGTGCAGTTGATGAGATGCTATATAATAGAAAACTACTTACTGAGTCACTGTTTTTGTTGTCTTTCTGTTTTGGTTGTCGGATAAGAGTGATCTGACGATTTACCACTTTAATAACTTTGAAATAAAAAATCAGATGTTCGTAATAAGTAAATGAACAAAAAGCGTGACTTTGGAAAATTAATTAGTTGTGTTTTTATTACTTATAAGTAGTGTGACATATTTGATAATTTTGTAGAGACCCAATTGCGATAATTTAGTGGATTCCACATGGTACGGTGGATTTGGCGGATAACTGAGTCCAAATGTGAAATTTCTGAGCTCTTGACTTAGCTTTGTAGTTCAATTGGTGGAATGGTTGACGCGCCTAAGCGTACTGTTCCCTCCACTTATTCGAGCTCAGCTGAAGCTCGGATTGTTCCCAGTTGGGTCTGATGTTTTTGTCTGAGAACATGCATTCATGTAATGTTGAATAACGGAAAAGTCGTTTCACTCTTACGCTAGATTATTTCACATATACGAGACAGAAGAAACCTTGTTCATGGCGCTGGAATGGCTCGATGGTGGTTGCCTTTGGAACCACATTGCTCGCTCAGGCACTATGCCCGAGTGCTACGCCATCTATTACACGGCGTGCATACTGTCTGCACTTCGCTATTTACATTCCATTTTCATCGTCTACAGGTGAGTCTGAAAAGACTTATTCGCTGATGAGGTTTGCTATGACGATGTTTGTGACAGTGACCATATGTCGCTTTTGTGTTCATCAATTACAATCCAGTGTTGTAACCTTTAAATTCCCAGTCTGGTCACTTATTTCTAAACCGTTCTCAGCTTTTAATACTTCATCAACGCGGTTCCCCTGAGCCCCTCGCCTGATTCAACTTGTTTGGAATCTATATAACAGAAACAATCGAGAAGCAAAGCAGATTAGACATAATTACGTCTATATTTAGCTAGCATTGAAAATGAGGACAAAGTTTAATGAGGTATGGAGTATAGTATGATTTAACATGTTTCAGGATTACTGAATAAACAATAGAAAACAAATGTCTACAGCAGTAACACTGAGATGGAAAAGCTTCTCAATGAAGCCCAATATCACACCTATTCAGTACAGGTTGACTTGTCAGACTTTGTCCTATCTTACTTTGCCTCTAGTTTCATTTGTTCAGCGAGTGCAGCTCAAATATGTATACCTTGGAATATATTAGTGTAATTCTACCAGTGTTGTATTTATTAACCAGTGTTTTGATCACATGGGCTTAACGACAGTCGGTTGAAACGAGTTAGATTTGTGCTGTTAAAATAGTCTTAACAAAATTTACCGAAGATAGGGTACAAACTGATCCCTGTCTACAGGCGATTCGAGATTCATGATTGACACCAAAATGTAAAGTGACCCTCCAACAAAATTATAGTTACTAATATTTCACCTTGAATGACGAAGTCATAGCGTTTCTCGACCGGTTCATGCGCTTAGGAAGCTCCGTTAATGGTGACACAGGTATGTTGGATATGATAAAATTCTACACTTCTAGGGTCATCCCTGGCGACAGACGGTATCGCCTTAAGTCATTAGAAGGGCGCCTATAGGTTGACCGTTGCATCTGTGTTAATCTACGGCCCCGAAGCGTCGCCGTGAAGACATAGACCATCTTCCAATATTCGTTCATCCCGGTTTGTGTTCAGTTCCACCTATCGAGTTATATATCGAGAATGCCAGTGGATTAACTTCCACACTGAGTGCGTCTTGACGATGTTGCATCCGATTGATATAAAGTCAGTGTTATGCAGATGATAACTCAAAATAGACTACTAAATGCAACTGCTGATAGATCAACTGATGTAGATCACGTTTACTGCCCAGCTACATCCATGAGACTCTTCAGTCGACGGCTGAAGCTTTTAGTAGCGGCTAACTGGGTAGAGTGATGCGGTTTTTGCTGTTGATTGACTGCTATTCATATAAAACCAAATGGTGAAGTAGAACGGTTGAGAACATATGGAGATTGGCTTGCTGTCACTTGCAACGCGACTGTTTGACTACTATAAGAAGCCATATAGACATTGAATTTTTCAGTTTACTGACCCGGATAATATGAGTCACCCCCCAGATTTCCCCTCTTTATTATCTGTAAGTCTCATGGCTGTCTGAATATCAAACATTGCTAATAACTATTACTGCATGGCTGCCCATGATAATAACGAATGAATTTTTTAAAACTATGAACACAATAAATCTCTACCTTTTGGGTCGTATCTAAACCACATCAACCCGATAACAGTCGCTATGCATTTAAGTATCACACGCTATTAACCTGCATTTGTGTTAGAGATATGAAGGCGGAAAACGTCGTCTTGGATCAGCGTGGTCGCCCCAAGTTGATTGACTTCGGCATGGCTAAGAGGTTTCCGGCTCCAGCAGGTTCACAAGGCAGACGAGATTCGGCACCAAACGATGACAGTGTAAGGGATTCAGAAGATTTTGACCAACCACCAACAAGATACTACTTCGCTGCATATCTGGCGCCAGAAATCTATGATCACTCGGAGGTGATCAGCCAGTACATTGACTCTTGGGGTTTGGGTTACATCTTGGTTGAGATGCTTCTTGGTTATGGCATGTAAGTAGTAAAAATTATTTTCTATACAAAAATTACACATATGAAACAACTAGACAGACTGAATTACATTGCTAATAACTTGTCCCAGTTTTCTGTACACTCATTCCTATAAAGTGTTTAACATTTTGGTAAAACTTGAAGGCACGACATTCTAATTCACTCTGACCAAAATCGAAACGCGCAGGAATAATTCACATGTATAATCTCCACCACCATTGTAAATTTCAATACAAATTTTCCTTCACTCTTTACATAGCCATTAGTTAAAAACGTAAGGGGCTTGAAGCTGATACATGTATCATTCTTTTTAAAGTGATTGGCGAACCTGGACAATAATCTGTTTTGCAGGTGTAAAAGTTTTTCCGTCTGCTTTACAAAAGGTTTATAAGTTAAAAACTTAAAATTCCATAGTTGAAACAGCCTACATTTCAGATTGTCAAACACCACCATCATTCAAATCAGAAATGCAGTATGACCGGATACAAAACTGTGAATTTTTGTTATGTGTCATCATAATTTTACCGTAGACAAATTTCGCAAAAAAGTGGATCGAAGTTGTTGTTACGATGTACGGCTTAGTACATTCGAGTTGTCAATTTCGAACTAACGGTTGGTGACATTAGGTTCTGGATTAGCCTGCAAAGGAAACCGAATCCAATGGACGCCTAAGTACAAACATGTCCATAAGTGCATCGAACTGTAACACGTGCGGTTTCATTCACAAACAGAGTATCCAGTATAAACCCAGAGGACTAAGACCAGGAGATGTGTGAGTGGATGATTTTTGCAGTTCAACCGGTTGTGTTGATTGATCAGATGGTAAGCTAGTATAACAGTTGAAGCTTTATCTCTCGGAAATAGAATAGATGGTGACTCCGAGAATAAGACCTAAACTATGGAGAAAATACTGAAAAGGTAGACCAAGGACAGCTTCACTATAACAGTTCAGTGAGCATGACAATCTTGATAGGTTTAGCAGAAAAAATGAACTTAAAACCCAAACAAAACATTCAGTATATTGCTTAAAGAAATGGAAAATACAGTAAGTTATCACGATTCAAGTTTCTGAAAAATTCCAAACCACGGGGGTAGTTGGTTGATAAGCTTGAAAACGAAAATAGAATTGTAATCGTCTTAGTCCAGTTGGGTGTGGCACACTTACTGTCTGTTCGTTGACTGTTCGCTGTGGACACTTAGGTGGCCTACCAATCTAAACTGACGGAGGTATTTGCAACCGCATTCATCATAGCTCCACACAGCCGCATCATCATGACTTGTGCTGTCTATAGTTAACTTCAGAGCGTGTTTCTAAACCGTGAGTTCGAACTTTACCCGTAAAATCTTTTAATGTAGAAGAGTGATCCCTGAAGTTGTCACAACAGACTAATCTTGGTGATGTGTATACGTGCTGACTAGCTTGTTGTCTGCAACGGTAAGTGGCAAGCAAGTTTGGACTGACTGTGAATGCATAGACAGAGGTATCGGAAAACTAAAGAAGCTGATGAAAAGGATGTCACGATGGTGAACGAATGTTTAATTGGAATTAAGAAGTTGGAGACAACTGTGCTCATTATTTCGATCAGTTCAATAACGTACAGATTGCATAACAGCTTGGTAACTAGTGTTTAACAGGTGGTGGGAACAGCGAAGAGAAATAAGGTTTTAGGTATTGGAAGAACTAACAATAAAAGGAGAAAACGCGTGCGGATGAGAAATAGATGTAGTAAAAAGTTATCCGTCTTCCTTATAAAACAACCAACCTTTAGCAACGACACATCAAAGTCCAGCTGACCATTAAACGTAAACTGTAAAATTATATTCTTCTGCGACAAGTTTAACTAAAGGAGTCAAATGGTTTTCACACTAAGTATCACCTGAACAAACGTCACATTTTCTTAGGTACATGCAGTAGTCTGCGAATTCAGGAGACAACATTCATTAGACACTGAGAGGGAAAAGACAAACTCAATAGCGACATTCACATCAATGCACAGTGTCGCAAATGACTGTTGTCTGCCTTCAAGGGAAAACGGCAAGATGTAGACATGACACAGGTGTTCACTGGTGAGTCATCCCAGTGTAAAAGCAGTTACAACTACCGTCCATTATTTTCAGGTCGGTTAGTGTAAGAACTCATAGGAATAAGTTTATGAGTCCCTTTAATGGAAAATATGTTTATCCATGATTGTTCGCGGTAGACAAGACTGTACAGATATGATCACGCTCAGTACGAACGGCAAAAACAAACCCCAGAAAATAGGTGTACCATCTAGTCTAACTACAGTAAAAGCACTGTTACCCCCGATGTGAAGAGAGGCATCAGGTGTAGACCGGATTGTTCACCTAGTGGTTTCTCTGTCTATCAGAATCCCTTTCTTTCCTTACTGCTCAGGTGTGATGACCTTAACTAGCAGCTGTAAAACGTGCATTCTATGGAGTCCAACTGTTCCTACTGTTTACAGTCACATGTATCTAACCACCATTGTCAAAAACATCGCCAAGCTTAATACAACATTCTATGTTATCTACAAACTATCTTGTAGGCTGGGCTAATTACACTGGCAGAAACTTGCGACAATTACGAAATCGTGTCCACGAACACATCCCACTTTTTTGTCCGTAAACGCACCTGGATAACATAATGCCGAAGTCTGACAATGAATAAGTGCCAACGACCTCCCGAGATTTGTTGAAGTGTCCACCCGGCGATAGCCATTCGAACAAAATAAACGCCAATGTAAAGAGGGTCTTTCTAGTTTGTGAAGGCAGTAGCCCCTAACAAATGGAAAACCACCCTGCCTTGTAAAAAATATTCTATTCATTTGTGCCAGATTACCTTGGTGTAATGATGACTGTGTGGTTATCGGGTTTTTCGCTTTGTTTCATATTAACTGTCGAGCTTTGCTATGTAAACCCGCAGAGAAATATACTCATGAGATACAGTTGGTAACATATTTTTCTGACAGCCCTATAAAAAGATGATCATTCTGGGACGCTATGATCCATGCCAACCAACAGTTACGACGGGCACACTCCAGACTCGGCTTGCTCCCTCCAGTGAAGCAAGTTCATATAGGTTCAGCGAAAGCCCTAAGGCAATCAAGGCGATGCAATGAAGCGGCTGTTGAGAAGTTTCCTATCATCAGTTACTGCACTAATGGTAGCGCAATGTTTTTAAATCCAATTCCAAGAGAAGTTCAATATTTAAGGTTTCAATTGTGGAAAGATTGAAGTACCAATGTCAAACACCTTCTACAGTATGCTGGCTTCTGAATTTGCAACAGTCATACATTTCGAGTAGAAACTTAGGTCATCAATCTCCCCGTGACTTGTCATCAAACCAATACATTTGTTCACTTGTAACTTACCCCCGTAGGGATTTCAGATTTGGTCCCTTGAACAAACGTTTGTCATTTCTATACACTTATACCACGTGGATATCGATTTTAGGCTTTCTGCATTCATTCAGCAAGCAATCGCTAGCTAGCAGGGTCACACGAGATGACAACACATACGAACTGCGTTAGCCTTGCATTGTGGATTGACGGGTCAGGGTGCACACTCAGGGTCCAGCTTGTTAGTACACTCGTGTAAGAGGTGGACATGTGTGTCAGTATGCTCTGGCATTTCAAATACCTGTCTGCTTTGTACCGTACTGACAACGGTTGGTCAGACGTTGTAACAGCCCAGTCGATTAGGTTGTGTGAGTCGGATTGGACATTAAATTCTAAGTAATTGATAGAGTCTGTTTATTATAGATAGTCACAATCCAACCAGCTGGGAGATGAGTCAAGATGGTGAGTATGGGTTAATAACCAGGAATAGTTATACTGTGACGCAGAAACGCGTACAGCATACAGGAACAACATCAACAAGTTTCTAAACACAGCCATTTAATCCACAGTAATATTAGCAAAATAACACCATACAGCCATGATAACTGGCTGGTCATCTTATTTCTGTTTACACTAAGTGCACCATTGACCAATTTGGACGGGCCGCGTTTCACCTGACAGATCAAGCGTACAAATCGTTATTAATGACAGATTTAGTGCTCCATTCGGGTGTAAGCACTGACTCGCTTTCTTCACCTCGCCAGAACGAAGACGACAGAGAACAGAATGGGTCTGAGAACCAAACATAAAAAGCGGTGGCACATTTTGATTGCCAACTCTAGCACGTCGTTCGCTAATAAAACTAGAGTTCATAGTTGTAGATTTTGAGAGAGGAGTGTGGAACAAGTGCATGCTACTCAATGGTACACGTGTCAACTCTCTCCTCACCAGTAAAGTGTAGGCAGACATCAGGCCATGAGACTCTCCCTTACGGTTAACACAACACTATATTTTGGGGCCACAAAAATGGGCTGTCTTTCGACTAGCCATATAGACTATAGGTTTAATGACGATTTCGACCTGAAACCACATAGCACAGACACTTTTAACGGTCCTTTCGAACATGTCCTAAAGCGTACTCGCCAGTCTAAACAAGGATGCCCGTTGGTTGAAGGTTCGGTCAAATTATAGCACTTGTCCATAAATGTGAAACACTAGAACAGGTTAGGAATAATTCGTTTTTAAAGCAATAGTTCAACTGTTATCTAAACTCCCACTGTATCATCACGTGATCCGACCAGTTAACAAATTTATGCACAAAGCCAAGTTCATACGGCTGATGAAGTAGAGCTCCTTTGCAATTAATGCCTTCGTTTACAGGGCATTACAAAAGGTCCGCATACGTAAACATTTTTAACATAGGTTCAAATGACCTATTTATTCTCTGTGAACATTTGATAAGTCTAATCACTCATTCAAATTTTGTGCTGATAGCCCATCATAAACTTAACCCCAGTATTGTCTATTCAGATTCCTTCCAATGCCATGGGAAAAGGATCCAGGACAACATTTGAGTGAACACTGGAAACTAACATTGCCGAACGATGCAACCTTGCGGTTGTCGCCCGTCTGCGATGATTTTGTGCACAAAATGTTACTTCGCAACCCACACGAGCGACTTAGTCTGGAAGATGCCGAAAAACACAACTTTTTTGCACGTGTTCCCTGGACAAATCTAGCTGGTTTGCGTGGTCCGGATCTATCGAAGTGCCCACCCAAAGGTACAGCCGTAACCCACACGGCAACCACTAGCAGTGGCGCACGCCGATGGATGACCAAATATGATCCATTCATTCATGTTCCGGACTTGGCTTTTGTGCGTGAGTTTTTTGGTTCCGTTGTCAATCCGAATGTGATCTACACAACGCAAACATTTGGACTGAACAGTAGAAGAACTAAAATAACAAAAGTACTACAAACCAAAGGATCTGGACTCAGCACTGACGTTCGCCGTTCTAACTTGGAAGCGGACCGTTATCGACCCGTCTCAGGCATGACTCGCGCTCGAAATGGTATTTTGAGCAATGCGATTGAAATACGAGGTACACAAGCCAGCACAAACGAGGTGAGAAAAGAGGCCCCCAAATCCAACCGGAATGGTCGCCGTTCAGGCGTTTCTGTGTCTTGATTCTGTAAGAGATGGTCACATGGTGTTCACTCAAAATCAACTCCGTAACCTGAGTGGAAAGGGGTAAGGATGAATAAATTCCTGCACATCGCCAATACCTCTGTCGAATTGTTTTTGTGTGTGCGGAACAAGCAATGGCGTGCTTGGCGGGAACTGGCCTGCCTAGTCAGCTCATTCTGTCTATTGCTAGGCACAAACAAGCACACATTGTGCTGTAACATACATGCTATTTAATTGAGCCAAACATAACCCGTTGGCATTGTGATCAGTATACTTTTGCCTACCGTATTAGCTGGGTGGTTATAAGCTATGGTAAGCTGCTCGCATGGATGTTTTGAATTCAAAAATATTGTCCGGTCAGTGATAGTATTACGGAAATGTTATACTGTTTTTTTGACAAGTACTGTTTACTCACTTTCATTGGGGAGCATCAGGAACCTGTTTAGCCTGGTATCTTTTAATACTTGGGTTACATGTGTGACACAGAATTCAGTTGTATTCATCTACTCGTTCATGCACAGTAGCCTTGAGGTTGACCAAAAGGTATTATGGCTTGACCCGCCGCTCGCCTTGACAGAGAAAGAAATCCATTAAAAATATTGAAAATTGTCAAAAGAATTCTAGACTGAAGAACTAAAAATTACGTGAATGCAGGTGAATCATTGATTGTGGCACACTGCAATCTCGGATAGTGTTTCTAGTCAGCGATTTGAGCAATTACGAAGTGGTAGGTATTATGAACGGAGGATGAGCTCACACACAGGGTCGAGGTTGTAAAAAATCACAAGTTTACCAGACAGAAACGTCATCCAGGGCTCATCTGGAGTTAGGTTTCAAGCGTTCATCATTTAGGATTTCATATCGCGAATAATGTGGCAGCGCAGTCGCTGATGTGAAATACAGTTACTATTCCACAAATTGTACTGAGTTCATCAATTGTATTGCCCGACAAGTGGTTATTTCAAATTTTATACAAAAATGCTGTTATAAGATCCACTGTGAAAAATAATGTTTGTCTTGTGGGAACGATACTTAGGTCCTGAACCAGTAGGACCATTCACCGTTCACGTTCCGGTAGGTCCAAGTTCAAAGAAAAATAACGTATTACTGAAAAATTATCACATGGGTTTACTCCACAGTCTTCCCTGGTTCACCTGGACCTCATTCATATACTCTGACACGTTTCCAGACAGTTGATTCCATGCACTATATTGCACGACAGAAAATTGCAAGTGTTGCTGAACTGGAGAGGAACAGACAGTAATAACCGATCGTCATTGGTTCGCAGTACATAGGGCTGGTAGTGAGCAGCGCATCAGGGAACTTGAAGAATGAGTTGCATACTGAAATCATTGGCATTCCACACCGTCTGAAAGACTGGAAACTTGGATCGACGATCAGAAATGAACTGGTTCTCTGTGGGTGGTAGCAGGCACTGAGATGTCAGCTGTGCTTAACGGTGTGTGTAGGGTTATGTTACTATAGTTGATGTGTGATTAATGTCTAGTTCTAAACAGTCTTCTGGGCTGACCATCTTTTGTGGTCACAGTTACAGATGCTGTAAGAAGCCCAGATATGGAGATCTTCTGGCCACAGCCGTTCCTGTATGGAGACGCTTCGGCTTTTGTGGTAAAGTACGAGAACGTCGTCGAGGTGGCTGGGGTCATGACCGACCATGAGAAAGTTGTAGCCCGTAAGTATTGGTAAAGAATGAAGTGAATACTGTACTAAACGCAACAGTAGAAATTGGCCTTGGAAAACTATACTGGTGATGATTATTATGTCTGTCAACCCCATCGACTGCCAAAACACAACATGGCGGTTCGAGACAGTACAGACAGGACAAGGAGCACACCATTCCTTCCACAGATTGTTGGATAGGCCAGCAGTAGAAATGAACAAAACTTTCAGACGACGGCCGCTGGCCCAGCACTTTTTAGAGGTATCCGGATGGTCCTTCATGTCAAAGTCCAAATTACGCACGTTAACCCACCCAGAAATACTGACGAGGTGGAGAAAGTGACTGAAGAGTTGGGATTTGTGTTAATAGCCTCACTGGACATCAACAGCGCTCCTTGAGTAAACATTTGTAATGCTGCAGAAAGTAATGAGAAAGCCAGGAGTAGTCATCTGGGCGGTGAATCTGGGGTCAACACAGCCTCAACAGGTGTGACGGCGAAAGAGATTTGACTCGAGAGGCTGTCTAGTGTCAGACGTCAGTCACGGGATGTTTGAGACCGAGGGGACGCAAATATACACACTATAGTTTGCTTGATTGTTCTGTCTTAGCATCTGTTACCAGTCGGTGACCTACTGGTTTCTTGTGGAAATCCACCTGTCATGCATATACTCCCTAAGTGAAATAATTTTTAGTTTTGCAGCTACTGTAACCCATTTTACTAAGCCCGAACATGAACGATCGATACAAATAACCCACAACGAGTTCCACGAATTGAAACTTCTCCAATGAGTCCAGTACCCCCTGAATAGCACCAACTCAAACGTGTTGTGAACATTAAGTCGCCAGACCGCTTCGGAAGTTAATATGAGAAAACCTTTGTGTATGGTAAAACTAAGTGATCATAAGTTCGCACGAACACACGGATGTCACTACCCGTGGTGGATGGAGAGCGCAGACAAAAATCAGAGCTTTGAACTAGTGATCACCCAGGATTGCCAACTTAAATCGCTCGCACATTATAATAACCTTTGTAGCATAGGAACGAAATCCTCTGATTAGCTATCAGCCAGGCGAAGACACTGATCTCAAGCGTCGAATAGGTACAAACAGTTATTGAAGATTTGGTTCAGACACCCGGTCGTGTTATAGGGAGGACATTCCACAACTGGGTTTAGTTGGTTTAACATTAGAATTTCTAAGGAGCTAGTGAGCACAACAACAACCGAAATCGTACCAGAAGCCTGACCCTCAACAGTCAGCTTCCATGTCAATGTCTCAGTTGATCACAGTTTCATCTTCTGAAACTTGTCATTGCAAGATGGTCGACAGCTCCCTTGAAGTCATCGTCATAATCGAGTCTTACTGAAAAATACAGTGAGATCCCTCATCAGTTTCTATAACCCATCCTACTGAAACGAAACTGGAACAAGTGATACAAATAACCCACAAAGAATTTTGTGAATTTAACCCTATGCCAAATAGCTCCGTACCCTGAATAACAAAAACCAACGAAGTCACTGGTAAAGCAGTTGGCTTTGCAAAACAACACCAAAAACCTATCGTCTTCTATATGACCCTGATACCACGTGATCATACGGTGGTTTACTTGAATCACAATCTGACCCAAGTTTCAACAGTGACATGGGATATTAACAGTTGACTCCATTGTCGTGCGGTGCAGTAGATGCAGTCTTGGCCGGGGCATTTAAGACACTGTGTGGATGTGTGAATGAATATTCTATTCAATCATAGCAGTGTCATGCTTCAGGTTCACTAGGCGTTGGCATTCGGAGTAATACTATGCAGGGTGATGTCGGGACGTTATTATCTCTGCCGAGATCCACGTTCTGATATCCGTTTCCTGTGGTGAATGGAGTCCACAAACGAAAACCAGACGCTTGAATTGATCTTCAGCCATCGTTCGAAGCTTGAACCATTCGCATTCCGGACTGACTGTTCCAGCGTTGGTCACCCAGTCATCCTCTTCCAAATTCGTGAACTTCAAGCACTGATAACGAATATTAAACAGGGATGACTGGTCACTAAAAATTTGAGACAACGTCCGGGTTGTTTTTTCTAAGCTGAAATCGCTTGGGTTCTTCAGCAAGATAAAGTTGGTCTACCTTTCGTGTTCTGGGGTACCCAGTTTACGGAGCAGTAGCCTCACTTTCCGAACAGTGTCAGTGTCTGATACCTCAACCTTGTAAACGCCCTCATACATTTCAAACCAAGCCTATGGCGTAGTACCAATTACAGAATCAAAATCAAACTCACTGACTGAGCTGATTGGCGATTCCGCTGCAGGTTTGAAGGATCCGTTTGCCCCCGTTGTCTGCTGCTGCAAAGGCAGCTTCTGTGTTAGTGTTTCAATCAGTTTTAGTTGCGCTTACTCGAATTGCTTTTGCTATCATTGAAGGAGGGTTTGCATTCACTCGAACGGGTCCTTCCGTCGTCAAACCTTGTAATCTCCCCATCCCAAAAAGACATGCTGGATAGTTTATGAAATCTTAATGCGTTAGAGAGAAATCAAAATTTCTTCCTTGTAGTAAAGATAACGGAACATCTTGGTTTTGAGATTAACACGACTGTCCCTGCAAACAGTTTCTAAGTCAAATCAAACGACAAGTGTAAAAAACCGCTTTGTTCCACTTCAAGGAGGGAGAAAAACACAGGGTATTTATATGGTGCGCAGTGATCTAAAGATATTCTCGAATCAGAAGGTTGAAGGACACTTACCAGAAATAGTAGGTGAGGTCACTAAGTCACCAATGGTTATGACGGAATAAAGGCCGAGCAGGTAAAAAAAATGGTGAGTTATTTCTGGATGGTTCCGGAAATTTCTACTCATTCTGTCCGGGCAAAATGGTTTTCTCGAGGAAGAGGAAGGTTTGAGATAGAAAACACGGGGTTCCCTAAAATTTGTAATTTTAATTTATGGTTTGATAGTGCTCAGAACTGACAGTACGGACATTTTCACTGTTAACTATAAAAGCCTATGATTTCTACAGTGTATAAATATTTTATCAAAATCTGTTAAACTGCCACGTAG
The DNA here is from genome assembly GCA_013368495.1 of Paragonimus heterotremus. Lineage (NCBI taxonomy): Eukaryota > Metazoa > Platyhelminthes > Trematoda > Plagiorchiida > Troglotrematidae > Paragonimus > Paragonimus heterotremus. Next base: position 204,153 of record LUCH01000079.1, on the reverse strand, counting down.
AACATTCTTCCGACGTACTTTCAGACAACGTTGCGTACAGAAAAAGTTTCGGCATTGGTAACAAGCGATTGCTCTGACGGATTCAGAGACTGGACCGTATCTGCAGATTGAGGTTACCAAGGTAATTATTAAAATGGTTACACCATATATATATATATATATAAAGATTCCAGTCACGGACTGTGCTGCGGATATGCATCAAGAACAACGATGTATTAGCGAAAGAGTAGTCATGTTGCCATTCGACATGTGTGGTTCTGTACTGTTCCTTTAGAAAATACAGTCTTCAAGGTCGTTTAACATGTGCGAAACCTAACATTTTGAGGACCGTCAATTTAAATATTTGGTGTGGTAAACGATATCGTGCACGTTCACACCCCACCGTTACTTTGAACTGCGGACAAGCTTGGAATAAGCTGAAAATGACTACCTATTTGTTACTACATACGAATGGCCAGTTCAAGCCAAAACAGCTATCGGTCTCACTCTGACCCAAGGATGAAAAGACTAGTTCAATATTCAGTGTCCTTCTGACAATTGATACAACTTATGCCGGATGCTTCAAAGTGAAACCCAACAAAGGAGTCCAGTCACAGGAATTCCCATCTATCTGGTTCAAGCAGACCTCGACGAAACAGTAGGCCTGAACAGACTCTGACCTATAAAAAGAAGCTTGCTCTAAACAACTATGGTATGATAGTTCAGTTCACTCTCATTCGTTCGCCGGTCATTGTCTCTTCTGTACTCCACAATCTCACCACCAAACTAGTGATATCCACAGCCCCACGGCAGTTTGTGGCTGATTAGAACTCCGCAATCGTTGAGTTGTCAACGCTCAAAGCATATTGGTGGCTTGCTACTTCAGTTTTCCAACCAATAGAAGGTGTGTCTATGGACATTGGGTTTATTTCGTTTACCAAGGAGCAAAAGTGATTTTTCTGATACCGGGCGTGTCTCATGTTGTAGATTGTTCAATTCAATGACAACTTCTCAAATTGAGACTGAAAGGAACATGATCTACTAAGAAAAAGTGCCTAATATGCACAACTGTGAGTTGAACGTGTGACATAAGTGTTTACGTGCAAGGATCGGAGCAACTAGCACACATACCGGCTACCGTCCTATTTAACTCGGGTTTTTACCTTACACGCGAAGATTTGTCAGTTGAGCAGCCACCTCAACAATGTATCGATTTAAATAAACTACTTGTGCTTTAGTAGTAGCCAGAATACAATTTACAGAAAGCCTTTGACGGACTAAGTGCCTCACTCATTTTCGGGCAGCGAGGGGAGGTGATTGGAATCAGAGGTTTTCTACATTTTTCGGGAACCAAAACAACTGGACAAAAGTTCTCTGCGCAAGATGGCACGCAAAAATAAACTCATCCGTAACGTTGAAAGTGGGCGTATTAGCAAAATAATTAGCCGCGGTAACAGTGATGGCTGGGTCTACAAATTGTTTTTATCGGAAAAATCCACTGAACAAAACAAAACAAAAATATAATAGTGAACTTTTCATGTATAAATGACAAATAAATCAAGTACATCAATCGTGGATTTGAAATGAATCAAGTGACTGGATGTGAACACGAAAACAAGATAGTGCGATGAATTCACAGTCTTTGGATTGGATAATGCGAGTTGAATGAAAATGACATCGATCCAACGAAACCGTACGTAGATCAATATCAGATGGACAAGTAGATAGTAACAATGGATTGTTAAAAATCCAATGATGATGATATAAATATTTGATGGATGCCGCCGTGATTTAATCTTGATCGGGCTCGCCAGATGAAAGTCTTGTGAAGATCCAAGTAAACCAACGTCGAAATGCATTCGTGTCCGACAGTGCAGGATTGTCCTTACGTACACAAAAATAGGCAACGACCATTGCGAGAAGAAAAGTAAGACAAGAAACCATGTAGATAAATGAAAGCCGCCAAAGATTCGTCTCATCGTGTTTCATCGGAGTTGCCACATCTTGGGCCGGACGAGAGGCTGTAACGGCAAAAAGTGGTTCAAAACGGTTGTTGGACCTCCTCGTAAATATTCGTGAAACATACCTAGGTGAATCGGATGGAAGTGACCGGGAGAACCTATAGTGAAAAGGTTAATCCATCTAAAGATATTTCGTAGAACCCTCGATCGGATTTAGGGCTGATGATATACAAGTAGTGGAAAATTCACTGTGGAAGAAGGGAAACAGAAAACAGTTACTTACAGAACAGAAACGCGTAACAAGTACTGTCACGACCATCAACTCAGTCGTCGTTTTCACCCCATTCTGCTTCTTCTTCTTCCACCTCTTTCGCATCCTCACCTACAGTGTCATCTACAGCAGTACTGCATCAATGGTTTGCACTGCTGTTGAACAGCCGTGTATACAGAAAATCAGTGGCGCGGATGTTACCGTTGCTCAACCGAATTGTTTGTGCGAAAGATGTGGTTAATGAGGCGAAACAGTGAAAGCCGTAAGGAGGCAGTTTTTTGGTCACGCCATCGGTTTACACATAACACGTTTGTCTGTTTGCATGATGTAGGCATCGTGATTTTGGATGTTTGCGTATAGCCATGGTTGTGTTGATAGTTGGGACTCTTTATTCTCCATTATTTTTTTTGGTAAGGACCTGATCCATTCTTCGAGGACTACTGATGTATTATTATTTTTGATGACGATGATAATGATTATGTCTCACGTAACTCCTGAAGATAGATAAGTCTTGGAGACGGGGTAATCATCAAACTGTACCAGACCGGATAATCTGTTGAGCTCTATTTGACACCAATGCGATGTTTTCGACAGAGTGCTCAGGTGTCTTCATTTTAATTTTAATAAGTCTCTGCGGCGTCACTCAAACCCGCTTACTGGGCATGCACCGAAAATAGCTAACTGTTACTTGGTCTTTAAATGGAGACAGCAGGCAGGGTTGATAAGCAACAGCGAAATCTGTCGATTAAAACAGAAGATGAGGCAAACATTCCTGGATCAAGTTTAAAACTAACTACACTGGTAAGCAAACACAATCGAGTATTCAATCATGATGCTATCCATTTAGGGATAGTTGTTACTCCGTTCTCACGGGCATTTCAGTTCCTCCAAAATCTAGATTTATTTGATTACCGCACTGCGAGATGAAAGTTAAGAATTTCGCTTAGAGTTTCCGGGAAGACACAAGGCCACCAGATACCAAACCGTTGGTCTACAGTTGTGCAGACATGCGGATAATTATATGACATACCAAGCATGTTATGGAGATAAGACAAGTTGACGAACGGTTTGAACTAGAATGCCATGCACCTCTGGAATGTGTAGGCAAAGGTGGTCCACAATAACAGTGAATTGGTTGAATGTAAACAACAACGGTAACATTGAAATTTGCGCACAAAATCTGGTTGAGTTTAGCCAAAATCTAACATGCTTCATGCAAAGTTATTGAAAACAGTCTTAAGCGTACTGAATCAAGTTAATCCAAACGACTGTTCTACTTAACATGAGACTTCCTTAGTACGTCTGCGGTGAGTGTTGAGGTTGTCGTGTCATCCCCATTAGGTTTGTATAGTTTTTTGCGCTGCCAGAAATGGCAATGCCTACTAACTAATGCAGGCACTTTACGCCACCAAAATGGTTTATTATCCCGGATGGGTGAAGCCACAGGAAAATACATATACACACAGCCTGGTATACCAAAAAGCCTGCACACTACTTCAACCCCACGAATTACAAGAAACAGATGAGTTCAACAAATGGTGTAGAGATCACTTATGGTCGAATTTAATTGACCAATTTACAGTATCAACTTTTGTTGGTGAAATTCTCCGAGTGTTAATCGGCCGGCTTTTTAAGAGACTTTTGTAAACATCATTGTAGTACAAACACTGGACGAACAAGACAGTGTGTGCGTGATTTCAAGACTACAGCACACGCTCCACACAGAGTGAGCAAGAGACATTTGAATCTTCTTGTTAGTGTGTATCACGGGGCCACTGATTGTGCACAGCTGTCCTTAATGCAAACTGTCAGAGAGATCCATAACTAAGCTTCAGTATTATTTATGTTGTTATGGAACCCGAACCTCGAGTCTAACGTGCCTAAACGTGTATTTTATCATAAACGATACTGCTTATTCTGTCCACTAAAACAAAAGTCCTGGAAATAATTAAATTCATTTTCGTCGAAATTCATATTATAGAGGTCTAAAAGTGTCAGAGTGATGATTAAGTGTACACTATTAAAGTGTACTCAGTCGATGGCATCATTGGTGAATGCGATATATTATTTCAACACATGGAGCTGTTCGGTTACCTGACGGTTCAGAGGTCATGGACCCCACCTGTTCTTCTTCCACCAGTTTTGTCAGAAGAGCCATATGTTCGACAGGTGGAGAGACCAATGAAGCGGAATGCCGTGGGCAGATATCCGCTCGTGGTCTCGCATACAGCAGCTCCACTCGTTGAGTTTCACCAGCATCCGGCCCAGTCCAGACACCCACCTCACGACATAGAAACAAGTGTGGTAGTTGTAGTTTGTCTTTTTGGAATCGCGTGCCGGTGAAACCGTAACAACAAACGCCTTGTCCAGCCATATAGCCTGAAGCCAACGGGGATTGCATTTGTGTAGAAGCGTCAGCAAATGTGCTTTCTGGTGGATAGACCCAAGGAGTAGGGTAGAGTCGTACGACTGGCCGGTTCAACAAGTGAGGCGATGACGGCGGGGTTTTTTGTCGTGCCGGGATTTTACGCACAGTAGATGGAGCTTCGACAATGCAGGAAAAGGCTTCAATAAGCTTCGTACAAAAAGATCAACATTTCCACCGAGCATAAAAAGAAGTAAACTCACGTACAGAACAGTATTCACCACAGTTTCCCTTACACAACGATCTCAGGATGCCGAAAAACAGTTACGTGCACAGTGGAAAACAAAAACCTTCATCAGAGGGTCACATGGAAATGTTTGCACAAGTCAACTTGAATCAGAGCTTGCAATTCAATCCAATCGACTAATGCCATAGGCTACAAATGTGACCACACACACAAATAATCAAACTAGAATGCGCACATGGATTACGCGCTCAATGCAAGTGTTTCCGTACCATCATGCAATTAGTGTTTAATACAAAAAGGAGTAGCATTACCAGTAAACCACAGCATTTGTTGTCGTTTCGTGGACGTGTTCGGCCATATTTTGATGAATAGGCAAACGTGTAACGGAAAAAAAGAAGACAATTACACCGCTTCAAAACGTAGCAATGTCCCCAAAGAGCCCAAACTATACAAAAGCTTGAATATATTTTTGGATTGATTTGGTATTCGTTTATCTAAAATTGCTTCTTACCAGATAACCTAGAAATTTCTTGACACCAGTATATTGTATATACATTGCTGGGGGACATAAACAGCAGTATTTACCCAAAGAGAGCTACAGAAAAGAACATCTCCCCACAAGCAACTAAACTTCAGTACACCTCTCAAGGATGCTAGCGAAATCACAGTAATTCTTTCCAGTTGCAAAGTATTCTTAAATTTACCTTCGAACCGTAGATGTTAGTGTTTTCCCGTGAACCTCAAGCTGAGTAGTTCTCGGAGTTGCCCAAAAGGGTGTGATGAAAAATAACTACTGGTTACTTCGGGTCTTTGAGTTATTGAAAAACTGAAGTACGTGACATGTGTCTGACATGTCAGTGGCAGTTCTGTCTCATTGCTTAGTAAATCGGCCGATACAAAGATAACAGTATCAGTGGTATGGTCCCCACAAACAAGCGTTCAGTTCAAGCAGATGTAAGGTCTGAATCATTTAAGATTTTGTAGGAGGCCAAGCTGGATAAGTTACGTCTATCTCCTCCAAGTAGTACATCACAAGATTCACTTCGCTGACTTTAATGACTAAGTTGGGAATAGTTCGGAAACGATACGGAAACCCTTACGATCTTTACAGTCACTAAAAAAACACATTATTTTAAATGCCCACTGTCCCCACTCCCCTGGAATAACGAGGCACGAAGCTTCAAACTCGACGTATGTTTCATTCTGTACAGGAGCATTATCCATTACATGTAAAAATTAGTTACGTCACTACTGTGAATGTTCGATATTAAAATCAAGAATAAAGTAAATGAGCAGATGGAGCTACAAATGTCGGACCTATAATTTTATCGCAGATATGTTTAACGGAACAGGCAACTGAGTTCGAGTGTGGAATTCCATGCTCACTGTATGAATGCATGTCTTAGCAAGTATAGTATATGGTGTCTGGGAGCATGCGGTTTCCGTCACTGATTAGTGTTCAGGCCAAGTCTGCATTTTTCACAACTGTTAAAAATCAATACATTTGACTATAAGCACTCCATGTGGTGTAAATCTTGCACAGAGTCGAATCATACGGGCATGTAAGCTAGTCATTCAGCAAAAATAACGAACAATAGGACGTATCGTAATCAAGTAGCCGAATAATTTGAACAGTCTGTACTGATATCAAACTGAGTTTCAGAAAAATGTTGTAAGTGTTAGTACGATTAGGTACACAGGAAGATAAGGTTAACGTCGATCTGTGAGCAACTGTAAACAAAACATAACATTAGTGAGGTTGATCAGTTTCCTGGTAACGCAGTAAGTGACGTAATTACCAGCTAGTTGGACAATGCCTTAGGAGTGACCTACTCAAAAAGGTCGAGCTATACACTAATATCTGTATCGGAGGTGGCAGTGCATATTCAAGTGTGAAACCAATGTCGTTCTCAATATTTGTGCACAAGTTACACATGTTCACCGGCTTTCTGATTCCAATCTACCATAGTTGAACAAACAGTAAAGATAGGCTACTAATTCATCAAGACCGGAAATTAATGATCACCAGATTAATATCACTATACTTTCTCTATTTCCTGGGTGCACACTGAGAAATATACGGTTTACCTAGTGACCAACTGTCCCTAATTCCGTGGCCAACCGTGAACGCTTAACAAAGTATTGGCCGATTTGGCAAAGAACAACTTCGGTTGGTAGGCCTACAGTTATGTAGCTTAAGTTTGGTCTAATTGCTATTTCAACCTTGTGTTAGAAACAAGAACAGAACGGGTGTTTTCAAAAAGCATCAGGAACCAAATAACCGATTGGATGGATTAACACACTGAACACTGTGAACTGGTATATAGGCGTAACCATCGTCCCTCAAGCAAATAGGTCATGACAAAATTATACTTGGCATCCGAATCTCACTGCTTCAAACGTAGCCGGTTTCTCTGTTGCTTACTGCATGGACCGTAAAGTTGGATCATCATATCAACAATTTTCCACTGAATAAGTTGATCTCAAAGAAGCTGATTTTGCCATGTGAGTTAACAAGACAGTCTTAAAAATGAAAAAACCACAACGTTTTGATGTAGTTTGAAATAAAATAAAATTTTCATTCACTTCCAAGCTCCAGTTTGTCACGTCTATCTAATCTTAGGCGGTCATCAACCAAATCAGGAGTAATCGGAAGAGAACAAACAGCAGTCAACTGCAAAAGAAAACAAATGTACCCTATAGGAAAGACTTGTGCTTTAAGCAGACGTTGGAGAAACCTATAATGAATGATACGGAATTTACATGGCAGTCAGTTCTAGCCACTGGTTTATTATTCAACCTAAGTCTGTTGTTCTCTGGTGCACATCGACATTATCGACGATGGTGATCGTCAGGCTGGGTGAATGGTTAATTGCTAACCAGTACAAAAGTTGCTACTAGTGTTTGTAACAACGAGAATAATACTACAGCTAATAAAAACCAAACCAAATGAACTCACATTGCGAAGGAACGATACTTTCCGGTTTTGTTACTTGGTCTTCAACAAAAACCGGTGTCTCACCAGGCCTCGTAGAACGGACATAAAAAATTCTATTTGATTTACGCTCAGCGTCTGTTGGTTTGGCCCAAGAATCACGCGGCTGAGGTAGGAATTTATCCGTAGCCTGGATCTGCGCGGGAACAATTTTGACTGGGATTCGTTGTGTTTGTCTCGGAGGGCCAGACTGTTCAGGGCCTGGGGTGGTTGACGGTTGCCCTGCGTTCTTCTCATTGACTGCTTCGGTAGATTTGTCTGTGTGGTGTTGCAGTTTGGGTATTCTTTCCACAGTTGTAGACGTAGTAAAGAATTCACGACGAGTTATAGTTTTTTTTGTATAGGACATCGGTCGACTACCGGATGTGTTGGTTACAGACAGATCGGCAGGTGCTTCTTGAAGTGTAGGATGTACTGGGTCGGGCAAGTCATCCCGGCTTTTGCTAGAACAAATGATCGGTTTAGATGGCTGAACAACGACACCAGAAGTGGCCAATTTGGGAGGTGGAGTTTTGTCAGCTGTTTTTGCTCCGGATGAGACAGGTGAATTTGTCCAATCATCTTTCGTAATCGTTGATGCTTGTTCTGACGATTCAAACGTCTCACTTCGTTCTTCACCGACATTTACCTTTAATGGTCCCAAAAACATAGGCTTTTCGGACGGCTTTGAGACTACTGGGACTTTAACCGTTTTCGTCACTCCCCAATAGGCACCTCTAACAGATTCCGATGGAAGATGTACCTCGGAATTAAAACGACGTGCTCCGTTTGCTAGAGTACTGTTTGAAGTACTATCATTCTGTGGCGGTCTGCGTCTGAGCGGTTCAGTATACGGAGCTTCATTTGGACTCGACGACCGAACAGTTGGATGGAAAGCTTGGTCAAATGCTTCGTGTTCTGCCAAAATCGGGCCAGAATCAATAAAGGGGATTTCGCTGGATATACACGTTTGTCCGGCTCTAGCTTGTGAGACGCCCCAAACAGTCGACCGCAGTAAATCGTGAATGATTGGCTTTGGATGCTCTTCAACCGCATCATGCAGTTCTATCGGTTGATGAACAGACTGAATCAGGCTACAGGTTGCATCTTGACCAAGAGTAATAAAGCACCTGCTTTCCTCAACCTGAACAGAAGATTTAGAAAACAAGTCAGGATGATGTCCTTCTGCTAACTTTTGAAACATGATGCGCTGTGGGTCATAGGACATTGCTCGACCTGGCTCCGCAGAAACTATACATGCATTGCTATCGTTACTGCCTGTGGACGATGCGGGCCTAGACCCACTATAATTGCCTCGGTTTTCTATTTTGGATTTGCCTGGGACTCCTGTGACCTTAGCAACAACCAAAAGAGGAGGTGAACCGATTTCTGACAAATGTCCATGATTTTCGTCGACAGTGTGAGGTGATTCTAGATGCATATTCTGATGTTGACTGCCGTTCAGTTCCTGACTAGGGCTTCTTGCCGTGTAGATTAGTGATGGTGAAACATCTTCGTCAAGTTCCTGGTCATTTTCTGTATGATTTCCGTGCTGTAGTAAACGTCCATTAGTCAGGGTACTTGCGCGGAACAATTCTTTGTAACCACTTTTTTCCTTCAAGCTGCGCAGTCTCGATTCAGAAAAATTCATTTTGTATCCAGCAGATCCTGGGATATATGGATCTCTGTCAGAGGAAGCTCTATACTTCTCACGTTGGAAAGTGTACTGCTCGACCTCAGACGTTCCGTTGCTCAATTTCAATTCTTTTATAACTTCTGGTTCCATAATATCAACCATGTTGATCAGACGTGTGTCTAACATGTGTTCCTCTGTTTGCTGTGCCTCAAAACACGGCTCAAGACTACGATAACCGGAACTGCTAGTGTGCCTGGACTGTGATCTACTTCGACTTTTACTATCTCTTGTTCTGCTTCGAACACGACGTGCGATGCTGGAATTAGGACGAACCGGATTTTTCAAATGCACGTCTTCCACAAAAGGGTTTTCCATTTGACCAGTCACATACGTGTTGGTGCCAACGCGTGAAGAGGTTTCAATAGTCTCATTTAGGCTATAATTGCCGTTCTGTTTGACTTTTGAAGGGCTCCAGAAGTCTGCAAAGGGAATAACAGAAACAAGGGTTTCATTAAGGAGAAAGATAAAGAAGAGCACAATTTGGTTCCAAACTAATTCTGATCTGTGAACTGTCAATAACTTTGGCTTCGTGTAATCCATTTCTTAAATTCGCCAAATTTAGATAAGAAATAGTACGGTTTTATGAGTTCAACTCACCGGTACATCTGAATTGGAAACTCGAATGGGTAGACGGCCATTGCCTCACGACAGAGTAGTGACAAGAAATGACAAGAAGTCAGTATCACACAGGTCAGTTGTCATTCCGGGTGATGTAACTGTATCACACTGAATCAAGTGACGGTCTGACTCTGGTGGTGGGCGAGGCTAAAGACAGATGGAGGGTGGAATTTTGTCGCTTGGGAGCTAGGTCGTTAAGCTACATTGTTATTGTCCAACTAATACGGTCATGCCACGTTGATCAAGGTCGCATTGGGCTGGAAATTGTTAATATAAATTACATATCACTGATAAGTATCAGTCATCCCCTTCCGAAGAAAGATACTGGACTCCAGTTCCGTTCTCATTAGAGCTCATCAACAATGCATATGTTTGCCGTGGTCAGGATTAAAACTCCGGTTACACTATCGTGAACCAACCGTCTTGGTCCATGCGGTATTACCCTCACACTAGACACGGTTGATGTATCATGCAAAAGTTCAGCGACAATAGCTCGTTTCAAGGATATGATCCATTAACGAGCCTTACTAGGAGTGAAACTTTAGCATAGTGCATTTCTCCGAGAGATTCTGACTGCGAAGTTTACGGGAATGCGACAGATACAATCAGTAGTGAGCGAAGTTCAATTTTTATTAGACAAAATTCCATACCACTCGCCAGTTGTTAAGTAAAATTGTTTACTCGAAGCGAGCAAGATGCGGTAAAAATGAACAACTACGTATGGTTACCATACCACCGTAGAATTCATAAGAAGTCAATTGTGTACACGATTGTTTTCCGTCACTCGCATCAGAGTTTTACACGTATATAGAATTGTGCGCGTTATGTGAAAAAAACGTAACAAAAGTCAAACAGGGCACTACAGGTCACAGATATTGGGCGGATCAGAATCGACTGAAAGAGGGTGGCAGTGTTGGTGAATGTATCAGTGTTACACGTGCCTACTATGAGGCACACGCATGCCTCCACCTCCGTCATTAGCTGAAATACTAGCGGAACATGGTTTGCTGCTTATCAAGCAAAGCTCCATAAGTTTGTACATCGGATACCATACATGATACCATACATGATCATGTTTAAGACAAGCTGAGTCTCCAGAAAGTTCTGGATAGAAACATGCAGCCCAAAATGAAATGTGAAATCTTCCAAATAGCAAATCAAAGTCTGATTTTATCATTCAAAGTTGAAGTTACAAGTGACAGTATCATCTGCGAACTTTCTAGTGCTGTTGAAAGTGCTCATCTTGTGGCACGGCTCACCTTGTCGTTTAGTCCCTGTCGGGTATTGGTGTTATACATCAGTGATAGCTTGCCTAGGTTTTCTTCCCCATTTTGTGTTCATTCTCTCACCTGTACAGCGGGTTGCTTTGGAGGAACCACAAAATAACAACGGATAGATTTAGTGAACACCATCCGGAGTAGTTTTTAAACAGTTTAAGGAAGTCCGTTCTTACGACGACTGGTTCCAACCTGATTGACACCGACCTGGAATAAACTCAGGTGAAGCTTTCTGAATCATTTCCAATGTTTGTCAAGCCCACCCCGGGGCGGTCAGAGTGCGAGTGTTGTCAACACTAAATGCTACTGTCATCCCGCTTCACAGTCCAAGTTTGTGTACACAAGAACAGTTCGTACAAACCCTACCCCTCCCTTGGCTGATTAGACCAAAATCACTGACTCAGACGAACTTGGCTGGCACATGTGAACTCTCATACATTTAGCAACATTCTCATTCTCCTCCAGCAGACGGTGATTTGCCCAATATATATGATTTCCACTGACCTACTTGACTCATGATTTTCATGTGTAATGCACACATTCTTATGTAATTGTAAAAGTCTTACGAGAATGACCAAAAACACGTTTGCATGATTTCTTCCTAACCACACATAGAAGATGTAGTTTTGTAGTGCCAATACTAATCGGTGAAGTGTTCATGCAATCACCAAATCCACTCAAGCAGACATTCTGCTCGAGGACAATATCTTGACCAAACCGAGCTAACTGGTTCTGAAGCCAGAAACGACAAAGACAACTGTGACAGACATAAAATGAGTTGATCCCTCGTTGAAATGCAAAGTTGTAAGTCACTAGTGAAGTTTCTGTAAACGAATTACTGCCGTACATCCATGCTTCGTGGACTTTCGAATCAAACCATAACATCGGGAATGAACTGGTGTCCATCACGGTAAACAGAAGTCCCCTGACATGTCCCAACATTCATTTTGGATAGACTGACAAACTGACTGGTGGTCGACCCAGTTTAAGGTCATCTAGGCTACGATAAAGTGCACATAATTAATGTGACTGAGTACGACTCCGTTGATGGAATGGACACTAGCTAACTCATTACCAGTTTGTCTCGGTAATGTCCCTGAGGATTGAAATTTCAATCAATTCTGTCATGTCTACCTAGTAAGTGCCCATAAACACATGAAACCAGTTGATCTAAAGGTAAACATCAAAAGAGATTGAACTGGAAACGCTCAGACTTTTCACCTTTAGAGGTCATCTTCAAAGTTCACAACTTAGCAAAAACCGATGAGGTAATTTAACCTGTAAAACGGAAATCTGAAAGAAGTGAGAATATTCACAGAGTTATGAGACAAGAATAGTATGTCAGAGAATGATGAAAACGGTTGCAAATAATCCGAAGTTGAAAGATATTTCAATAAAAAAAGAACAAAATCGCTCAACTCAAGGCAAACATACAACAAATCATTCCACTGGCGATTCGAAGACGTTAAGATGTTCTTCGTGAAGTCTATAGAGCATGATTAGTTAGATACCGAATATCAAGTTTGCAAAAACACTTTAAGTGTTTGTGATGTCGACGGACTAGAATGTTAGATAGGTGTAGCTGCAATTAATATATAATTTTAGTGCCGGTATATATTTACGGGTACTCAACAGTAGGACGCTGTAAAAATGAGGGTGCTCAGTGCATCCAGTTCTTCCCCGCCCAGAAAATACTGGATTTGTAGCAACGTTAACTGAGGCCAAAAGGGGCTTCACCAGATAATTCAGCTATTCTGGGTGTATACCTTCACGTTAGTTATTGATCATTATTTACAGCATCAACATCAAGAACAGCAGTACATCATTGGCTCGCACTGATGTTAACTGTCATACACCAACGAAAAAAAAGATCAAGCAGAAAATAAGGGGATAGAAAGGGACCTAGCTACCAAATCAACTATGTCTATACTCAAACATCCAAAATCACGATGCCTACATCATGCAAACAGACAACCGTGTTATGTGTAAACCATAGGCCTGATCGACAAACAGCTTCCTTACTGCTTTCACTATCTCGCCCTACTGACTACATCTTTTGCACAGACAATTCGGCTAAGAAGCGGTAACATCCACGTCACTGAGCCTGATCAACCTCCATTCTATACAAAAATCTCCTTTTGCCGACTTTATGAACCATGAGAACCCCAGCCTGAGAGACAAACCCCACCGACAGTGACTGATCCTTTTGCGAATGAGTTTAGTTCTTTACGCCAAGTCATCAGCTGTTCAAGTTTAATATTATGCTAGTCAGCCGCCGTATCACCAAGACGTATCCGGTGAGGTAAATGACTAGTTTCAAACTAGAGTAGACGGAATTGTGCATACCAATTTGAAACGACTGTATGTAGTTAATGTCAAACAGAAATACGTCTGTTTAAACAGGTATTGACCGAACGGAGGAAATTCGTTTCCCTATTCACGTTTCCTGTCCCACTCACCAGTCTGACGTTTACTCGACATACTCTACTCAACTCACTTTTGTTTTACTGAACTAATTTGCTACTAATTGCCAGTGGCGTGGGTAGCCATCCCAGACCTGACCTACTCGCGTGAAGGTTCACCGTTGACCTTGCTGGCTGCATTCCGAAACAGTTGATTCTGTTGAACGAAACTATCGTCGAGAATGATTGGGGTTTGGTTACTGTATTTATTTACGCATTCCTTTAACAATGTCGTGAAAATCTTTGGATCCAATCTTGTTTGCAATCCGGGGTCCGTCTCTGGGCTACGCCTGATTCAACGACCAAACGTGGATCGTTACACTGAAAGTTTACATCAAGTTCCATTAGTGAGAAGCAACAGTAGATTGTGCGTTAATTGACAGTGTAGAAAAGATACGCTACTCACAGCGTTGACATTGATTGTGTAACCCGAATAGAAGAAAGGATAATTCCACAGACAGAATCCAAGTAGTTGAATTGGGACACGGCCGATCTTGTTCAGTCAGACATACGTGAATCATTCGTTTCCAGAAATAAATTTCGAAACAGAAAGTGCATATCATCGCTATTGCCGGGACTTGAACCACGGACACGCTGTTCATGAGGCAACCGTGTTTACCACTGCGCCATTGACCTCACGTTAGGCACGACCGAATTGTGTGTGATGTTCAATTTGAAATTAACCAAATCCCCGACTACTCATCAGTAACCTAAAATATCGCCTAGCAGGTTTAATGAGATCGGAGATTTCGACCTGTCTAGGAAGTCCTAATCGCGGGGTTATCGATTGGAATTAACAGACAGTAACTGTGTCTCCATTTCGAGACGATCGGGCAACCTGATCATTACTCACAATCGAAAGTGGTTGAGCGTTCACAGGCGATGATAATTCGGTCGTGCCTAACGTGAGGTCAATGGCGCAGTGGTAAACACGGTTGCCTCATGAACAGCGTGTCCGTGGTTCAAGTCCCGGCAATAGCGATGATATGCACTACTGACTAGCTCTAATGAGAGCGGAACTCGAGTCTAGTGCTTCTTTTCGAAAGGGGCCGACTGGAAAGTCTATGGGAATGCGACACCTGCGATCAATTGTGGGTGATGTTCAATTTGAAACAGTGTTGTAACTTGGTATACGGCCTACAAGCGTGTAAACAGACAACAGAATAACGGTTAGTGAAACGGTAGGTAACGGAACGACGTTCAACGGTTCCGAACAACGGACCACGAAATGTGCAAGATTAATACGAATTTTCCCGGCTAACTCAACCACCCAATGCTAACGGATGAACACAGAGAAAAGACAGACCTCCGGACAGAGCCACTTTGCGTCACCCAATCCGAAGACAACACGGTTACAAACTAGACCACATTTAAAGGGTTTGTGACCAATCAGAAAACAGGGATAGAAGTAGACCAGACAAAGATCCAGACCGTACGATAATGTCCCAATTAAAGGACATGCGTGTGGGCGGGGTGCCAGAATTTGACACAGTTTGAGAACGCACGTGACGGGTGAAGTGGCCCATGACCGTGCCTTCTGTGAAGGTCACTACAATCAGTAATGAGTTAGGCCACTGCGAAGGCAAATAAAATGGTATTTTCGGGCAATTGGGTTTTTCCCAGATAGGAAGCAAGAGTTTTGTTACATTACACATTTTGTTAGTTCAATGAGTTTAATGCATAATGCATGGGAGCGAATTTATATAGCAGCAGCATTGATGGGCTTTACAAAGCAGGCGAGCTGAGTTGCTTACATCAAATCCAGCTCATATTTAAACTAGGGTCAGTCACTCCCACAACTATAGAGTTACGTGTTTCCTTTGACTATATCTACGACAGTTTTGCTTAGACCGATGTCGTTTTGCACGGTAGTGTGAGAAACAACAATGGTTACTGGGACTAAACTTTCTTGGTACAAGGTTGGGATTTTATAGTGGCTAATAGTAGTCGGTCAGAAATGATTAGTTCATGACTATAAGGACACCTTAGGTGACAGTGCTTGCGTACGAGCTGTTTTAATTAATGCGATGTTTGCAGCCATTTTCGACAAATATACTACGCACGCAGTCCGGTTAAAGTGTAGGGCTTTTCGCATACAGGAAACTATATTTTTAAATTGCTGTCGTCTCCTTACTCTAGAGCAGTATCTGCATTTTCTTTGAATAACGGATGCGGAACTAATCAGTCAAGATAGTGGATGAGTGCGACAGATTAGTAAGTGTCCGGTTACGATCCATTGATTGGCTCATATTAGAATGAGCCGCCTTGACATATCCGAATCTTTTCCAATTCATGTGTAATGAAATAGCCTACGTTTTTCGTATAGTTCTCTTTTGAGCAACCTATCCACTATCCCGCTCACCGACCTTGCCAGTTGAATTAATCAGTCAATCAACAAGTTAGCCTGGCTCACGTGTCATACGTGAGAGAAGCGAGGAGCGAGGTGCCACAGACTATTCTGACTCATTTTTGGTGATTGTCATTCCTCTAGTAACAGTTTGTGAGGTAAATTCCTAAGTCAGTACCAAAATGGATGAACTGCTCTACAGATACCGGATAGTGTATAAATAAGTGACTAGGATAAGAGAACTAAATGAAATAAAATTGTTATTGATTCTACATTTATTACAATGCAAGAATTACATCCCGTTTTGCATTTGCTTAGCAGGTGCAGATGAGATGATCGGAAATCGAACAGGTGTGGCATTTGTATTGCTGTCTGGTTTATTTTCGTCGAACACAGTGACCTATGCAGATGTGACTTCATTAACATAACAGGTAAGAGAGCTGATGAGCACATTCTGTTTCGCTTGTGTATTACGATCGATGCGATTTCGACTGGACTCTATGTAAACGAGATCAAAGTCCGCGTGCCAACTGAGCGACGAACATGGTAGATGAAACAATGAGCTAAATACTCTGGTGTATAGACGGGGTGGGCTTTTCAACCAAACACGATCACAAGTTGACATGGTTGAAAATAATTCTAACGAACACATAAGAAAGATTTTTCTTAAATGGGTTTTTTCTAAAATTAAAAAAGGTGTAACCGACATGGTTTACTGATTTCCACAAAAATAACAGGCTCTGTGGTTGGTAACATACAGGGAAAATAACCTGTCGACCAAGGAAGCGCAACCAGGAAATGGGCGGTAAGCAATAGTTTGGTTTCGAAACAGGCTTCCAAAAAACATTAATTAGTGCGGTGTTCCCTGACATCTTGGAAGGATAGGCGAGCGGAACGCAAAACTATATCCGATACCCAAACTCTGTACCCTAAAACCTGAAGCTGTGTTGTCGTTGGCTACATTTCTTTGGAAATGAGTGAACCTTTCAGCCCACAAAGATTGTTAGTAAGCCGAATACCTCTAGTTAAGTAACTCAAAGATCAGGGGAAATCCGATGAACGTTCAGCGATTGTGGGACCCGGAACAGGCGATTTATTACGAATGAAACAGATTCATGTTTCAATCAGAGATTGGCTTACTTGGTTGCAGGAGACAGACGGAACAACATACACAAATGACTAAGGGGAGCATTCAAACTGTAAACCCAAGCAGATGTGATGAATAGTTTAGCAATGTTCAACTAGTGTGTGGATGATTTCCATTAGCCCTGAATGTTGTGGCAACAATTAGGCAGTATTGGCTACCACCTGTATGCATCCCCATATCTGTGAATCGATAGTACGCCAGTAAAACACCATCACATGCAGAAAGGCCGAGTCTGTTTAGCGGTCTGCTGAGCTAGTGGACAGCTAATGACTTAATCAGTGGCTTGAATCACATTATCAACGAACTCAGACAGCGAGAGGAAGAGATTACTGGACATTTAACATGCATATTAGTAAAATAAACACTAGCATTTTTTTAAATCAGAAAAGTGGCTTTAGTTCTTGGTACCATGTGGTCTACAAAATACCCTCAAGTAACAGTGGAATTATTAAGATAGTACATTTAAAATTCCGTTTTATAGACATTAACCTGCGTTGGCATCTGTATCTGTGTCCCACCACAAGAAGTGAGGCCTTCTATACACTCATTTGGGGGTGATGTCCTGAATAATGTTTGAATTGCACAAGATTGAATCGGATTTTTAAAAGTGGAATTTTTACATCTATTCGTTTTCGAGTGAAAATCGCCGGCCACAGAGTGATGTGACAGTTCACATTAGGTGACACTCAGAGGTTGTTAACTATCAAATCAGAGAGTGAGATTGGACAGTTTTGCACACGAATGGAAGAAGACATTTGGATACGTCTTCTTAAGGACGATTCATTCCGACCATCAAGTTTCAGGGTTGGTAATGACTACGCCCACATGGTTCGATAGTTCAGCAATACGGACAAAGTCAGTTTGGAAATTGCTCAATTTCAATTAACAGTCTTGTGATAAATGGTAGAAGACAGTGAAAATGGGCTCTCTCGGGGAGGTGGCGACGTAAACTCTTCTTTGATACGAACGGAAGGGAACTGATATCATCCTCTAATCAAACCAGTTGCGTAGCTTGGCCGGGTAGCCGTCCTACGTCCGTTTATCGACCAAGGCGAAGACAGGCTATGCGAGCATGAATGGCTGTGAAATGGTATGCAGGTCGAAACACAACAGTGGGACGTGTGTTGTGGGGCACGGCATATTTACGAAATATGCCATGGTTTCGTTCTCATTACAACTGATTGATGGTGCATATCTCTGCTATCACCGGGACTTCAGCTTTGGTCCACGTTCCCATAATGCAACCATGTTGACAGCTACACCAATATTTCCACATTATGCATGGTCGACTTTCCCCTATTTAAACGCTCAGCCACAGTTACTGATGAGTAGGTTGCTCGTTCATCACATCAGTAGGCATAAGTAGTGAAAACATTGTTGAACAAGTTTAACAGATTCTCTGATTAACATCTGATCAAAAAATCCTGATCTTGAGTCATCAATTGAAGTTAACACATGTACCACATCTTCTCAGGCTATCAAGATATCTGAGCAATACTCATAGGTGTGTATGTTTGAGACTATATGATTGACAGAAACTCGTCTGCAATTTATCAAAAACTAGCCATGTTATATAAGCCAGTCGTGCCTGTCGCACTCCCCCCCCGCAAGAATTAGACTACCATATTTTTCGGTAGGAGACATTCTTCAAATCGATTGATTTTCTCAAACCTTCTAGGTTTGTTTTAATTGGAAGCTCTGTACTATTCATAAACGTATTTCAATGAGGTCGGGAGTGCAGTGGTCAACATGGTTACTGCGTAAAAATTTGAAATGGGTTTAGCTCTAGGTAGTGAGTAGAATGCGCACAATCGACGGGCTTTAACAAGGACAAAACTCAATTCTAGTGCTTCGTTTCAAAGCCAGCTGACTGAAATGTCCACCTGGACGCGACAGTTGCGATCGACTATCACAGATGTTCAATTTATTTAAACGCGAACCTAATGCATCAATGAACGGTAGGCATTCCATTATAAGATTTTTGCGACATGAATTTGATTTTATAAATTTGCAGTCTGTAGTAGGCACTTGTCAACATGCAGTGAAATGTGACATATATAACGGACCTTTATACTTCA
This sequence comes from Paragonimus heterotremus, assembly GCA_013368495.1. Lineage (NCBI taxonomy): Eukaryota > Metazoa > Platyhelminthes > Trematoda > Plagiorchiida > Troglotrematidae > Paragonimus > Paragonimus heterotremus. The sequence continues at coordinate 184,731 of LUCH01000079.1, read as the reverse complement.
CTATTTTCAAATTCATTGAGGAAAAGGTACAGGTCACAGATAGGCCTAAACAAAACTTTCAAACAATTCAGTCACTAGCCCCACCCCAGAAATGAGGTAAAGCCTTAGAAGGTAAGCAATTATTGAAGTTATGTATTGAAAATATATGCAGGTGTACAACTATTTTAGCAAAACAACCTGTGAAAGAAGTTTCTTGGTTGGTCAACCGGATTTTGGAAACCAGTGATCTAAATCGTCTGCTCACATGACCGATCAATAGGTTCTAGATTAGCCGATCAATACTTTGATTCTGCTTATGTGAATCACAATGTCGTAATTGTATCTGGTGTGTTACTAGTCTTCGAGGGGTAAACCGCGTGTAGGTGATGTTAGTCGACTACATGGCTCGTGTTTCCGAAGTTTGACCGGGAAAGAAAAAGTTGATAGAACGAGTAGGTGATATCCTTCAGCGTTTTCATTGCTAACTTAATTATATCTATATTCGGTCGGATCAATGTAAGGTACCACGATGATTCAAATGAATGCAGAATGAGAAAGATACAGTGTTCTCTGTGACAAAATATCGGTCGTGTGTGGAAGTGAATCAAGTTGTGATTTTTGAAAATATTGACCGATGAGCACAACGCTTCAAGGGTTATTTGCTTACAGTCCCGAACTCTGAATGCAATATCATCTAATCATGTAATTCGCCAAAGGATTAAGAAGAAAACACCACGTTGAGCATTTAGCTTGCGAAACGCAACATCACATTTCAGCACCATATGCGCTGTTCCTTAATGCTCTGAGGCATGTATGGCAAAGCACCATACCTCTCATTTGCATTCTAGTTTTGAAGATGCCACTGTGATTGCTAACAAAAAATATATTGTAACCTGCTTGACTAGTTCGTGCTTATTCTGTCAACAGGGGACAGTTGTATGAATCATAAGTATAACTTCATCTTTTATTGACGACTCTCCTTGAGACAGTCTCCATTAGATCAATCTAGACAGGCACGGAAACCGTTCGCGGAATGTTAATGTGAGTGTGCATCGTTGATCGACATACTTTCACTGTTGGTTACATCTTCACAGTTGATCAGAATGAATGAACTGTCACGTGATTCCCATAGTTGCGACTATAACTACGTTGCCTACAAGCAAGCCAGTTGTTCTAAATCATCCCACGCTTGAACACTGGATTTTTGCTTTGCATTCCCCGTGGTATGAAATCGAATGGGTTTTCTTTTTTAAACATTCGGATACCTCGACCCATCTGGATCGATACCAGATGGACTAGGTTTACATGATTGATAGACGTCACGCAAATCAGCATGGGACAACACATGCTGTAAATCGCATGGTATTTTGTTATTCTACAGACGGCATCATATTGATCAAAGCCTCCTGGTCCGGTGGCAAGTGCCATAACAAAAAGTTAGTATCAGTTTGTTTCAGTCTTGAGGAACTAATCAACTACTCCAGTGAAGCTCAGATTCTGTTCTGACGCAGATACTTCCACTAAGAGGATGAACGGTATGTGAAAATTCAGTAGTAGATTGAAGCGCTTTACATTCTAGCCTTTTTGTTACTTCGGAAGAGACCAAGCTGCGAACAACCTGGATTTTAGCAAGGTTTGAATGAGCGACAGAAAGAGCGTGTTCGGACACGACAAGTGCCTTATCAGATGAACTATGAAACTTTGTAGTTCAAACCATGAAGTGTAATTCCGCGCGTTAATTATAATTCTTTCTTTCTCTCGTAAGCCAACATCATGAGTCCGGTGCAACAAAATTTGTTTCTAACTCTCTACCAGAAAATAATCGTTCTGAAGGTGTATATCGTTTTAAGGTGGCTGCGCACTGAAGCATCTGCACTATGCACCATGAGTAGGAGCCAAAATGCGAATCATACGATCACTGAAAAATGTGGTGTTTCATGTAGTAAACGGATGTTGATGGGGCAAAAATTAAGTACCGTGGTTGACGATAGCATTTGATAACAATTTGAGAGATGAAATCTTCTTAGTCTAAGCGTAAGTAGACTAAAATAAACACAGTCAATTCGATATGGACGAAAATTCACAGAAGCCTGTGAACCGTGTTCCCAGTATGAATATATAGTTGAATACTACTCAAGTTTACAAACAAGCATCAGTGACGGGCGAATCAGTCTGAGCTTGCGCATCTGATAATTCGGTTACGCCTAATGTGAAGTCATTGGTGCAGTTGGTCAATAGGATTGACCTATGAGAGCGTGACCGGAGTTCTGATCTCGTCCGTGCAATACTGACGAACTCACGCAGTAGCAAAACTCGTTTATGATGCTCCATTTTGAATGAGAATGTGTGAAAAGGTTATGGGAATGTGGAAGCGGCGATAAACTTTAAGTGGTGTTCACGTGATGGTGGCTAATAAGTTCCTCATCTGGTGGTAGTAAGTTAAGTGGGTTTATTTTTTTTGTTTCAAACTCACTCATCGAGATGGGCAATTGATGAACTTAAGACAAATATATTGGAGGGAATTCTGTGAAAGACTCCTGATTCAAATGCTGTCGTGTATCATTCCAAAGAGTGAATTTGAGTGAATGCGTGGTGTTGATTTTGGCCAGAATCAATGGAAGTTGTGTTCGGATCACTCCAACTGAAACTGATAGTTGGACGGCAAAATGACAGCTAGGGGATCGAACCACGGAACTGCCTCACCCAGCTCAGCAACGCTACAGCCCGACTATCCGTTCACGATCAGCTGTGTGCCCAATGCAAATCTTAACCGATCCCTATACCTATACCCCATCGGCCAAACTATCGAACCGTAAGTCCTACACATATATACCCTTGTATTGATTACATTAATTACTGACCGAACGTTTCTTATATTATTACACGTAAACAACCCTGCTCCGACACTATGAACTTCCCCTTTGAACTCGCTCTTTGTTTGTTTTGTACCACCGCATTGAACTGTTTACGCTACCGTGTTATTGGTTGATATTTGCTGACGGTTAAATTCGGCGCACAGAGTTCACTTGGTTGTAAGTTGTATAATTTGCTAACCGTTGCTTACTTATGTACAGAACCAGTTTTATCTGAGTAAACCTTCAACATTCCGTCTTGTTCTGCCCTGAATCTAGAGGTTTATAACCGCCCCGATAGACTGCGTATAGCCGTGAATCCTGATAGATTCCACACGTGGCGATGTTGAAGCGTGATGAATTGGAACCCGATGGATTGTACTTAAAAGTTGTTCAATTGCAACAGTGTCAGACCTTTGTGAACCGAACAAATATCAAAGCTAAATTGAGTTCTAGCTTCGAATCCAGAGTATATGAAAGGATAGCATGATGAGTGCCTATATTGTTATTAACAGAATCATATTTACGTGCGCATAACTTTGATTGATATATATTGGGGCACAGTGGATTCAAGCAGAAGTGTTCTTTATAAAAAAAATATTCCTCGAAGCCCAACTATCGTAAATATAGACAGTCACTGACTGGAGAACACTGACTGGAAAGGAAGTGAAGCATTTTGATGGTATGGTGATTCACCAGACTTTTCAAAAGTCCGGAGTTTATGGAAATCTTACAATGGTAATGTATACATGAAGTTATACTAGATAGGACTAAAATGAGTACAACGTTGTCTGGTTCACAAGTAATATGGAACAAGGAAGGAGATAGTATGGTATCATGTACATAATGCGCACTGCACAAGACTGTGCGACTGCTCAATTTTGACGTCGATACTCAGACTAGCGTTCTCTCAATTCTATGAATTAATTGCAGCATATAACTAAAAAGACTGGCTATCAGATAATAAGGATAGAATTAAACTAATTCGTATGACTGAACAAAACTTTGTCGAGTTTAGTTACACGTAAACTGTCGTAGATGCTTGGAATGACAATACGAAAAAGTCCCATCTTTTGATCTGGCATGAATGTAGCAAAACAGCGCTCTGGGATGAAGATTTTTGGTAAATTGCCTTCACATGATTCGACAAAACATCACGTGTACTGTGCAATTGCTCCAGCTGGTCGCAATGAATAAGCTAGTAGAGGGCGTACAGTCACGTGCACAATCTAAGTAACACTATTGTAATGCGAGTAGTAGTTGTAGCAAAAAATAAAATACAATACCAAAACAACACACCTATTACCAGTTATTATGATTACTCACGTGTACTGTGGAAGAACTCATTAGCGGAAGTGAGTATCGCCCGATTGATTCGAACAGTACACCTCCAATCAAGTATTGAAGTAAAGTGTGACTGTAAATGGGCAGCATACTTGACGTTTACTTAAAATAATGTTTAACCATTCACACCGATGGACTCTAGCGGTTGATGCAAATATATGTGCTGAAAACTTTAAGGTTGCCATACTTAAACCAAAGCCAGTGGAAATTGAACTGGCAGTTGTGTAACTGGTAGTCGATGTCAGTGTCATTACGGTATTCCCAAACCGTGATTTCAGGTCTATACATAATTGCATTTATAATGCTCACAACCACTGGTTGCTAATAGCCAAAATAATGCCTCAGCGAATGTTGAAAAAAAAACGTCACAAGCAACCAAATGCAGTATGGATATTACTGAAATGTCTACTACCAGAATCGTACAGTAAAAATATGATAAGCGTGATTCTCTAAGTGAGCAAAACTATTACCGAACAGGTCCAATGACGACAATATTGAGTGATCGGACATCAGACTGTAGCATGGATCATCATTTGCGACTAGTCAACCATCCACAACCAATTGGGTTCACCGACTGTCGCCATTACACGTTGACATGTTGTTTGCCACTGGCATCACTGTTAGTCAGTAGACCCTGGCTAATTAGGCCTAAACAATCAGGGATAAACTCGTGGGTAATCAAGGCCGTGAGTGCACGCCGTACGAAGAACGGCATGCACATGAAGCACATATGTAGCTGTGAAGCTGACATCATGTTGATGGGTAATTTTACATACTATTACGAATAATGGATAACCGTCTGTATTTGTGGGTACGTAGTGGTTACAAACGATACTCCCAAGATACAACTGATCACTTTATATAGTTAACCAAGTAGTCATCTATAAGTTCAACGCGAAGGTTGCTTCAATCAACTGATTTCTTGATAGTAGTTGGCTATCACGTGGCTCCTCAGTTCTTCCTTGCATCGTCATACTTCTGAACTAGTGTAATACAATTCACTGTCGGGTGATTGACGCCATTTAGGTTTTCGACTGTGTAAGTTGTATGCATGACTTACTGGGCCTCTGGCTCATGCTTGTCCGTTTTTGTTACCATTCCAGATTTCCGTTTGGCCCTCGTCCTTCAGAGGAACGCTGTTCCTCAGTGCCTCCACTCCGTTGCACGTTACACACTAATAGTTGACTGCGGCTTCGATAATCTCCTTGTTGTGTATACATGCTTAATTGCATTCGGCACTGCCGGTTACAATACAGGTGCACGCACATTTAACGTACTGGATTTTGAGCATCATAGGCATCGTAAACCAGTAGTTCAGACTCAATGAGATGATCTCAGTCGGGCAGTACAGAATATTAGTTCACTTTGAGATCGCCCCACTTTGGTACACGAAGACTCCGATTGTATTTATAGTAATTGGTCGTGCCACCTAGCCAACATCAGCCATTCTATGCGAAGCGGTTTATCCCCCGTAGGCGTTTTAACAGGGTCGAAATTGTTGTGTTGGGTGTATGCACGAGCAACATTTTGTTCGTTCTTGTCAGTTACATACACGAAGTGGTAGCAGAACGGATGAAGGAATGGATGCATACAGGCCAAACAGTAAAATTTGTCTAGTTTACACGCATGACTCGGTCTAGGGGCGTAGGCAACAGGTTCGAATATGTGAATTTATCCTCACTTCATTGGGCTATGAAACGAGAGCGGCAACGAAATAGGGTGTGTGGTTGGGTGGATGAGGACTGATAATAAGTAGATGAGTGAGTGATACGAACGTCGTGTGTGTATTAATCGATTAGTAAATGAAGTGGACAGAACGCCGTCAGTCAAGTCATATTAGATTCAAACAAGCAAGTTAGAGGCATGGAGTGTTGAAAGTAAAAATATAACTAATAATCGACTTTTTTCACAATGGACTACCAAGGTGGTGCTAAGTTTATTGACATCTGCTTTTGGACACACCAAGGTGGTTCCTCGTGATCTATAGCCAGAGCCTCAGGAAAAGCTTAAGTTCGTTTCGTCAAAGTCTGACAAACAACACCCAAAGCCGTTGAGGGAGTTACTGCATGACCAGATTCGGATAATTTTTTTTGTTATGGCACTCCTAGCCATTCTAGTCTTCGTATTCAGAAGCCATTTCAGAATGTGTTCGGAAATTCGGGTGTATATTGCTCTCACTGTACGGCCCACATACTACATTCCGCGTTTGTGAGTAAATTCATAAATAAGGTTTGGTTTGGCGAGTGCTGAAACTGGATTTTTTCTCGGAGTTGTAAGCACATACGCTGCTGAGTACACCACAGTGACCTAGCTGACGAGTATGTGCGGCTCAAGGTTGACTTCGTTTTTCGTCCTGTCAACGATGCCGAGTATGTGATGCTATAACTTCTGTGTGTATAATCTATACATTGAAACAATAAATCGCAAATGACAGTTTGCACAGTAATCCATCTTGTTAACCATTTAATGTGCCATATAGTGTGGACATCACTTAAGGCTGATTGAAGCCTTTACGTTCTCATAGACTATCAGGCTAACCCCAGGTCATTCTAATTCGATGCGAGGATAGGATATAGGTGACCTTTTTGCTGAGCCGTTTCAGTGCTTTAGTGCTAAAAATTCAACCCTGTGTTTTGACACCGTGATCATTCATCGCCTCGGCGCGCATAACTAACACTTCCGAGCTCAAACCAGTTGAAGTTAGCAACATGCGTGCATCAGTTTCCACAGGCCAAGATGACAGCTCAAGGTCAAATACACGCGAAACCAAGTTACGTCCGTAATCTGGGACAAAACTCAACCTGGCGCAGTCAGAATTCACCAGTTTGTCAAAGGGCGTCGGTGCATCGCTCGCGAGTGGTTAATTTTTTAGGGTAATATTTTCAATTTTTTTCCTCCGGGTATTCCAACGTTGGTGGAACAACGAAAACATGAACAGCTTGAAAACAGGTATTCTGATTATTTAAAGTTTTATAGTTTACAACAAGAGTAGTAAGGATGATCGAAAGGAGATTTTGTAATAGTTCCTGTGGCCGGCAATGAATGTGACTCGTAACACAAAAGTATCAAGCGTTGACTTATCTCAATCACAGTTGTAACGCAAAACTTTGCACTAGCTTCAGAACTAAAGCCACCAAATGACCGACGGCAAAACTGATCCTGATAGGAATAGGTTAACTCGGTAGGCTAGTGGTTATTTACAATCCATGTTATTCGTGAGACATGAAATTCGTTAGGATGCCATACTTGTTTTTACTGGGTACTATCAGACAGACATATTGGCCTATCCCTCATTGAAAAACATCGAAATTGGACGGCGCATAATACAAGTGGGACAATAGGCTGAGACATACATTGTCGACTGGTCTATCGTACAGCCTCACCTCTGTGGGAACTTCAGCGCGTACCCACTGCGTAATTCAGCATCCGGTTTGCCCAGCCTAGACATTGTCGCCGTACTGCTACGATGGTAATTACACTGCACTGTTTAGGTGGCCGAAGTTATGCTATGCAGCTGTGCAACTCGGCTGTCAGCCTTTGCATCAACAAATGACCATCAACCACGAGTCAGTCCGGACATTCTGTCGAGTGGTACATAACTGGATGGTCTGAAAAATGAGTCTAAAAGTCCTTGAACGTGGGTAGAAAGGATACACAAGTATTGGTCAAATGTTCTGAAATGAATGAATGTTACACACTAGACAAAGACAACTAGAAGATAGGATGGAGTATTCTTTAGGACTGGATCTATGTAGAGAAAAGCCTGTTAACTGTCAGCCTCTCTCTATACAATTAAGCCACGCTCCCCAAAAGCTGTCTACTTTTAATGTAAATCCATGAAAGGACAAGGGTGGATCGCTTCACAAGGAGATACATGTGGCCTATTCGAGTCTGGATTCAGGTTGGTTGACATCATGAAGTGGAGTATTGTCTCTGATATAGTAGGGGGACGCTAAAATTTGGAGAGCAAGGAATCAGTCCTTCGGTAAGAAGCCTAAGTATCTCGTTGTTCAATGCAACTGTGCTTCCATATATATATACATGCGAAGCGCAGCGGAAGAATGAAAGAAATGGATCGATAAAAGTGTTACCGAAGTGAATTACTGTAAAATCTTGTAATTTCACTTATTGGCCGTGATAACTGATAAAGTACTAGATCTCATAAGTTGAAAACATCAGACATCTTTGAGTGGAGTTGGTAGAACAGTTCAAAGTAAGGTAGAGAGCTCATTCTCAGTCATGAGTAGCAAGTGTTTATCATACTGAAACCTCATTGAACCTATAGAGGATCATCTTGTTCATGAAGGGTACAACACGAACTGGACAGTCGCAAGTAAACATTAAAAACGGGTTGTAACAGCAACCTTCTGAGTTAACTTACCTAAGTAACTTTAAGCAGTAAAAACGAAGCAGGTGAAGTGTGCGCCATGGAAGCTACCGTCAAGTAAAATCATTGGGTGGTTGTATTTATAACTATAGGAAAAAGTGGCCGGTATAAAACTAGTGTTGAATATTTTCACTGCTCATTGTTCCGAGTAAACCAAGATGGCTTTGGAATCTCCTAGTTCTAACTGAAGTTGAAAACAAGCTCGCTTTATCAGTATGTCTATCAATAGCTGCATCTTTTTCTAATCATCGAGTCGGAAAAGCATCTTTTTTTTCTCTTCAACTTTACGATTCATTATTTAGTGCTAATTATACGCTATTAAGTAGTCTACTATTCATTAAACCTATCTCGACGAACCAATATTCGTAACACCACCGTCAAAATCAGCAAATTAATGTTGGAAATTTCTTGTGACAGAGTACCTTTTAATCAATAGAGTTATGAAGCTCAATAGTCGGCAGAATTCCGGAGAATTATGTTTTTAATTACAATCTGGAGGATTTTCACGAACAAAGTTCGGGCTGACGTATAACAACTGGTCAACTTACCTTTGATAATCCTCTGTAGCAACATGATTGCTGTGACATCACGGACCCATCCGATTTCGCGAAACCGAATGACCGTTAGAAATGGAAATCCGGGTGCTAACTGACTGGGCGTGCGAACGTTGCCCACCGCTGCGACTATAAACCTCGAGTGCCAGTCCGGGCGCCCACCAGTCTCCTTCGACTGGGTTAACAACGGGGTGAGGCATACACGAGTAAAATGTTTGATCTGTTCCTCACCGTCACTGGGAACAAATATGATAATCCGACTGGCTTGAGAGAAAAAACACGCATTCAGTCTATCAGCATCAGACCATACATCACTAGGTACTCGGTTTGACGTCTGGAATCCGAGCACAGCCAGATTTGAATACCGACTCATCAGCTGCGTGGCCAGGTGTCTCGCCGCATCTTCGTGCTTCCAGTAGGCCGTGTCATTTGCCACATTTTCCCCATACACGGTTCTTGCGTAAACACAAGGTGACAGAATAATCGCATGATGATAACCACCACAAGCCATAAGTTAACAAACACTGATTCGTAAGTACTGCTGTACAAAGGTATTCGTATCGCTGAGTGAACAATACTGTGTGCTGGTGCAAGCGGAACATAAATCGAGTTTTTGAGCCTTGAATTCAACTTCGACCTTTTGCATGCTACAACACGGACTATGGCATATCGAGCAGACGAACCGGTCTGGTCTCTTTATCATGCTTTAGGCAGTCTGTGCCAGCATTCTGCACAGTTAGCCTGCTGCTCTATGCCAACTATGCACCTCAGTTAGGGCAGACTCACCGTCTCTGTTTGGTGCTCGATGTGTCTACCTGACTGTCAGTCTCTCACTCTGCCCGTTAATCGTGTGCACCACATCGACTTGTTCACGTGATGCATGAGTGCTCCAATCGTCAGCCGACGCAAGTAAATTAGTGGTGATGCGGTCTGTCACCGAAAGCTCGCATTCGGTTGACCGGACCTGCTGAGCGTACGTGTGTGCTTGAGTTGATTCATCGTCTTGTGCAACTGGTGTCAGACTTATGAATCCTGGTGGAATGTTTTGAGCTAGCACAAGTGACAAGTATCCAAAATAACAGGATGACTAACTAGTGGTCAATAACAAGAGAAAATGCACTTGACAACCTTATACTCGTGTGGTACATAAGTACGTAGATCAGCAACCGAGCGTAACTCAGATAAATGGTAATGACCACGGGTGATGGGAAACGAATCTTACCCTTAGTGGATAGAACATCACGACAGTTAAGCAAATCTCCCATCAGCTAGGACTTATCGCTTGTGTGGGTAGTTATTCCAATCCAACTCAGTGTTGCATCGATCTCTAGACAGAAAAGTGGTCTAGATGACGATGTAGATGAAACACGCATACAACCCGGTGCTTTCAATCATCAGGTACATCCCGACAGTTGGCGTCGTTATCGACCTGGTTTATGTATTTGTAACCCCGTTTCGTTACCTGACTCCAAGACTCCTGCGACCTATTGAAATGGTTTCAACCAATCTGCCCATGTCAGGTTCAAGAGTTCAGAAACAATTGTTCATAAACTTGACGCTGTCTTGGAAGTAGATACCCCAACTTTTCTTCTTACTTTAACGATATATAGTGTTCCATATTATTGTACATTTTATACTAATAAGCCAAAGTATAATGTTTGCTAGTATCAAGCTCCCTGTTCCAGCTGTTTTTCAATATAGTCGCTAGACGTTCGATGCTTGAAACGCCAACCATGTGATCCAAAAATGGTTAGTTTCTAATAGACCATGAAAGCAAAGTTAACTAATAAAACATAATCAGAGAATTCGTTAATGAACAGATTTAGGCGAAAGAACAAAAAACCATACTATTCATGAGTAACCAGATTACTGTCAATACTGAAAACAGTAAGTAGATTTGATGAAACCAACCAAGGTTTACTCATGAGTGGTATACTTTTTTCTGAGGCTAACTATCATTATATGCCGACGACTACTTCTGGTGTCCGCGTCACTGAGGTTTATGCCACCTGTTCCGATTCGCTGAATAGGGTTTTTGTGTCACTATCCGTCTTGGCTTATCACACAAGCAGAATGATGTCAGAACATAAGTTAAGACAATCAGATCAGTCACAGTTGGTGTGACTTTCTCACATTCTGTTTAATGGATGTCTGAGACTGTCGGTTCCCATGGACCAGAAGTGAAAATTTTGTGATATTTCATAATACTTTTAGTCTTAAACGGACACTCATATTAAAGCACTACGTCAGCGATAGTCTCAGTAACTGTGCTCACAATCGGTGTAAACTAGCAATCTAGTAGCAACCATAGTGACCAGCTAAGAAGGTGTGAGTCAAACACCAATGATCTTAATTCTCTTGCCTTCAGCGGTTATTGTGGGATGTCAGTAAGAAAGCCAGTCACTGGTCTAATCAAGACAATTATATTGTGAAACTCAATCAGGAGTTGTGTGGATCTGTCAGAAGTCAAAATCATATTCTACGTCTTCTACAGATTCGAGGAACCTGACTAGTCTGTCCGAAAATACAGAATTATGATTCCAAATGAATTAAAACTTCTGAATCCATCAAAAGCATCCAGTTGAGCTTGAATTTTTCACTTTTTCTTTTAGGAATGTGTTGATTGCATAGTTTAGCTACTGACGAACATTTCCAAAAATGCATAAAACGGGACAGAATAGGAGTGTGTTGTAGAAGTGCGCGAGTATTAGCTATGTTCAAAAGAAAAGAAGACAATGAGTACACATTGACTGATCGCTCACCTATTGTCCACAAAAGACTGAAAGTGACATGTTATCATAAGTATTTCCTATCTCCAAATAACTGCTTCATTTCTAACAGCTTAGCGTAACTTCCGGCAGACAACTGATATACTTGGTTGTTTGGTTCATTCAATACCGTCAGGATCGTGGAGATCTGTTTTATTCATTGAATTAATAATGGTAGGAAATTGTCACTTTTGTGGAATTATGAAAAACAAATACAAGAAGTTTACGCAGCAGCTCTAGTGTGCACTTTACATTCTAAGTTAGAAACCGGTTAAAAGTAAACAAACTTATCAACATTGTGCATCACAAAGCTTTTACTTCATAAGTCTGTATAAACTACTCAGGTTTGAGTACAAGGAAGTAACTTGCTTGTTCATACGATCGAAGATATGGATCATAATCTTTGCGTTTTCGTAGGCAACAGGTGCCGATGTTCATTCGACGTTGCTGAAACATCATCGCACCGAAGCGTTGGCTTGAGACTATCCGACCAAGTATAGGTGTCGTCCTTTGACAGCCGAACTTGCATAACCGTTCAGCCAGCGCTAAACACACTAGACCGGTTCACCAATCGGCTGAAAATGGATTACTTATCACAATCAAAATCCGTGTGAGTAGCACACCATTTCACATTCGTTCCATTCCTGCTGAAATGAACTGACCTTTACTTTAAACACGGCTAGGCGCACAATGAATTGTCGAAGACACTGGAGGCCTAGAGAGGCTGTCGTGCATCACTTGAAAGAAGCACAGGGAGAAGTACAGGCAAAGCGAACATAACAGCAAAGGGGTATTGTTAATGTATGCCGAACAATGAGTATTGTGGGTAGCTCCCAAGAAGTGCGTCAGGATACAAACAGGTTTCTTACGATAATTGTGCAACGAACGATAAACATACTGCACGGTTAATGTATATGGATAATGGATAAAACCCTTTCGCTGAATCATCAGCATCGTTTATCGTAGATTTAGAACCATGTTTGGTAAACCAATTAGGGGCATTTTTGGTTTCAATGAGGAGAACACGATTAATAGGGATAACTATGATGCGTGCAGTTTCTACTGGCGTGGTCTTCGGAAGGAAGACGTACCATCCAGCTAATACGCAGACCACTAGTGTTCGTAAATTTTGGCATTGTCAGCACTCTGAATGGGTGAGCTGACCAAATCAGATGGTAATCATCAGACGGTCTCTTATAGTCAAACGTTAGAACCCTTCAGTTGTTTCTCATTCCTTCCATTTAGCAGGGGTTTACGTGTTCAACAGAAAGACAATTTCTTAATTCAGCCATGTCCATCAGGGCGTCGTAGCTAGTTATTTCAAGTGCCAAAGTTTAGTGTTAGATATCCTACCATCCTAATCTGGACCTTATAGGAACCCCGTGAGATATACCAGCTCTTCAGACATACTGGAGTCACTTGGGGAGGGGGGAGGTGTGTCTGATTTTTGGCAGATTCTTTTGCCCAAGCAGAAAAACGACCTAGTACTCCTTAGAAAAGTCAGAATGTTTATTGCGGCCACACTTCAATGGCGGTTTCATTCTTAGTCTTATAAACGCCATTCAAACGAAACTTAGACCGATGCTTTTAGTAAGATATATCTATGTTTTTGAAAAATGATTGATGTATACCTGATAAGGAGGAACATATTGCAAATCAACTCAGTAACCGTGTAGTCCTAATCTGGAATGTTTGTTTGCATGAAGCTCGTGTGCGAACTAAAACAGAAAATTAAATTAACCCTGCTAAAGACGCTCTGTCAATGTGCTCCAAACATAGATCGCACGATAAACCGATTCCACCCGACTAGCTGAATGATTTGTCCTAGCTAACAATCAGATTACAACCTGAAGACCTGAAAGCCTTAGGCTGGACAACAGTTATTGAATTCTGAACGTGCATTCCAGAGGTCTGTCAACCAGTGTAAGATCAGCTCTCAAGTTATAAAAACTTACCACTAACCGTACAGGTACAGGGAAGAACTGGCACACATATCAGTGATTTCACTCATGTTAACTGAACCACTATACCGTGGTACTACGGTCACTGGTTCCTCTGTCCACTAAGGCATAACACGAAAATGAGTTCTATTTGACTGATAGAATGATTTGCCTAGGGCACCCGGTTTATTTTATAATCTGAATTATAGCATGCTTATCGAATCATCGTCCTTTCGAACTAAAATGGTTTTCAATCTCTTCTGTTAGCTCAGCGTTACTCAAATTTTTCAGTTCATTACCCTTGTAGAAAGGATTTCACCGACGCCTGCGCCAAAATATTCTCAGTAAATTATTAATCGTTCTTTATATGGTGGAAACGGCTTAATAGGACGGTCAGTCAATTGTCCTGTTGTGTATCATTTATGTGATCGTAATGAAGTTAAGCAGTGGAGCAAGTCAGCTGTCAGTATGTGCGCTTCAACAACTGACGGCTAATCTAGACTAACCTGAGGAAGTTTACGTAATTCACTGGGATGTAGAACTCGGGAAGATCCAGACGGTGAGTGACAAAGCATTAAAAACGGATAAAAAGGCAATGCAAGTACACGTCAAATGAGATTAAAAGTATACGGGTTAGGTTGGGATATTTGGAGATAAGCTCAGAGAGAAAATATCAAGCATAATAGGCCAGCTGCCTTTAAAGGAGACGAATCCATTTATCATCGTACCGACGCACGCACACACAGCTTGTGCAGTTTTAAGGGCCCACACATGGTGAAAAGTTTGGATAACGAGGTTCATTGGCTGTGAGACCTGAATTGGTCTAATCTCAAGCCAACAGCTTGTCAGAACAAATTCGCTTCAGTTATGGCTAGTGAGTATTGATTGGATGAAAGATTCTGACAGTCAAAATGCCTGACTATCGGGCCCAACTGCCATCACGTGGCCGATCCAGAATATTTTTCCTACTCAGCGATACCAAGACTCAGTATATACCTTGAACACGGATGTTAACTCTTAAAATTAGTGCAAGCTTAAGCCACAGATGCACTGCAACGCCGAGCCAGACGATTCAGCGGTGTCACTTACGATTCAGGGTTTCATCGGCAATATAAGTCATTCAATTCCTTCCTTGAGTTGTGGCAGTGTTTGGGAACTATTGAGTCAATGCCTAATGAACATCGACTCGCTTGTATTTACAAAGCGTAATACTGTCAACTGAGCCAGAAGACGCCAGAATCGGTGACTGAATTTTAACATCTTTGGTAACACCACATCTTGTAGTTTAATTACCTCCCCCTGATGACTGGAATGTCCATCATACAACAGACTCCTATTCACCCTCAAAAAGGTCTGAGTCACTTTTCAAGGGGGCGATGTTGTCCTGTTTGGAAACGACTTACTGAAATGTTCAGTGTGGTAAACATATTTTTCTAGCTCTCCCCATCTCCGCTTATGATGTTGTCGATCTCTTCAGGGTATTCGATTTAATGTCACTTGTATTATGGTCATCTGCTGTTTATTCCTTATGAAAGAAGTTTGTTACGTTCGCCCACTGCGAAAAAATCACAACAAATACTGGATTCCGTTTAAAATCAGCCACTTTGCCTACTTATAGTTTGGGAGCATTTTATTCAATACGAACTTATTTATTTATTGGACGGTCACTAGTTTCCGTGGTTATGCGTTCAGACCAACCCTACTCCGTCACTCCAGTGATTTTCCCACTGTTGGTTAACATGTTATATTTCTTTCACAGCACAATCGGGCATTCGTTAAATTGGTCGGATGCAAACACAGACGCAAGTACGTGAATGGTGAATGTGTTCGGATTAGAAAACCTTTGTATTTCAAGGCTATTTGAAGCCAACACAAATTAAATGTGATATAAAATCTTCGCTGGATGTCTTGTATTAATAACTGACTTCAAACTGTGTAACTGTGACGGGTCATCTTCTAAAAATGCCGCAAATCTAGTACACAGCGTAACCCATTGTGGTCAGTAAGTTTCCCACCATAGTAGTAATGTCTGTGGTGGACAGTTACAGTGGTAGGATTCACAGATAGTTGATTGAAAGAATAAGTTTCTAGGGCTTGCAATCTTACATCTAACTATTTAACAGAAATCTCGGTAGAATATTGAGTTTATGGGTGTGTATGAGACAGTAGAATCCGCAGGTGGCATTGGGTACTAAGTGAAACATAATACGTACCATCATTTTGAAGTTCAGACTGTTGAGCAAAAAGCGGGCTGGGTGCTTTCCAGCTTTCAGTTCATATGGACCAGACGTACAGTTTTATACTCATAAACAAAACAAATGGTCAGGATTTGGAAGGATCGAGGATGACTAGAAAAGTTACCCGGTCCGACTGTGCTTTAACAAAAGAATTACCATTCCGTTGTTTTCTCTATCTTCCGTCTTCCTGCCAAGAGCAAAGTTTGTGGTTCCAGTTGAACCGACTTGTCCCAAAATTATACGCACCAGGAGTGTTCCAAGTTGGACTCCCGTTGACCAAACTACTTGACTCTCATATCTCCTTCATAAGCGTCATACTGAGTAGGGTAATTTGGACTGGATTTAGGTTCCTCCCTGGGAGCACCACACCAAGTGGCCAGCCAGAATGGTGTTTAACGAAATTGAACTGGAGCGGTTTCTTTATTGGAGAACGTTCAGTCAATCAGTGTTCGCGCACAAAGCTGCCACAGAAGGAATTATGATCAAACTGGCGCAAACCAGTCATAGACGGCGATTAGCTATTGTTGAATGCGCATCTGTTTCAAACAGGCGAGGTGTTAGATGCAAGGTTGTGGAACAATATAGCAACAGACTGACCAATCAAAACGTGAGGAGGCCTGTCGCTTAATAGCAGTCGTAGATACTGTTGTTCCTCTATAAAAAGGTGCTGTTTTTCCAATGAATTGAGATTGCTTAGTGCTGCTCAAATTTCTGTTCAGATTTTTCTCGATTGGGCAGCTCAGTACGCGACAGGATGGGTAACAGGATATCTGTCCACCGCATGCATTGACAGAAATCATTCACTTTGAGTGATTCATGCCACTGAGTTAGCAGTTTGCACGTAAGCAGTGTCACTTATCAAGTATACACATCAAAACCATTACCACATCAAATGAAGTCGTGGTCTGTTGCACTGATGTCGTCAGTCAGAGCGCAACTGAGGAAAGCGGACGACCGGAGTGGTTTGGGACCTACTCCCCGTAATAAGTCTAAGTATACTGACTTTCTGTCCCCCTTCTTAAAGGAACGTACGAACAGCAGACTTTTAACGACAGGCCTTAGGACAAGTTGTAAGCAAGGTTCTTCCCAGGTCCCAAACATTTAACGGTTACGGTGGACCGCAACTTGACGTCGTCTGCTCATGCTAACAGAGCGTTTAGTTTAGTTAGCAGACATATTTATGTCTCATGACTGAAGTCCATTCCAACCCCGTATTATCTTACTTCTACTCTATGAATCCATGCGTACTCCCACATAGTAATTTTTCTTGAGTTTGTGGCCAAAGGTTTGAAACTTCTTTCCAGATCCCTCAATCATCCATCAAACTGGGTGATATTCCTCGTTACATTCTCACTGAATTTATTGTTCCGTAAAGTTTTGATACATGTAAACGGCTTATCTTGACGATTTTGTTAAATGCTGATCATTCTCCTTTTTTATTTTTCAAGCTGTATATCCACATACTCAACCAGCTCCCTGTTCAAATCCATATTTACTTGTGCTCGCGCGTACGGTTCTACAATCTCACGCTTTACATGGGTTCTTATTAAATCTGGCAAGATTGCAATAGTGCTTAGTGTAAAACTGAACAAATACCTTCAATAGATAATCTGTTTAATGGAGGTGTGGTTGTGTAGACACCGAATATTCACCTTCGAAGACACTTGATGCAATTTCCTGAATTGAATTAACCTAAACGTCAGAAAATCAGTTGACAACATGACCTGAGGGTTTCCGTTAACATATGTCTACTAATGAGAAGAAAACCTGCAGTTAAAATATTCTAGACAAACACGGCCTTGAAACGAAAATATTTATCAAGTGTTTGTTGTGCTTTAAACGCTTAGAAGATTTTTGTCGATGATAACGTTTTACCGGTGACAAAAAATGATTAGAATTATACGTTATTGAGCGAAGTATTGCAGGTCACAGAAGAAGTAAGAACCCTTTTGTTAGCTTATCTTCCTCCAAAGTGTTTGTGGAAAGAAGTATTTTATTGAATTCCCTCGGAGAGCTATTTTCAAGAAACTAGCTTCGACAACCTTTTACTATCAACCAGAAAGGATTTTGCCAGATAAACAGAAAAAATTGCAACTGGTCAGTGAATATACTCACCCTAAGAGAATCACCGATCTTTCCTCTCACTTGAGAGAAATCCATAAGGTTTTTACAACAGAGTGTACGTGAAGATATAGTTTCAATTTTGCATTGACCACTAGCGAATACAACTGAGGTCGCTGTGACGTTACTGCAACCTCATAAGCCTTATGCTACACAAACCAGGTAGGTCTGCAGCAAATTCTGTATTCTGGTGGAAACTACGAAAGAATTTATCTACAGTACTTTGTCGTACTTGAGTTGTTGTGATGCCTCTTCAAGATGTGTTCGCTTTTTGATGTTTTGAAATTGATGGATTGCCTAGGGTATAAAGGATAACATAACAGCAGAACTTTCTTGTGAGCTTTTCATTTGACGATTCACTGCTGAAAGAAAGAACTACTGTGTAGGAAGCTGCTCGTAAAACTTTCGCGGGTTATCACAAATACGTCATAGAGAAGTAATTACATAGTGCCAAACGTTTTTTTATTGGGATGATAACAGCCAACATTTTTTTTATTGGGATGATAACAGCCAACAGTTTTTATAACGTTATCAGTCAGAAAGCGAAAAAAGCCATCTATCGTCTATCCACCCTATATACCAAAATTCCGGTGCTTTGTCTAGGCGTCAAAATTTGGAGTCCAACCCAAAAGGGCTTACCCAAGGGGTACGACGCCTATCTGAGTCGGGTGAGCGACGGACGCAACTCAGCCCTGAAACCACAGCCAGTTTAGTTGGCTGTGCGTGGCTCGGCACCATCGTCTCAGTTGCTGTGGCAACCACAACGTAGGCCCGATAAGACCCGGCTACCCACACGTCTCTATAGCAGTTTCAGTGAGTCTGAATGAACCGGAAAGTGCAAATGGACAAAGTTAAAGTACGATATTTCCTTAGCGGATTGTGCTATCACGACAGTTTTTCAGCAAGCGATAGATGAAAAACGGTATTCGAGAACGAAACAGATTTACAGGTCGCTAAAAGACTGATCAAAGCCTAACCATTTCCCCGTAGAACTTGAAGCACGTCATGCTGCGTTTTTAGGTTTACCGTGCCAATTGTGGACTCTGACGTGAAGTATTATAACCATGCTGGTTGAATGTAGAACATTCCCAAACAAAAGGCAAACTGCTACTGAGTTCTATAACTATCTATGGGGTTGACATTGTGGGGAATATGCTTCGGATGCAATGTTGTCGGTGCTGGTCGACATAGCGACCTGTTCTCGCTTGTGACATGGGCGCTTTAGATTCAAACGCTTAGAGTCATCACACGGAAGCCATGGGCGCATCGATGGGTAGAAAACGTTAGATGGAATCCGCTAAGAATCAGGGTTATATGTAGTCTTTCAGGGCAGCTATAAACGTCCTGATTAGGACAGAACAAGATGAACTGTTGAAAGCTTACTCAGATCAAACCGGTTCTGTACATAATAAACTGATAGTCAACAAAAAGTGTACACTTAAAATCAAGTGAAGTTTGTGCATAAAAATCAACCGTCAGCAATTAGCATTTTACAAAGGAGTGACGTAAACGGTTAAATTGAGCGGTGTAAAAACATCGGAATTCATCATGCCAGAGAGGAATACATCGTGGGAAGAAATGCTGTTCACATTGGTTATGTTCACAACCTCGGTGGTACGACAGTGACGTAATAGATAGTGTGTTGGCACTATGTAGGAGGTTAGAGTCTGCTGGCAGGTCACCACATTACTCGCAACACCAGAAGTTGTCAAACTTTCTTTTCCAATAATTCTGTCCAGAACTTTTTTTTTATAGAATGTTGATCAATCAGTTGTGTGAATAACTTAATCCATCTTTCGATGTCCTATTATTTGCAACTGAAGTTGAAAAGACTAGAAATGAAATAAGTTTTTTATTGTCTTGAATGCAAAAAAATAAATTGTGGTTAGTTTGGTTGTTTATCACAGTCAGAAGTTCGGATGTCCTTCTACACCTTTTTAGATCAGTGCTGCTACTCTTAATCACTAAATCTGATTGAAGTTTTTCTTCAACTATGAAGTTTGAGTGTACAAACTGATGTCAGTAATTCAATAAAAAAAATTCCATTTTGTTCTAGAGATTTGGGTTACAATTGATTTAATTTCATTTCAGAATGTACTGGTGTTTTTGACTAACTTTAATTCAAGTTGCAAGACAAATGTAAGTTTAAACGTCTACTTTACTAATCGAGTTCTAGGTGTGCAGATTTTTACCGTCGGTATCGACAACACTTTTAATATGATAATTTCAGTTTTGTGGCGGTGGACAATGACCACTTTGAACCATTCGGAGTGACGAAAAATCATGAGTTCTTGCTTTTCATTGTCAATCGCTAAATGACTTTTTTCGGAGTTAAACGATCTTGCCACAAATCCACCATGTTTGTAAACCATCCGACTGGCCACAGTTAGACAAGCAAATCAACAGTTAACTAAGAAGGAATTTCCCACGAAGAAAACTGTTAATGTTACAACAGAGTTTAAACTCATGCGCAAAAATTTAGTACCTTAGTATTAAATACTGTTACATTAAGTTTTGTAGACCAAGCAGCTAATCAGTCCACTAGTTCTAGTTGACTAGGTGGCAGATTCTGAACGGACTGAATCACTCTCATCTTGCACCGCGGGATCGTTCATGCGATCACTACATCGTTCACTCTCGGACCTAAAAACGTGTACACGTACATCTACATTCCTACAGAAAGATCATGACTCACTGATCCAATTTGTACATTCAACTACTGGTGAGTTTTTGACCCTTGACGAAGAAATTTTTTTTGTTCGATGTAGGTGTGCTGAATCGAGTGCGATACTAACTAAATGGATAGACCGTCTTCAGCAGTCACACAACTGATCGATATCGACTATGAGTTGTTCCTTTATCCCCACGCGAGTGAATATTCACCAAGTGTAAATATATAATTGCAGTTGCGAGTGAGATCCGTGCACCTTTTACGCCACGTTCAAGTCAGCAAGTCGATGCTGTGCATTCTTCTGTCAAACAGTTCATGTGGTAAAATTCATGGCCAACAGTGGGTTTGCTAACCTGAAGAGCGTTCAGCAATGTGGTCAGAATGGTGTGAATTATCCCGAGGTGGCTATCTGATAGGTCTCTCACACATTGCTACCGCGTTACCCGGTTGGCATAGTTGCCTTCCGGGCGAACGAAACTGTGTTTCGATGAGCTTTTCCTAATTTTGTCAACGTCAGTGCAACGCGACGTCCGCGTCAGTATGTCTCAGATCCACTTCTGATAAGTACTCGAGGATTTGATTAATTTCACGTTGAACATCGATCACATTTGATCGCAACCTCCGCATTCAGACAGACCTTTTAGTCAGCCTCTTTCAAACAGAACCAGTAGATATGAGTTTCATTCTTGTTAAAGCTCGTCGGTAGTGCCTATCCTTGCCATGACCTAGATAAGAAACTCAACTAGGCAACCGTGTTTACCACTGTGCCACTGACTTCACATTAGGCATGGCCGAATTATCATATGTGAACACTCAAACACTTTCGCTTGTGGGTGATGATGTGGCTGCCCGATCGTCTGTCTACGATCAAAAGTGATTGATATCTGACTTGAAATTAACCCAACTCCGACTACTCGTTAATAATCTGAGATATCGCCCAGCAAGTTTAGTGAGGTTGGAGATTTCGATCTGTTTAGAAAGTCCTAATCGCTGGGTTATCAATCGGAGTTAACAGACAGGAAGCGTGTTTCCTATCGAGACAACCCTGACAATTTTGGCCTTACTCACAGGCGAAAATGGTTGAGCTTTTAAATGTGATAATTCGGTCGTGCCCAGTGTGAGATCCATGGAGCAGTGGTCAACACAGTTGTCTCATGAAATCGTGGCCGGAGTTCTAATCTCGGTTGTAAGAAGGATATACATTACTGACGAGCTCTAATAAGATTGAAACTCGCGTCCAGCGCTTCCTTTCAAAACAGGCTGCCTGGAAAGTCTATCAGAATGTGGAGTCTGTGATCAAATGTGATCGATGTTCAGCCTGAAATCAAACCTATCTGAAATATTCGCAGGTAGCACTCGGTTGAGAAACGATAAATGAATAATACATGTTTTAGAGTGTACTCAGGTGATTGACCTTCATACTCACTGCTGCCAAAGTTTGTCATCAAGCAGAATGAGGCAGTCTTAGTAGCATGTTCCAATGACACAAAAGAGTGAACAATCCGGTCGTGGAGTGCGGTATACGAAATCAACCGTAAGGGTCAAATACTTCTTTTCCGATCACACTGAACTGAACGTCTGGATTATTTCAACACCTCGAATACCCCTCTCCATGAGTTCATCAGAAGCAAGAGGTTTTTCCTCAGTATTTTCCGGTTATCCATCATCGGGTCAACTACGTAACATTTTGTACCATCGTGGTGGTCAAACCAGCAAAATCAAGAGCCGTTTGTCAAATAATCACGACCGAAGCATCACATAATAGCGTAGTCAAGGTTAGATGTCTAGACCTGCTCCCTGTGACATGTAACCAGAATGTAAGGTCACACTCATTGCTACGCTGCCCTTATGCGTATGCACCCACCATGGACTCAAAATTACACTGAGTGTGTCAACACCACTACGGTCAATGTCAAAAACACACACACATCTACATAGGCACATCAAACCCCATCTTCAGCATCAGCCTGTAACGCATGAATCTACTCCGTGTTTTCGGCCGGGGTTACAAGACAGCAAGACCTACAAAGCATGTGAACACAAGCTTACCAGGATGTCTTGCTCACAGGCGAGCAGACACGGCAACCGTGCTCTGTGGAGTTTCTTTCCTGTAGATCACCACGTCGATATCTACCGAAGTCCATCTTAGCACTTCGCCAACACATCCACGAATTCCATATCTGTATTTCGTCCGAAACAATGCCGTGGGTGTAATGAGCCTAGTTGGTCATTATTTGCCTTACAGTCGCTTTGCACATCCTTTTAATGTTAGTTAGATGCCTAACAGTTTTAACGGTATTGCTTACAAAACATTGTAGTTAGCATCCCAGCATCTAGATGACAGACGGTTCTGAATTGGTAGAGCTATTAAATGACCAAGTTGACCACCGGAGTTTTGAAGTCTGTAACGGGCGGTCATTGTAACCGTAGGTCTTGGACAGGTTTTTTCTGAACGCCCAACTATGCGCTTCCGCGGTGGCCAGAATATGAAACTGGGCTCCTTTGCTTTGACGACTGGGCAAGCGGTAAATGAACTGGAAGGTCAATTCCGATGAAATTTAGTGACCTGAGGCAACGAGCTGTGCCAGCATTACAGTTGAAGTAGACTTCACTCCACTTTCAGTCATGTGAGGTAGTGTCCTCTGGTTATACGTCCGACGTAACCTGCTTCGAAGGAACATGTGAGAGGGTAAACACAAAATGAGACGACGTATAGTTGAGTTACACGTCAACTACAGGGTTGGGGCTGTACCAGTTTTACAGTTGTGCCACGTTGCTTGTTTCATGGCCACTGTCACCTACTGTACGAGTCATTTGTTCAGCCAGTGCCTCCCTTCGTCGTCAAACGTCAAATAAGCCAACTTCTTTTCGGCAGACAGGAGTCTAACTTGTGGTGCTGTCAGTTCCATGCGTCCATCACTAGATTTTACAGGCTGAGCGTTCTCTACGAACTTCCGTCGTAAAAGCAACATTTCTGCGTCAGTCTTTATCGTGGTCACCCCGTTACTCACTTAACAACTCTGGAGGTTAACTTGGTCTCCTGATTGCCCTCCCCCAATTCAGAGCCGTTTGACGTGATTATTTGCCACATTGCTCTCGATTTTGCCACCTTGACAACCATAGTTATATAGTCTGAAATTTCATGGGTTCGACAGTGTTCTTACTGACGGACCTTTTGGAAAACTAACGTCATGTACTTCTTGTTAAGTAGATGATCAGGATAAATAACTTAGCGGAAATAATTGGGAAACTAACGACTGTCAAAGGACAAAGTAAGTTATGAGATGATTCGGTCGTTTGAGTTAGCAACAACTGAAGGAAATTTGCAGGTCATAACGTCAAATTATCGCCCCATTCATCCCAGAAGAATGATTCAGAAGTGACTGGACAAATCTAATAGTTTGAGACTTGTGGTAAACATCTAACATAATTACTGGGACAGTTGTTGAAGTTGTGCCAGAGCTAGCAACAGAACAGTGGTAACGACTCCGACTACCACCCACATGATAGTGGGTTTGGGCTCCATTCATCAAAACTGTTCCTGCTCAGTTTTATTAGACTGGCAGTAACTTACCCCTAACGAGGTCGAGAATGTCGTACGAGGAGAATCGTTTTACATTTTAAAAATTAAAACCATACTCTAACAGAAAGGCCCACTAACAAAACAATCAATGAAAATCTCACGCAATACTAGCAATTTACCTTATGTTGACTTTCGTATGTGTTCAAACGGTAGTTATTTTGGGTACGAGTTGCATTGCGTTCCAATAAATACACACTG
Source organism: Paragonimus heterotremus (assembly GCA_013368495.1). NCBI lineage: Eukaryota > Metazoa > Platyhelminthes > Trematoda > Plagiorchiida > Troglotrematidae > Paragonimus > Paragonimus heterotremus. Next base: position 160,097 of record LUCH01000079.1, on the reverse strand, counting down.
AAAAATGTAGGAGAGCCTAAGATGTAGTACAAAAAGTTCCGGGTAAATTTTGGACTTTTTGTTGCGTAGAAATGAAACGCGGTTTGCTACTTATTAGGAATGTTAACCTGGAGATAGTCACGTGCACAGTTTCACTTTACTGCTGAAATATGTTGGGTGACACTGAAGGAATTCCCTGTTTACTGCTCGTCCGTCTGACGGCTTCATTTCGAAACAATGCGTGGGCTAGAAACGGACATGTCCATAGGTGCATGATCATCCTAGCCTACTGGTTACCTCTCACTGTCTAAAATCCGTCAGCTAGCTCTCGTTTGAGGTAGACATAGCTCACTTTGTCAGTCAACGCTTTCTTCTCACTCAAACATTATTGCCCTATCTGAACATTACTTTAAAAAGAAGCCTGACAAGTATTACATGTAATCGAGTCAAACCAGTTTCGAGATTGTGCTTCGATAGTATGCATTACAGGTTACTTGTAAACTGGAGTAAGCCATCCCGTAATCTAAAACTACAGCCGGGTCTTAACAAAATCATGGACAAAAATGCACGTGTTATACGCTAGCGATGAGGAGGAGCGATCGCTCCATACTACTCACACCATTACTATTAAATAGTGGGAACAGAGCATGCATTTTGACATCAAAGTAGCCGCAGGAAAAACGCAAGAAGAAATACCACACCAACACGACAGTGCAGTATGCCATGGAATAGTTCTACCTATGCAAAGGTGCTGAGCATTAACATCTGTGGCAGCCGGGATCTTCTGGGTCGATTGTCATATGCAACTGAGTGTTTTTGTTTGTTGTCCTGTGTGAACCCCAAAACCCGTGTTAGTTTCCTAAATAAACAACCTTTGCGCCGTCCGTGTTCTCGACTCCCAACACTGGCTTCTCTGATTCCGGTGAAATGAGTCATATCTTCTCGTAATCAAATCAGTTTTCAAGTTAGTGTTGGTAACACTTGAACCCAGGCTGGCAAACCGATAGTTCCCCAAATGTTTGAATAAGCGCACATCGTTATCAGTGCTCCATCAAAATCAACCATCATCGTAGTGCTTATGGTTGACACTGCACTTAGTCAAAGCATAGACACGGTGTTAACCGGATCACGTGACGTCTGGTGCATTTTTTTGTGTCAGATAATATCGAGAATCATTGTGGCCACATATGACTCAATCCTAGGCCCGCTTTATTGCATTGGCAAACGGCTAACCTGTTACGAATGGTTTGAATCGTTGAGTTTCTTCGTTAAACATTGTTGACAAAAATGAATAAAGACAGTAGCGTGGCTTAAAAGACTCGGATTAGATATGAAGAGGAGGTGGCTGTAGTCCTCGTCTAGTTGAATCTTTACATGTATATATTAGATGTTCATACATCCAGAGTAAACAATTTTTTGTTGTTTCTGTTGTCGCTGTCAGTAGTGTTGCTACTGGTTTCCTCTTGCTACCATCACTTACCATAATCTACCCTGAATCCTACTGGTTCGTCTAGCCATGTGTCCATCTGACTCCGTTCAGTTTAATTATACCCGATATATTAACTGAAATAAACCAGAAAACATGATAACCAAGTTGTGGAAGGCAGGTGATTCAACTCCGGCGATAACGAACTCCTTGAGTGTACCCAAAACGACTTTACTGAGACGGCTGAGTTGTCTTTAAAATAAGTGAAGATTACAAGTAGGCAATTGCCAGCGGATTGTTATCGAATATACCACTTCACTATTATAGTATGCTAGTGGGATGCGTGCTTTGAAACTACCTCACCAATCCACAGTTTTGCAACATTATTGTGAGCTGTTAGCATCAACCTACAAAATGTGAAGTAAAACGAGTAAACATGTCTTCAATACTTGAAGAACACTTGAGCTGCAACGGATTCAACAACAACATGCGGAAAAACGCATGAGATGTTTGTTGCCATGGTTTCGCCGACGTTATTAACAACGCAGCTTATCAACAGAATGCAAACAATGTCAGCGAACTAACTATCGTTGATGGTGAACCAGATGGTGTGTATTCGATAGCTGAGTTCTATTGTTGCTTGGTTCGTTGGTTCAAATTTTCATATTTAGTTAACCACTTCAAGCGTCTGGACCAGCCATAGTATTATAATACGGCTGGTTGCGACTAGTCTGTAATCAACCGTCCAGCAAATCTATACACCATTCATATGAAGCGGTTTGTTTTGTGTAACTTACATCTACCTGGTGTTGTGAAGACGAGCGATCGCACTATACTACTCACACCACTGGTATTCAAGAGTGGGGCAAGAGCATGGATCTTGATATTGAAGCAGTCGCAGGAAAAATACTCGAATAAACATTGGAGTGCAGTATGGCATGAAATGATTCTAGGTACACACAGGAACCGAGTATTGGTGTTTGTGGCAACCGTGACTTTCTGAGACCAGCACTGTACGCGAGTGGGTGTTTTTATTTGTTGTCATGTTGAAACGCGTAACTCATGTGCTGGTTTTCTGACTAACTGGTCCTTGCGCAATCCGTGTTCCTGGCTCACAACACTAATTTGTAACTGGTGAGATAAATCAAGTCGTGTACTTGCATTCTCTTTATTTTCTTTGTCCCAGTTTTAAAGTCAACTTGAAAGTGGATTTACACGTCGCATTTTGTTGAATCCCAGCTAACCACAGCAAAGAATGCAGTACCGAACCAGCGATCATAATATACGTTGACGTGTGGCCCACAGATCATTCGTGGACAACTCTGCGCTTCCATTCTGATGCGCATGCTGCCCCAATGAATTAGATCCATGAAATTCGATCCTTTAAATTGATCACGTACTCGGACGAGAAAAACACAAGTTAGGTTCTGTGAAGATCAACAGCGCTGAGTTCTTTAGAGATATCACACTTTATTTTGTTAGCCTACCGAGTACAACTGACGCCATACCCAGTGATATAACTCGGTCTGTACGCTTAGACTGGGCAAGAACCTCCGATCCAAATCATAGCGTTCACTGGGATATTTTCCATGTTGAGAATGGCGTTTAATACGTGTGCTCACCTCACTCTAAGGTGAGCGTAAGACAAACAGCGCAACCAATAAACGGGATTCTAGCTGTTTGTCATGCCGCGTGGTTACTCCCACCCAGTTTTTTCATGATGAACGAGAGAGAGAGAGTCGACCAGAGAATACACAACCCGACAGAACAGCAGGTATGCGAATGACATTTACGTTCGTCATATTCACTTCCTCGGTTATGAATTGTTTAGGCTACATTACTCTTTCGTCGTGCCCGGTCGACAGACTGTTCGAAGGGTTACAGCAGATTGGGTTTTGAACATCATTAGTGGAGCAGACAAAATGCCAACTGGAAAATGTATTTTTTCCCGCACGTGCACATTCGCTGATAATGATAAATACGACCAAAGCATTGGCTGAAACCACACGATTGTTGTGTCCGAATAAATATGAGAGTACGTTATAAGCACAGAGAACCTAAGCGACTTTGCTGGCCACGCCGAACTACAAACGCGATCGGAACGATACTGTACGACATTATGTTTGTTTTTGAAATGCCCAAAGTTGTACACATTCGCAATCCACGATTAGGTCTATTGTTTCGGAGTGTGCAAATATCAATTTTGACCTATTTTGTGATTTTTGTCATATGGTGGAACAAAGGCTATCAATCCTTCGATCGATCAATCAGTGGTGTGGCAGCCAAAGTGAATGGAATTGCCATTATGAAGGAGTTGCTCATATATGATAATGGTGCTTATAATTTTCAGACATTACAAAACTCCGGTTTTTATATTGTGACACGAGTGCATAGTTGGAAGTCACAGCGACTTGGGTACTGTCCGGAATTACAAAGTCTGGAAGATGCCAGATGTTTGAGTGATGAACACTGTCCAATAGGCAGAGTTGCAGGCCAACTGGCTGTCAAGTTAACCGGGGAACCTATGGAAGAGGAAGAAATTGATTTGGACGAGCACGGAAATGGTCTGTTTACAGGTCGATGCATCAAAGAAGTCGGAACCTGTGAAATTTACGGTTGGTGTTCCAGTGTCACAAATGTTTTGGCTACACCTTACAGTTCAATGACAGATGAAAAGTTACATTTGGTCACTCCACCCAATGTACTTCTGGAACCCTACTCTTATTTCACGGACTTGGCTTTTATTGAAGAACGTAAAATAAGACAGTATGCTAATCTTAATGTTAAGGACGCCTTTTATGACGTTATGAACTTTACAATTTTCATTAAAAATGCAGTGGAATTTCCTTATTTTGATGTTAAACGTCGTAATATTTTGCCTTGGATGACTGAGACCTACTTGAAACAGTGCACCTACGATCCAGCTCATGCTCAGAACAAATTTTGTCCAGTTTTTCGTGTCGGAGACATGATTCGATTGGCCGGTGTGAGTGCCGAGCGTTTGCTCTATTTCGGCGGTGTTATGGCCATAACGATCGACTGGCAGTGTGACCTTGATTGGTCTCATGACTACTGTTTGCCAAGCTATGAATTCCGTCAATTGGACTATGCTGGTGATCAAATGCAAACCGTGGATTGGAACAAACCGGCCCTGGGAGAAGGGACTGTTCAAAAAGTAACCGTTCACAAGCAACAGGCGCTGGATGTAGATGGCAGTCAAAGCCGGGTAGTTCTTCACACCACTGGCATTGTATTCCTCATACGTGCCACAGGCGTGGCAGGCAAGTTTAATTTATTGCAATTTACAATGCGTTTTGGATCCGGGCTTGCTTTACTAGGTGGTGCAACCATTGTGTGTGATCTGATTGCATTTCACTTTCTTCACGATCGCGATCGTTACCGGAAAGTAACCTGTGATGACAAGACTTTGAGGCGATTGATCAGTTTGGCCGCTGCAGCACATTTGCCAGAATCACGAAGAATGCAAATGCTGAAGCAACGAGCTAGAATTACAGCACCGACAGTAAACAAACGAGTCGGCGGTCTGAAGACAAACCAAGTGGAACTGTCCTGTAAAATATCTGACATGGATCGGACTGACTTTAACGAGCTCCCAGTGATTACGTTGAGCGAATCCGATCATATGAAGGTTAGGAAAGACGAGAATCGAATGAATTTATTGCAACGAAGAACTGAAGACCTTGAACGTGATTCCTTTCAGTTCGACTACGCAGGCATAAATTTGATCACGCCAGTGTTTGAAAATCGAACTTCTGCAAACATTTCTCGGAACCCAAGCACAGCTTCATCAAAATCCCATATTCCACCGGTACTCTCTATAGATGTGGAATCACCTATGTATAACTCCGTTTCATCCACTTGAGGCAAAACAGACGAAGTGCGCTACATCTTGAACTTATCCATGTTTTCAGTCAGCTGAAAATAAACAGGATAAGCACAGTGTTTTCGCTTATCATAAAACATCTAGCTGTATGTTAAGAGTCAGTACTTCTAGCAAGTGAGAACACCATTTTTTGTATCAAAAAAGTATATCGTTTCAGTTTGTCTATTTTCTCAAACATTTTATGTGGCCACCATGTGAACAAAAGTAAAGTAATTTTTTAATTAAATCGGGCAGCTTGCCTTTCACTTCGAGCTCCAGTTGTTCCGATCGACCATCACACGTGAAGATAGAACATTGTGCAACAATTAGGAGTACATATCACCCAGAGTCAGTGGTGTTGTACTCTGCCTTATTGATCACGGAATCACTTTCATACATCTGGTTTGAGCACGTATCTATAGGCTTATCACCTAACAGTGTACCAACTGCTGGAAATCAACTGAGTGAATAGAAGATTGTATCTTTTTACATTCTCTCTGCTCGTTGTCATGTTGTGAAGTTTCTTCTTAATGTTTCGATGTTCCAGTTTGATATAAGTGCTTTTAAACCTATCTACAGCCTGGTTAATGGAATCCACGTGACTTGTGAAACAATGTACCACTTATATGGTGCACATATTCACATGTGGAATGCAGACTTGGGGGTATCTATTGACGGATTCGAGTGGAGGGAATAGGGAAACTGTGGGAAACTGAACGCAGGGGTAAATGAAGACCGCGTGATGACTAGGTCGGTTATGGGGTATTGAAGTGGGCTATAGGATTGATTACGAGTAACCTCTAGTTGGTCACCGAGACGGATGGGATTAGTCACCATCAGTTCAAGCGGGGGTTGTCCTCAGTTGACTTAAGGTTCACGAGGATACACTTTCAGGTTGGTCGATCAGGTATCATGAGAACATTCAGAATGTGCACACTAAGTAAGCGAGTTTTCTAAAATGTCCAGTAAAGATATTTTGGACATGGACGCGGCTTGAAGCAACCTTACCGATCTGGTTCATATCTATGCCAAATTCAGTGTTAAACTGAAATCTATCGGAACAGGATCGACGGCGTTCAGTATGTTGTCTACACAACCTCGCATAAGTAAAGAAGCCGGACAATCAGTGGCCGTACCTACTGGTCCCACGATGTCAACTGTTCTGGGTTGTTCATCGCGTTGTTCATTGTGGTTTTGGGGGAACATGTTTTTCGCACAAACCAATGCCAAGCATCAGATCTCTCTGAGTACTGAGTTATGATTAACTGTTGAAAATTAAGCAGCGCTGCCCTGGCAATATCCTTATTCAAGGAGCAGTTTGTTCAAAAGATTTCTGTGTAACTCTGAGCATTCAAAAGACTGACGAATGGAAAGCTAGTTTCAAACAGTGAGCAGACTAGCACTGATGGAAACTGACAACTTGTTCCCCCTTTTCAGCGCCAAATAGCAATAACCGGAGGTATATATATCTATATATAAAGACCAGTGGGGTGTTGTGCAGTTGTAAAACGACGTTCATAAGCCTTGAACTTCCACGGACCCAATAGGTTAGCGATATCTTTTAACCCATTTGCTGTCATATCTCGTCATTGCACTCCACTAGACTTATGTGTTTCTGATTCTTTGTTGTTTGGTACTGTTAAGTCAAGTCAATAAAGTATTAAAGATGCATCCATTAGCGTCTGTCTTCATATTGCTATGTTCGGAGTTACGAAGTGAACCAACTGTTTAAAAGATGACTGTTACACTGTGAGGTCTTGGAATACATAGGGAAACATTTTGGACATACTATACGTATATATATATATATATATATATATATATATGCTTTTGAGAATTTCTTAAACGGTCAAACTGGCTTAATTCAGTTTCATGCCAAACTAGAAGCAGACAAGTACCGGTTGTTGTATAATGGTTAAACCAATCGAGTTTGAATTATGCACGTTGTGCGTGCAGTGGAAATATGGTGTGTTTGAACTGCTAGTGTTCAACGCGTTTCTTCACAAGGCGATATAGCAAATATTTCTATAGTTTCGTTAAAAATGGGTGAACCTTTTAGCCAAAAAAATTGAACTGAGAAGAAAATTTAGCTATCTGGAAGAAGATAGAGTGCACCTACATGTGTATCAGTCCAAAGTAAATGTTTAATAAGACAAAACGTGCAACATGTGATTGATGAGTAGTAAGAGATTTTTGGTTTTCATAGAGATTGAGCATCAACCACAACTGTATTTTATTGTCTTTAATGAAATCTCACGAGGATACAACATTTACGATAGTCCTAAGTAAAAATATCATACACATGGTTTGGTATCGGTCAACGTTACATAATACTGTCCCACTATTTTTACATTTGTGAAGCCAATGATGACATTAGTTGGGTCAATATTGATCGGGTGGATTTAACAATGACCATAATATGATGGTTGAACGAAACTTTTCTGCTTGCATTAGTTTGGGTTACGTAATGGAATTACAATGACTACATCTTAGAAATATTCAGTGTTTTGTTGAGTAGAAAACGAAAATAACTTACAGGTGATCGCAGCGGTTTAATTTCCACCGACATTCAAGTCAGCCCCTTTCGAAAAGAGGCACTTAACTCGAGCTTTGTTGATGTTAGAGCCTAGTCAGTAGTGCATATATTTGCCACAGTCGACACTAGGACTCTGGTTACGTTTACATGAGGCAACCTTGTTGATCACTTTACCACTGACCTCACATTAGAAACGACTGAATCAACACATGCGAACAATCAGCCACATTCGCTTGTGTACCTTAAAATTGCGGTAACCAGTCGATTGTTCTTTTTCGTAATGAACCTGCTTTTGTATGCGACTCGACTGTATCACCCACTGTTTCCTAAAATGTAATTTCGATCGTGCTTTCAGATTGCTTGTAAATATTTCGCCACCACCGGAGACTAAATCATCGAAGTCCATTGTAGCACTTAACTCTGAACAGAGCATCCTGTGCTGATTAAGAAACTTCCACATGACGTCACTCATATTCAATTTCACGTAGTCCTTTTGTAAAATTCGGAACGCAATTTTTATCTCATTACCTCATTTTACGCTTGTTTTCATATATCAAACGTAAATGATCTGCACACCTCTTCGAGCGCGAATTTGAATCTATCTGTTAGTCGATGCCATGGTCAAGTTGTCTTCATTTTTTTTTGCCCGGTTGTTGGTAGCGTCCATCTGTTTTGAACACGTTTGTTTAGTGAAGGCAGACAAATGACGTCTTAAATATCCTCATTCAATTGTTGCTTACTAGTACAGTAGTAATCTAACTACAATCATACACCCGTTAGGAAATTGTCATCTAGTATTCGTTACTCAATCGATCGTTGACTTTTATCTGATAAAAATGTTTCCTATAATTCCGTAATTCGTTGCTTTCAAACCAGAAGAAGTAGACTCACTATAGAACGTCTGATTCTGGTTAAGGATTCCAAGGTCAGCCTACTCCTTTCATAAGCGGCCTAGCCGTATTTGTAGCCCAAGTCGGGACACGATTGCAAACATAAAATCTCTGTTCAGAGAGCCATACACAAGTTAGTTGCCATACACTTATACCTGGTGTGTGCAAACCACAACACAATCAACCGATGGTCACTTGAGCATGCTTGGTGCTCATAAGCGGAGGTGGCAGCAAACTTCGAAAACAACAAATGTGTACTTTGGGTTAATTAGTGCCAGTTTGCACCGGAACCTGCGTCATAGCACTAACGCAGACCAACAAAACAGTTGCGACCACAGTAAACCATCAGTCAATTACCTACATCTAATACTCAATGAAGCGTCAGTGGTAAAACTATAAAAATGGGATCATCAAACTGGATGACTGACGATTTCGAGCCAGTAGATTGTACCACGCAGTCGACTGAACATTTTCCCTGATTCTTCTCAAAGTGACCTAGAAATGAGGACTAAGTTTTTACTTTCGGATATAAGCCAACCTGTGGCCATCTGATTGGTCTCCAACCTGCAGAATTAAACATTATGGTGGTGTGCAATCAGAATCTAGCCAAAATGCAGTTTGTCCGGCTAACTCCTGATGATTCTCATGTTTTATGGTTGCCATTCTAACTTGGGCAAAATTGTGCTTTAGCTACAGTGAAGTAAGGAGCTGCTCGTTTTCTCAATATCTCAGTGAGCATCTAGACATTCGTCGATGGTGACTTCGTGCCTCTGTTCTAACGTTATAGTAGACGTAGAGTTCTAGGCGTCTTTAAAGTGTACAACTGGTAGGCAGTGCAAAGAACAGTGACGAGCGATGTGAAACTAGGTATGAGCGTAATATATGATCCTATCCTCAAAGCGTGATTCAACCAATCTGTACATCTTCGAATTAGCTGTACATGCCCCAATGGCTTGTCGAGTATTTAAAACTTGGTACCACGATGAAAACAGAGTAAAAACAAGGTACATGTACACTCTCAAGACTGAGTGTTCATTCGCTTGGTATGCACTCTACAAACTGAGCATCTGTATTTCGCTTCATTCACATCATGTAAGTTGAATGTAGCACGGGAATTTATACTTCAGCAAATTAATGCACGATCACATTCATGACAGAATTTGCAACAGTTGTCACAGTATTTACCGATTAAAATTATCTTTCTGAATACTTCAATATCGTAACAGTGAATCGTTTATTAGCTACTAGCATGTTGGCAATAGGTATAGAATCGTGCTGAACACACACAGTGGAATACCGCTGAATAGAACATGAATGAACGCTCACATGCACATGAGCTGAAGTGGAGTCAGTCGAGCTTCAAGTAACATAAATGCCATTGTTGTATAATAGGCAACCTCGTTTGTGAGTAGTATAGTGCCTACATTCAGGAACTAAAGGCCAGACCTCGACGTCAGGAAAACGATGGACCAGAAGCGACTATCGAAATATTGTGTACGCATTATGGGGGAAATGCTATCAGGGCGGATGACAACGTACCGCTACCCAATGTGCACGGATGCAGGTCAGCCGTGCAAATGAGTGTACGTGTTCATGGTCCTATTGTGGCGAAAAGGCGTTCAATAAAACACAATTTTTATTGTCCAACACGCTAGTTAGCATGCTTTGCGCGCGCTCTTATTTGTAAATCAAAACTCTAGTCCACAACACCCCCAGGTTTCCGCTCACGCGTCGTGCGCACTTCTACGTGGTTTGTGTCTGATCGGCGTTGACTGTCGGGGGGTTTTCCGCCTGCCATTCTTCGTCCGTTGGTTCGATTTCGATGAGCGATGGCTCGTCCGGTCGCTCGTGTTGTCCGCCATCTATCCACTGTGGGCTTAGACGGCATTGCACGACCGCGTCAAGATATTCCTGCGAGTGTTGGAATAAACGCGCCTCCGATTTGGTCGTCCATCTTATTTTGCCTGCCATGTCTCGCCCGTTGGTCAGATCCAGTCAACCGATCACTCATTCGATCGCCCACGTCGGCCCCGATCCGCTGGTTGTGAGTTTTTGGACGTACCGCCCACTCGATGTTGAGGTATTCCGCCGAGTTTTGGAATACTCACACCGCCGGCCTGATAATCAACCAGACTATGTTTTAACATAACCTGTACGGGAGTTCGTGCAATAAACAACTTTGTAAGCCAAACATCTTTTGCCATCACAACACCATCACTATAGATTACCAGTATACAAAAAGTAAAAAAAATGACATTTCAGCGGTGACAACTCCATGGGGTTTGGTGCCTATCTTGAGCAAAGGAACGATTGTCACAAAACCATTTTATGACACTGTCGACTGATGTTCTTCCCTGTATTATCATTTCTGGAGGCTTTTTAAGATTCCAATAAACTTCATTCGATCGCTTAGCACATTCTTGATACAAATAACATTCACTTCACCAAACGTTGAAAATACCATTCGATATGTTGAATATAGTCGATCTCCATAACAGCAATTTCCAAAGATGCCACGGGTCTAGCACATTTCTGGCCATTCATTTTGGCTCAGACGTAAGAATGTTACTTTGAAGATAACCCTTTCATTTCCAGTACGAGCTGAAGCAGCAGATTTAAAAGATGGCTCTCCGATGTGTTCGCCTGTTTGCAATATCTACCGAAAGTCATTCCCAAGTGTGTTATTGTGTGTGTTTGTGGTTTCAGCGTGGTCATGATAATGCGGTTACACCAGCTGGCCACACTGCTTTCAGGTTGGTCGACAAGGTTTTGCAAACGAGTGGACGAGTTATATTTTTAAATTTTATGTTGGAACGGTGTGACACCTTCTTGAAATAACAGGGATGCGAGATTACCAACAATGAAATGTGACGGACCACGGGTTGTTATGTTTTGAACATCAGGTCGATACTTTACTTACAAAGAAAACTTTTTATCTCTGTTTTTAACTGAAAATGTTAACAGTATCGACAGTTTTCCCTTGCAGAGTTTACAGTTATAAAATTTGATAAAACGGTTTAGAACGTAGTAGGTCAATTTTACGAGTCCTTTATTAAGGTTTCTTATTTGTCTACAGTCATTACACTTTTCGGGATGAACTAGCCGTTAAAAGTTAATCGGGACGAATTGGCATGCGGTTAGTTATGCATAATAATGAGGTCACTGATACAAAGAAAGAAAGAGTATAACAGCAATACGGAAGCAAATTTCCGAATCTCACCCAATACAAACACATATTGAGGACGAATTCTAGTGTACTTGAAATTTGAGTCCGATATTCCTCACTTAACTGGAATAATTCAGTAGTTCACTCAAAATCCCAAATACAGGATCGAACGGACTAGGTGTACAAGTTTTAAATTTGTCACAAATATACAGTGTTTAAAAATATCGCTACGATTTACTGATAGGCGACCAGTCAGACAAGTTTCGCACATGTAATTTCACTTAAGGACCGCCCAAGTTACAGCAGTTTTTTCAAAATGTATACTGATCCACTTAGCCAAGTTCTTTGAGGTGCTCAATGTTGTACATAAGTTGGAAGCGAATTCTGTGTATCTAACTGAAAAGAACGGATGGATATGCAACAATGCTAAGATGCATATATTCTTACTTCTGATGCTCAGCGATTTCATAGCACAAAGTAATCTTACCAAACGACGGACGGTGTCTAACCAGAAAATTCTGATATAACTGCTATGCTTTTACACTAGCTCACGCTTGTTTTCTGTTTGGTCAACGTTTTTCTCAATCCTAACAGCTGAAGTTTACTTTAGCAAATAAATTAGCTCTATACGTTCCATGCGGTTGAGTTTTGTGTTAAACAGAGAGGTGATAAACACCTGTTTTCACCCATAGGTGAGTATCATCAGCGTCGTAAATAACCTGTTACGTAGTGTCACAGTAGCTGTCGTTAGGATGCACCTCTCATAACGAAGCAGTCAGGACGCATCATGCCATATCGATTGACCGGCCCAGTTTTGATGGTATGGTCGTGGGTGGTGGTATGGTTTCACTCAGCCAATCAGATTGCAGCCTTGCATTCGAACGCCTGTGCGCCATCTGGACTGTTTTCTCGCGATGCCTTCTGATGTCCTCTGTAACGTGATTTGTGCTGACGCCCTGGCTGTACGTTCCTCCACGAAGAAGTTGAGCAACGCGTAACGATAAACCAACGATCCCAAGTAGCCGAAACAAGATTAGATGACAATGCCACGGTACTACTGAACAGAGTGTTGAACTGAAGAATTAGACAACCTTAACAGTTTCGATCGACAGATCGTTTCCGCGGAATGAATTGCAAGTTAGTGCCGAACAAGCTGAAGATGAACTATAACCACATGATATGACATTCACACTCGACAGCGTCTTTCCGAGCAGTTAACAGGCTCAAAAACAATGGAACCGAGCCGAGCTCCAGAAAAGGTGATACAAGTACCACTGAACCAAAGTACACTAACTGGCAACTGGCTATTCGCACAACTGTTAAGTTAAGATGATAAAACAAAGACATCTGGGTTAAGTTCCGATTAGCGGTCAGAAACAGGGGGTGTAGAATATACAAGGGTAAACACTTGGGAGAAATATAGTTGGGTCGGATTTTCACGTGATTGAACTCCTAACGTCGATACACTGAATGCCATATATGACCATTTAATTTGATTTACTTCCTGTATGACTGTGATGCATGATCTCATTTGATTTACTTTTCGTCTTGTCAGTCATGTATCGGAATCGTTTCACCCTGTAACTTTATAACCTCTATGGCTTAATTTTGATTCGTTCTTCCAGTAGACGATGTTGTCGCATCTCTTGTATTTCTCAATTTTGAATCAAACGATTGAACGGGTAACCAAGCGGATGATCTAATGTTAGTTTAGACATTTACCTAGTAAATCGTAGAGTCGTGATCTTTTTGTTTTATATTTGTATGTCATGTTGTTTTTTTGTTGCAGTGTATTTGATTATAGTCTCCTTTTGACGACTTTTTCCAGTCACCTAGCTTAGATTTTGTTCAGTTGTCTTTTGCCTGTTTATGGCTAAGCTATGTTTTCATATTTTACAGTGGACCTTCAAATACATTGAATTTTATTTGTTGAATATTCCTAAACAGTTGATGTTTCTATGTTTTTTTTGTTTAATGTCATTCTATCACAGTGCCTCATAAATTTGATTCCAATCTCTTGCTTTATTTGGGAACTAGACTGTTCGCTAAAATAGTCTCTCTTTTTAGTCCGCACATTATGTATAGTATGATTATCATTCATGCCACACAAACTATGAACCGTACAAAGTTTAAGGGCCCACTGTTTAGCTGTGCTATTCCGAAACATGTCAGTTAATTGTCAGTCCCATTTTTCATTCACCGAGATGCATCCACCGCTGACCATTGGAATATAAACTGGTTTACTTCATCATAGTCAGGATAGTGTGCTTTCTTTTTGCGACAGGGTTTTTAATTTGGCGCCCTTGGGGGGAACTTACTTTAAACTAATTAAAAAGTATACTTTTGCGGAACATACATTTTGGTCGAATCACCGATTGTCACGGATGAACGAAGCAAGGTCAGTGTCAATTACGTGTCATATTCCAGTAGGCTATACCACTCAGTTGATGGCATATATCGTATGAATGAGTAAACTATGGACAGTTTTTAAAGCCAACAGGCGAATGTTGTTTCGTCATCGTGATTGCCGTTACACAATTGGTTTCGTCTTTATTTTGAACTCATTGGCTTCACGTGGCAAGATGGTAAGTGGAGTTGATAATCTTATTTTTGCTACTTGCGTCACATGTTCACAAAATCAGCTGTGAATATTTCAGTGATTTTTCCATAAGATTGAAACCAGTGTGGAATGGTCAGAAAGTGAACCACACCTATCTGCTCAACTCAGTAATACCAATCTTTTGTGAAGGGAAACTGAGTTACACTTACTTCTCGTCTGTTGACAGCAGAAAAAAATTAGCAATTTCTCATGCAGAAGTGAAATTACTCTTTGCTCAATTGCGTTGTTACTTAAATGTTTTCTATTGGTTCTTGATCTGTGTTTCTTACTAAAAACAAAACGAGGTTATCCACATTTTCACTCAATAGGTCAAAGCAACAGTTTTAACACGAGTCAGATACTTGTAGGGCACTTGACGAAACCATCGACTATTCTACTCTCAAATTCCTACACCTACCGGTTGTGTCAATGCAGCTTACATTTATCAGTAACAGTTGGTTTATCGAAGCCTTCTGTCGGCCTTTCTACTTTCCTTCCCTGTTGGTTGAGTACGTGAGAGTTGGCTGTCACATTGCTTCAATTCCTCGTCCTGTGACCCTAACCTTATTGTCATCTGTTTCACCATCTAACGATAGCCTACAACAAAATTTGCCTCACTATCTGAAAACTTCATTAACCATTCCTGACGAACAGTTTTGAGTGGTTGCGTTCAGGAGAGTTCATCCACACAAGCACACACACACACACGCACCGTTCCGTTCTATCAGGTACTCACAGAAAAGGGGCATAGTGATGAGGTCGGCTAGCATAATAATGTAAATGTGATCATTGCATGCTTAGGATGAGAATGAACTGCAATTCCAATGCGTGTGTGTACACAACAAAACGTTGACGTGTTTGCACAAAAAGGACAAACGCAAACTTCAGTGAGAATCGCGGACTGTACGTAAATATGCTTGACCTCACATGTAAGGAGTGCGTGGTAAGATCTGATGGCGTCTATCCGAAATTTGTTCGGAAGGGCCTTTGATCACCGAACTGTGGCTAGCTAGATTCGGAATGTTTTCTTGATCAGGAAAGAAGGCCTATCGAGTTTAACTTAGAAAAATATTTCACCACTGATGTAGTACCGGTAGCGCCGAATCATAGTGTGTCCAACTGGTTTTCAGTGAGGTTTTATCTAGATAAATTAGAATGTGATTAGCAGTAAGGTTTTTTTTATGAACATGGATTCTTCTGCTGCAGGGTTTGGCCTATAAATCTATCATGAGCAAGGCAGCATGGATATATGGGATTTTCTGGTTAAATCTGACATTGAATTTATTGCATAAACCAGCCAGTTGTACGACAACTATGTGGACTGTTTAGGGGCGTGCACAATGAAGCTAAAAACTGTACACTCAATCGTTTTGGAACAGAAGCAGCGTCTTGGTATTGAAGAGGAGAAGACTGTTCGTTTGTTGCCACGTTACTCTTAACGTTGTCTTGAACGATAGGTAGTCAAGTCGACCGCAATGTGTACGTCAAAGTCGAACACTACTGTTTCATATGTGGAAGTAAAACGCAAACTCGTCAGTCCGGATCACTGTCGTTCACTGCAGAAGGTGCCACATGTAGCTTCTGAGCGTTTGTGATCGTCAGTTACTATAGAATCCTGTTTCAATTATGAGTTATCGTTAATGCCGTTTGAACCAACAACAAAGAGGAATTGGTTTTACGCATATCGAGAGCCACTGTGAAGATTTAACGGCTCACAATATGTGTCATTAATGATTCATACTCGTCTACATCTGAAGTGACAATAATTGAGCAGGTCAAAATGCCACAATCACCATAAGGTAAGAAATGTTTTCCATTTGCAGTCTTATGCATTTTCACTATCCCCTAAGTGTAAGTCCCCTAAAAACTGCAGTTCTCAAATTCATTCACTGAAATGAGTAGCGCAACATCAGCGTGCGCATGCTATAACCCCCTGTTATATGGATCAGGCTGAGCTATATTCTCTCTCAGAAACCGGTATTCCACTCGGTACAAGTCAACTTAGTCCTACGGTTCTCGACTCAATAATATGCGGTGGTGCCAATAGATCCCCTGCGTTTGGTTCCACAACACCCCACTCAGTTGATGGTGTAGTGGCCTAATCAGTTAAATGATAAAAATGACCAAAATATGGTAGTATCAAAGAAGAGTCGTAACGGTGATGGATAGGTTCAAAGGTAGACGTACAAATTAAACGGATGATGTATCGGTAAAATAGGAACGATTCATTGATAAGTCAAAGTCCGTTAGGTTGAACAGACCACCACAAGAAAGAAAGACAGCGCCAGAGATGAGAGTCGTTGGACTACCGATAGATTAATTCCGATGACAGATAAATAAGGAAATTTGCCGTAATAACCGGTCGATTCAGTTAACTTCCAACTCCCCAAAAATCTGCTTACTAACGGTACTAGACGCACAGAGAAAGCAAGGCTTGCGAACCGAAAAGCGTGGGTGAGTTTTATTTACTGATTATCGCTTAGTTCGATTAAGTTGGTTTAAACGTTGGCTGTATATGTGGAGATGAAAAAGTGAAAAGTGTGAATAACAATCAGAATTATGAAATAGAAAATAGTGTACAAAACGTTACAATGGCAACCCGGCGTGGCTAAACCAAGGGACTGACGTAACGTAATGGACCACTCAACCCATCGTCAACTTGATGACCAGCGACCCAGTTTCTCAGGTATAAATCCGATCGATATCTCGATCTAACTCTATGAACTCCTTATATAATTGTATGTAAGATGAATCATGGAAAATGTATGTTCGTCTATATGTCTTTATTCTCACTATCGCAATAGGTATTTTTGAATCGCCAACCAGTTTTGTCGATTATTGTTTAGTGGACAAATTAACTGATACGGTTTGATGACACAAACATTCGTTTTCTGGTTTTGAGTCTTGGATCCACGATGCCACAGATATGAGATCGCTTGGATGAGAATGGTATATTGGACAAAGTAAGGTCGCGATACCACGATGAAATGACCGATATTCACTGGTTTATAGAAGCTCCAAAGCTTGTCATTCTGCGTAACGTGCGTCAACAACCGAACAATGAAAAATGAGATAGATGAGAGTCGTCATAACTATGATGGAGGGTGTGTATCGGATAGAAATTACGTGATGGGTTGTAATTAAACTTCAGGCCAAGCTATTAAGTTTAGGTTCCGAGGAGCTGAACCGAACATTTAGCAGTGCATGTTCAATAGTATGACTTCAATGGTGAAGTGTTTTGTTCGAACCGGTTGGTCGCAAAGAAAGGAGGGAAGAACGCCCGTAACTATCTCGTTAAGAATGTTCTACTCAGTGTAAACCGTTGTGATGTTCATTGCATTTCCTTTTAGACTCCAGAAAAAGAAGTGTGATCGCAGCTAGTTGTTCCCCGTATGGTTAGCTGACTAACTTGTAAGCTTTTGTTAACAAGCCATGTGACGTAAGTCCGGCAGTTACAGTTTGTTTTCTCGTTAGACGTTGTTATATCCCAGACTATGATGTAAATAGGTTGACATTTACAAAACTTAATTATCAGTGGTACATACCAGATGGTGTTGGTGGATTTTTGCGTTTTTGTGACTGGTTCGAGTCCATCCAACATCTCTAGATTTTGCAGCCAAGGCAATTTTAGATTAACAAACCAGTACATTATTGCCTTCGGTTTGTCCATGTGTTTATGGTCTATTTGTACTTGTTCATAATTTCTAACGCACGATTTGCTCAGCGCACTTGTTGAACTGATGTTCAGTCCGCATTGTCTGATTGGTTTAATCGAACTGCCTGATTCCACCATAATGACTTTTATCTTAGACCAAGTTATTAAGCCGTTCTTTGTCTGATCCGTCGTCGTAACTGTTGGTGTGGAGACAGAAGTCAAAAACAACAGAATGTCCAAGTTATTACTTGTCAAATTTAACCGCATCTCATCAGTGTTTGCATCTATGTTGCACAGCACAAACATGGTTAGATGGTTAAGCAATCTGGTGTTTTTAAATTCTGTTTTTCTCGGATTCATTTTGAAAAACAAATGCTCATTCATTTAATTCAATGTTTACTTGTTCACTTTTGCAATCGATGGCTTTCACGAGTTCGTTGATGGCTCCAAACACGTTACCTTCTTTTATTCTACAAAAAATTGGCTTTGAGGAAACACTTATGTGATCTAAATACATTGTCTTATTTTAATACACTATTGTCCGTTACTGAATCTGATGAATACGTCGTTGTTTGCCTCCTGATTGAAGTAACGATTGACCAAAGCGTTTAGAACTTTTTCATTTACTCTCACCCTATACCTGACATTGAGAGAGTAAGCTAATCAATAGAGTATCCTTACACATTTGTTGCGGAGCCCATACACGTTTTATAGTTCCACTGTTATGTTTATAAGTATGGTAAGTTTATGTTTATGTTTACCTATTTATTTATCTTACACAATGTGCCATACCTGCCATAAGGAGTTGTAAGGACTGTACATTATTTGAAACAGAAAAAAGACAGGTCTAGGTTAATAGCCCTAATTCGGTAGACATTAGAATTCGCGTTATGAACACCACCGATCTCTGTTCCTTGCTATTGCAAGAGTACATTTGCTTGATTGTATCCACTGTTCTTCGGAACCCAATTCATGAAGTCGAGAACGTTTGACTAAAGTAAGTTTTGATGTCACACCTTTTATACTGCGAACGCAAATCACACATTGAACACTAGATTGAAGCTTCCAGTCACTCATCGATGGCAAGCAGGACATGAGATGAGAAACGGTCGTTCGCCACTTCCGAGACTTGTACAGAACATTGAAACATTGGTCTGGATGATTCCCAGAGGCTACCCAGTCTCAAGACGTTGTTATTCCAGATTAGATCTACTGTTCCTCTATTTCACTTGACTAGAGTGAATGTGAATGTCGAATCACACGCTTCGCCGTTTTAAACATATACTTTTCAAAACTGAACACTCCCAGAAATTACAGTTCCGTATGCCTTTCGAATCAGTGTGTACGGTAGGAATTTTTAAGAGTCTTCAGGATAGGTCAGGAATATTAGCATATAGATTTTGCATGGTAAAAATTTACCAAGTTTCCATCATGCATTAACAGTTACATGTGCACGACAGATTAGCAAACCTATCATTTCCACTCGGTCTATGGCTTGGGGCCTACTCACTTCGATACGATCAGCGCCAATGCATTAAATGGACTCGTCACTGCCAATCCTAGACAATCACGCATTTCCTATTCCCACCAGGTGACCCAGGTTGTGTCTGACTTTGATCATTTATACTGTGTAAGAGTTCTGTGAAAAACACAGCATGGCGAATTGTTTGACTAGCATAATTGTGGAAGTGTGCAGGTAATATATGGAATTCCTACATTTAGAAATTTGCGAATGGTTCCGGAACATCGCGACTAAGGTAGCTAAGTCATACCTGACAGAAATGACAACAACGTACATCACTTTAATTTTCAAAGACGGTAAGTGACTGAAGCGATCAGCGAAAACGTTGTCTTCGAAATATGTAAACTTCTAATCTACAGTTCGGGTTTTGGTAGGTTGCTAGACTTAAAAGCCACCATCTGTGTACATTTCTTCACTTGTTCCTGTGAAACCAGTTGCGCTGATCACTACAGCAAACGCTTATCTGAAAAGGCCCCAAGAGCATTATCAAATCTAGGTCAACTGTAGAGTGTCGAACTCGAACAACAGTGCCAGATTAGCTCACCTGGTGGATTTGAATTTACCTAGTAATTCTGGATAAAGCGGAACCACAGAGTAGCCATCGAAAAAATCGGTGTACTTAACAAGCCCGTTTTCGGTTATTCATCATCAACCAAATACATAACACTTATATGAAACACTGTTATCAGGACGAAGTGAACAAGACAAGTACCGAGTTTAATCGAAGTCAACCACGTTATAGATACATATCGAGACAACGTTTTGATACGCAACTCGAACCGTAGAAGTTTGATCGGTCATAGCGTGAGTAGTAGGCCGTGCCAACCGCAAAACGTGAACAATGCACTTCTGTGTACACAGAAGTGGCTTATTCAGTCGGATTCCAATCG
The DNA here is from genome assembly GCA_013368495.1 of Paragonimus heterotremus. Lineage (NCBI taxonomy): Eukaryota > Metazoa > Platyhelminthes > Trematoda > Plagiorchiida > Troglotrematidae > Paragonimus > Paragonimus heterotremus. The sequence continues at coordinate 139,551 of LUCH01000079.1, read as the reverse complement.
CCTCAGCTGTGGCCAAAATTCGGCATCCCATGGCTTTTGACTGATTGCCCTTAACTTGGTAAATCGGACGGAATGAAGAGGCCGGGTTGATGGTATGGTGCGAATCGACAAGGTATGCAACAATTGCACTGCCGGTTGTCTTGGTGACTCTGCTACTGATGATCACCGATACGCTCAGATAAGCGCCTGGTCGTTCGACCCACGTAACTAGTCCCATAGGAACAAGTAAATGAGTATGTACAAAAGGAAGACTCAGAAACGGGTATTTTATCCTTTAACCGTAAATATAAGGCTGGAATAGAGTTGAAATAGACTCACCATTTGGCAGCATAGAATGTGATGTTGGCAGGAGTGTTGAGTCTTATAGGGACTGTTTCAGGAAGCCTGTTACCTTTGAATGGTAACGGAATGCACACTACTTTCTTTTCCGTTAGGGGCACTCAGTCCTGTTTCTCGTGATGTTGCACAGACTTGTTTACGAATCGTTCCGAGTAGCGACTTTGTGAGAATACTGCGCATAGGAACTACAGTTCATCGGAATTCGTATCCTGTGTACACATTATCATGGCTCTGTCATTCAAATAGTTTACGAAATTTCTTTCTTGCATTAGAGGGAAAAACTAGTCCAGATGAATATACTACCTACACCAGGTTTTTCTTGCGTTGAACAGATCCATCGGTATGTCCCCGGATAAGTACGTCCAGGAGGGATAGTTCATCGCTACGTTCAACCTCTAGTGTATGTGCTGCGCTCTTGTGAACCGAATTGAAAATAGCTGTGATATCCGTTGGGTTAAAATCTTCGCCAACTACACACAGGAGGTCACTAACACATTGTTTATAAACATTACAACTACGAGTGGCTTTTTTCAGCTGGTCGTTTTCATGCTTTGCCATGAAGATGTGTGCAAACAGCGACCCCAATTTGGGTTCCATGAATTGACAACCGACGGCTGGTTATCTGATCGTGCACTATATTTGGTTCGAATCCGCCATTCGTGGTGAAGGTAGTATATATTCACAAGTTTCACATACTTGTACAATAAACCTAATGAACATGGCTTTATACTCTATTCCCCTAAAGTGCAACTTATTGAAATTCACACACACACACACACATACACACACATACACACACACACAGTCCACTGCTTTGTACGTTAAAACGATTCGTTCTGCCTTTGGAACTACTGGAATCAATCTGCCACAATAAACAGATCAAAATTCATTGTTCAAACGATGACTTTATTGTTCCTTGACACTAATTTTCCCGACGCGATGTCCCAATAATGATCGTCTTGCAAAATTGAGGTATAAGTGCGCTGAAGTTAGCTTGATGTAGAATAACTGAAAATGATTCTGTTTACAACAATCTCTTCTATGACTACCCATTAATGTGGAGACAAGCTATGAGTCATCTTGCTGCTTATCAACTTCTCTAATTGTCTTGTGAGTCGCCGCCAGATTTTTGGTTGTCATGCCAACCAGCCCGCAGAGTAATTAGGTTTAAGAAACAAACGTAACGGATTCGGTTCTGAGTAGATGAATGCAATGACCAAAACCGTATGGTACACTAACATGATGACAGAAAATGAGTTAAAAACAACTGACGTTTGGTTTGTCTGGCCAAACACAACATTTAGTTCGAATCCACTATTCACAATCAGGGTAGTATATATTCAAAAGTTCTGAATATTTCTAAGATAATCGGAACGGACATAGCTCCACACTTTGTTTCTCAATAACCGGTCACAGATTTGAATTCTCAAACTGGACTAAGTGAGAGAATCTGTATGACGAACTGGTTGTTGTGGGTGTAAAACAGGTGAACCACAGATCTAGTTAGGTTTACTAATATATGTCTGACTTGTATCTGTACGAGTTCAAACATCAAGCAGTCATATACCTCCTTTCAAACAACTATTGGTTCAAACGACTATTCAGCCAATTCCCAGTATTGAATTATCCAAGTTGTCTTACACATTTCTATCACTATGATGATCACCATCTTATCCTTTGTGTGCCTTCACAGTGTCTTCCGGAACAACTTGATTCTAAGTTTCTCATGTGTATGCACCGACAACGACCTGAGACGTCTTCAGTGGAGTTGTGTGTTAGTTGTGAAGAAATTCGTGACATTTAAGTTTAACGCATATCCAGTGACAATTTTCGCGAGTGAATACCACTTCTATATTAGGTGTCATACTATATTTTACTTCTGTTTCCACTCAGGTATACAAACCATTAGTAACTGGTAGTGTGTAAATCAGGATTCACAAACATTAGGCCCGTTTTGGTGCATGTAAGTGATTCGAACTTGTACGTTGTCGAACGCAAGTCACAAATTTCCAAGTTTATGTTACAACAGATTTAGCTACAAATCTAAATTTATTCTACACAGTAAAAAAAAGAGGTGTACCAAGAAGAGGTTCCCACAAACTAGTGAGTCCCACAATAACGCGAGCCTGCTGAACCATCCACGTGATTAACAAGACTAACCAATTTGAGTGATGATTATGAGGCGAGAACGTCTGATTTAGGCAGCATATGATAGACTGCTGTTGCTGGGAAAAATGTGATTGAACATATGTTCAAGTCCTGCTTGAGCTGAACGAATTTTCAGACTCACATAGACATGAAGTGAAATCTGGAGCAGATTACCAAGCAGTTACTACTTTTTCTGTTTACGATACCACTTCTTTTGCAACAGGACATGCACGTTTTCCCGAATCTTCCAGTGGCCAGCGTACTCCATACTTTTTAAACAAACAACCGAGCACTTTGTATCAGTGCCAGTTTGATAGATCAACCACACTGTAAGGTTACATGACCTGAGTTGTAGGCAGTTTGATTGACGGAAACAACAACCTCTGAGATAACGGTCAAATGGATACACAGCCATTTGCACTCAATGGCGTAGATCACTTATAAGCTCACTGTTACTAATGGTTTGATAATCAGGTTGTTTAGACATCACTGTGGCCATTGTTAAAGATAACAGGTAGGGAAACTGGATTTAATCGATAGTGGTAGGAAAAATGATGCAGTTTTGGTCAAGGTAGAGTTAACTGCTTGCTAACAAGGTTATATATTGAATGAAAATAGTAGAGAGTATATACTGCAGTTATACAATATCCACGGGTAACCAAGCGTCTCAGCTACTAAAACTAGTCGCACTGCATGGTGAGCTTTCGAGGACATTCAGAAATAACGATGTGGCGTATCCAAACAGACTCAATGAACAGAAGAGTGAAACTGAATGAACTAACGCAAAGTATATATCAAGATGCTGCTGGTCGGTAGCTTCCTTTGAGCCCGACAGAATTGTGCACAGTGGAGTGGGACATTATTTGGGTGAATGGGCGATATTCAACAAAAATCATGTAATCAGTGGACAGTGAAAGTATGCAGTACTAACGATAACGGACTATATCATTCACTCTGATCGGGGTCGTATTCATTCAACGGACGTAAAAAGTGTTTTGACTTACAAGTGACAATCCTGGCATTCTCACATCAAATTCGAGTCAGCTAACTGACGCTGACCAATTCTGTTCACTTTTGTTCAGCAATGTACAATGAAATTATCTTTCCAAGTACATTTTGCAACGTTATTTTATCGGATTTTTTGGTTTAGAAATTTTGTGAGAGGAGCTGTGTGCTTTGTACTGTCATACTTGGAAGAGAGCAGCTGATACAAACTGAGATGTGAATTCATTTCACACACGATCGTCGGACGTCAGACGTGAATAACATGTAAAGCACATTTCCACAATAAAAATATGAGTATACACATAGATGTAAGCCATACATGATATTTACGGCTAAGAACACGGTTAGTGAAATGACAATTCAGTAATTACGATCACAGTTCCTGCTTTCAAAATCCGAACAACAAGGCTTTGCATTACTTAAAAATTGATGAACTGTGAGCATTCATGAAAAATTTGAACTGGGAGGTAGGGCTAACTATGTGACTCGTAGATGATCACATCATTCAGGTATCTTGCAACCTTTGGGATGTTTACACTGATGAAATAAAAACAAATTATGCAGCTGAAGGATAAACCAAAATGAACATAAGGTACTGATGGATGATATTCGGACGATAGGTCAAACTGACAATTTCGAAGAAAAGTATTCACCGATCAAGGATTACGAACTGTGTCTTGATAACCACACGCAACGCAGAAATTTAATCTTCATCACTCAGTCAGTGGCAATCGAGTTTGTGAGCTTAAAATATCGCCAGGCAACTGAGGATTGATGCGAGTCTGATCGTAAGTGGCATTACAGTCCAGATCGTTCGAAATTTGTACAGTTTCATTTTGAAAACTTCGACTTTGCCTTCTTACTAAACAAACATCCATACCTAACCAGAGTGAGCAAAATAAATCGGTATCCAAAACACCTCATCATGACAGTCTTATTCAACAAACTCTCAGATGACTAAAAACAATCGCCGGATTTGTATTCGGTAAAAACTCCATATGCTTCCACAAGACAATAGTTTCACCACTTCATCCAGATGAAGTCAGTTTCAATGTTCAGTAGTCGAATTTATGTCTCTAAATTCCACTGCAAAATTTCTCACCTGAACTGGTCTGCTCGTTTAACACGCGACCAACATCACTCAACACATCCAGGTACACTAATATCAATTTTATTGTTCGTATAAACATCAATTATCAACGATATTTCACCGATCCCCTTCAATAACAAGATATAAATATAAATCCTTTCTGATTATAGTTCGTAAAATACACTAATATCCAGTTTATGTCCGACTCAAATATACAATCAAATGCCGACAATTGTCACAGTGATAAATTAACAAAAACCCATTTGTTTTCTGAGCTCACTGATACAGGTGGTTCATTAGCCAGTCTAACTCACACACACGAAATACGATTAACGCGAATTTATCACTGGATATTGCATATCACGAATTTGTCTAGTGAGTGCGTCGTCATTCATAATGACGATTTGCCTGTGAATTAGAATAGATAGGTCGATTCAGCGAGACGTCTGTTCGTCTTATTAAATTAGCATCAAGGAACTGAAACGAGCTGTTCGTTTCTATTTCTGTCGTGAACTGTATGGAGGAATGAATTGTGTCACGCATACACATTATATTATCGATTTTGTCCGAACCATCTGTTATTGATCATATATCATCCACGTAACAGTGGTCGAAACAGACTATCGATTGGACTTTTCATCCGACCGTGTTCAACCCTGCTTATGAGCAGAGGAATATACTGGGTTCAACAGTTTGCACCGTTGGAACGAGATTGGAATCTTATCCACGTCCTCACAAATAGGGGAGGAAAATTTGTTCAGAAGACGCCATCAAACAAGACTGGTTTTATTTCCAACGCCATGAGATAAAATGGCCAGCCTGAAAGATTTATTGCTAAAAACATGACGACAGATCAGCACGCCCTTTGGTTGATCGAGTGGACATGATACCTATATTTGCCAACCTTTCTCTTCTGAATGATAGCCAATTATTCTGACAACCTAGCCGGATATTTTTGTTGTTGTGTGCATTGTGAATTAGTTTTTGGAACCCGGTGGGCAGTTCAGTTGAGCAACTAAATAAGGTATATCATCTGCCAGATTCGTACTCGCATACATACCTACGCTACCCACGTTAGCTCAAACTAGTTTCATGAAAATGCCACTGGCAACGTCAGAGTATTAACTAACAGGTATATTCTGCATGGTTTGAAAACTTGTTACTTCCAAAAGCGTTAGTTTGCAAATTGTGTAAACTGACGGCTGAAAAATGTTTCAGGTGTTAGTAAGTCATTTGATTGTTCCGGACCTCAAAAGCTTGACGACTTATATCAGATGAAGAAGTGTTCCGATGACAGCTCAACCAGAAATCAGTGTGGATCATAACCTATGTAGATGAGCACGGTAGAATGAGGTCTGTACACAGTCCTGCTCATATCCTAAATAAACCAAACACAGTAAAATAATCACCCCTCAATCAGTTGCATCGAAAGCTTTATGCCTCATTTTTGTCCAGGTGAGCGTAAAATCTTCTAATTATGGACCCTTCAGTCCTACCGTCCTGGACGACCCCATCGTTCAGAGATAAGGTGATTTTTTTCTACCATGGATTGAACGGCCGTACCTTATAAGCTCTGGTCGGCAATCCGTCTAACAGAAGAAAAGTAAGTTTGGACCCTCGGGGACTCAATAACCTAGAATGATTTGAAGTGCAGAGTTATATAATTCCTGTATACATTAGCCTGCAGCCTCCGTTTCTGTTGGATAGTCCCCTTTATTGGGCGCTCAGTCGTTTGACCCTAAATTGAGAAGGAGAACAGGCGTGACGACACCGCTAATTGGAAGGACAAATCAGAATAATAGAACGAAACGATTAATTTGCATGGCCCACAAAACGAGAAAAAAATCAAATGAGACGATCATATATTACACTCAGATGCAGAGCGGATCAGACGAGACGGTCATGTGTTAGTCAGGACGCTGGAATGAACCATATTACACGGGGCATCAGAAAGCAAACACGAGAAAACATAGTCCAGATAGCAAATTCGAATTGATTGGCTGAGTAGAATTATACTATCACTCATGATCATAGCACAGGAAACTGGGTCGATCGATTGGTATGACAAGCTTCGTTAGATGATGGACCCCCGCACAAAGAAGCATCGAGAAAATGAAGAAATACTATTAGTGCGATTAAATGCAAACGTTGTTCAACTTGAAATTAACATTAAAAATCTATTGTTTATTTCTGTTATTGATGCGATTCCAACTTTGAAATATGACAGCTATATGACAGCTATGACAGTCTTTCATCATATCCAGACTACTTTATGGTACAACCTACACAAACACTGCAATTATGTTAGATGTGTTATCCTGCGATTAATACAAATAAGACTGTTAACTCATATTATAATTATTTCCCATAAGTTAATCGACTACGCAAACCGTTTCGTTTGATTGGGATCATCCGGTGGATGTGGCATTTTGAATAAACCTCATCTAGTCCAATTAGTACTGACCTCTCTTTAGACCAGTATTGTTAATTCTTCTATACAGTGCAAGTTACTTAAACCGGGACACCATTGGAACATTCTTACTCAAAGTTAGGACGTTAACAAAATACCGTGTCAGGTGGATTACTCTTTTGAATCACTCTATGGATTCTTGTTCATTGAATCGTGCTGCAAAACAATGACTGATGGTCAGTTCTACAGAGCATATTGGACATCCTTTCAAAAATGTTTGTTCTGCGAATGTTTGACCTCAGTCAGTTCCGTTATCACACTTTGAGATAAACACTCATTCATGAACTGTGTGCATCACAGTGCACAAGCACTGCATCATCCCCTCTGTTAGGCGTTCAATCGTCTGACCTCTAAATGAGAAGGAAAAGAGATGCGGTAAAACCGCGTATTGGAAAACCGAAGCAGAATTAGGCCACAGGGACCCAAAATTTGTACATGACCGATAAAACACAGAGCAAATCCAACGAGACAGTCATCTACTTGTTCAGCCGTTAGGAAGAATTACGTTTTCAGTTCAGGTAAAATACAAGAGTTTGTCCGCGAGGCTACAACCTGACTGGCTCAGTGGAATGATACAGATCAATCAGCCCCAGTCCAAATTGATTTACCTATATGACGTGATTTGAATAGACTGTTTCATTAGGGAATGCCATTCCAAACAACAAGTGGTCCGTCTTGATTTTTTACCGCGCTGTCTCTTTCAACAGCAATGGGTATGAGTTGCTGGCAGCAGAGGCAAGCAAAGCACTGGGGAGTAGGCTTCTCAAAAGCAATAAACTATGGGTGCAATTGACTCAACGATATCAAACATTTGATCAGCAAGTCTTTTGCGATTCCGCTTGAGTTCATCAGCACGAATGTAGTTCAATGTAAAACAACTTGCGAATATCATAATTGTATAATGATCGAATCATGGCAAAAGTTGACTCTGTTGTATGTCACTTATAGTCAGGCAGGAACTGCTGACCAGCCCTATAATAGGTAGTCGTCGTTTGTTCAAACGAGAGCGATTATACCAAGTATAAAATCATCCGAATACAAGCAGACAATTAACTCGTGAATACCCATTACTGAATGGCCAATACGTTAAGATGATCGCCATTCATATGGTCCCATTGACCACCAGCGAAGTGGTGTGGAGCAGTTCTGCTCACCATGTGTCTCATAAATATCATCCATGTCAGAGAATCGGCCGGCACTTACTCAGTAGTTCATATGGTCACGGTCACCTGGGTTGAAGGAAGGTATGTGGATTACTTTCCTTAGTCGTGCTTCGTTTTTCTCATAGCAAAATTTTCGCTAAACTTCGTTTACCCTTTTTGAAGTCCTAGTGGATTATTACTCATCTGGCGACCAACCATAATCGATTGGTTGATTCCAACCTATAGGAAAATTGAGCACGAAGGTTAGAGAAAATAACACATGCTTTCTTTTCGTTGAAGCAGTACGTAGTTTCATAAATTCTGGAGGGCTAGACAACATCATGCACAGTTCAATCGGTCTTATTTTGCATAATACACATGTACTGTTCTCAGGTAATTTTTGACAAATTATAACACCAGTAAGTCCTACTATGAAGTTTTTAAATAACAATACAAAACACTGTAATTATTCCGACTGACAGATGATACTTTGTATTTTATCCCACAAGCTTGAAATATGAATTCTCAACAACTAACAAATGCCCAATGAAAAGAAAACTAGAGATGCTCAACGAACATGAGAGCAATTTCAGTAATTCCCCGAGGACAAAATCCGAAGAGTTCCATGACTGTTATCTCCACTGTCAAAATGGATACTCAACAACCAGAAGCACAGTTCATACAATTTAACATCTAAATTCTTGTTGTTGTCTCTGAGACCACAGATTTATTTTGTTCTTATGAGTTACACGTACTTAAACCAAAACACTGATAGTCAAGCGAATCTGGGTAAACAAAAATTGCTTACTAATGCAAGCGATTTACATTTCAAGAAAACATTCCAAGCTTGACTCAGGTCGATGTCAACAGTTTGATCAACCAGAAGAATGTGAACATCCGTTAAAGGTTATCGACCACTAAAAGTTGGAATACACTAAATGAGGTTATAGTTAAATCGTAACTCACTTATGGATTAAGCATTACATATGGAAGCAAGGAAGTACGCAGGCGACGTAGCAAGCAAGATTACTTCTAAGTATAATTTCAGCATCATTCGCAAACAAACGTTAAGCAGAGATTCATGAGCATTTATCACACACCTATGTTTTACAGTCTATTCACCAATTGTGCTTGCTGTCCCCGCATCAGGTGGGTGTACGAAAACATAATTACTCATTAATCTCAGAGGATGTCGGGCTAATTGGATGTGACCTGATTACAAACAATTGTCGTCCCACTCCGAAGAACAAGCCAGGCGTACTCAGTAGGACACTAAAAACTAAGGTAAACAGTGGTTTACCACTATTCTCAGTGTTTCCATCATAGTTCAAGTGCATTTAGACAAGTAGTCTGCAAACCAATGGTCAGGATGTGAAGAATGAGAATGTATCACCTAGTACAGCGGTTAATTTGTTTCCGGGACACTGCAAAGCCAAGGTCACTGTGCTTATTTCAACAGTTGGACTACATGAACAAATCCTCTGTGGATACATATATTTGGGTTTGAAAAGGATGTTACTTACTTAGGCCATAACGAATATCCATAACAGTGTGAGTTCTTTTTCAACTGCGTAATAGGCTCAGAACACCCATGTGGTCATTCAGAATAAGTTGATGAACATAGGTCTCCCAGAAATTCCTCATCAGATCATTACACTTCTGAAGATTAAATAGTAGATGTCGGTTAAAGTGTGAGAAAACGCCATTACAGCTGCATAACGAGAAAGTGACCAATTCGGTCCTATTCACCAACAGGGTGGTTTGGACACTGTGCCAATGGCAACTCAGGGTGAATGGAATATGTGTTCGTAGGTGGACGAATATTGGGTCAAGGACGTCCAGCTGTTTGAATAAACTTCCTATGACAAATAACACAGGGTGACGTAATCGGATGAAGATCGTTTCAGCGGTCGTTATGTTGTGACATTCTGCTGACATTGGTTGATGTCTAGGAGTTTTTAGATAACACGAAAAGACTGACCGTGATTCATGGTGTGATCCGCATCTGCCAGACATTCTACAGTAGCGCTACTTATTGATCTTCTTACTCCGCTTCTAAGCCATACTGGATGGCGGTACCTTATCCGCTTACTGGGCTGCCTTTGTCGTGAGTCCAATACACCCCGTGGCACAGCAACAGGGGAAACAGTAGGCAAACATATTTTGGGGGTGGACAGGCATCTTGTCTTTTGCGTTCAGGATTAGCATGCACGTGCTTGTGAGCCAGGATCGCAGCGTCGCGGTCTGAAAGGTTGTCAGTAGCACGTTATACAGGCAACGGTTAAGAAAATCTACTGCCTAATCGACTTTGAATGGCAGGTTGACAAATATAGGTATCATGTCCACTCGATCAACCAAAGGGCGTGCTGATCTGTCGTCATGTTTTTAGCAATAAATCTTTCAGGCTGGCCATTTTATCTCATGGCGTTGGAAATAAAACCAGTCTTGTTTGATGGCGTCTTCTGAACAAATTTTCCTCCCCTATTTATGAGGGCGTGGATAAGATTCCAATCTCGTTCCAACGGTGCAAACTGTTGAACCCAGTATATTCCTCTGCTCATAAGCAGGGTTGAACACGGTCGGATGAAAAGTCCAATCGATAGTCTGTTTCGACCACTGTTACGTGGATGATATATGATCAATAACAGATGGTTCGGACAAAATCGATAATATAATGTGTATGCGTGACACAATTCATTCCTCCATACAGTTCACGACAGAAATAGAAACGAACAGCTCGTTTCAGTTCCTTGATGCTAATTTAATAAGACGAACAGACGTCTCGCTGAATCGACCTATCTATTCTAATTCACAGGCAAATCGTCATTATGAATGACGACGCACTCACTAGACAAATTCGTGATATACAATATCCAGTGATAAATTCGCGTTAATCGTATTTCGTGTGTGTGAGTTAGACTGGCTAATGAACCACCTGTATCAGTGAGCTCAGAAAACAAATGGGTTTTTGTTAATTTATCACTGTGACAATTGTCGGCATTTGATTGTATATTTGAGTCGGACATAAACTGGATATTAGTGTATTTTACGAACTATAATCAGAAAGGATTTATATTTATATCTTGTTATTGAAGGGGATCGGTGAAATATCGTTGATAATTGATGTTTATAAGAACGGTGAAATTGATATTAGTGTACCTGGATGTGTTGAGTGATGTTGGTCGCGTGTTAAACGAGCAGACCAGTTCAGGTGAGAAATTTTGCAGTGGAATTTAGAGACATAAATTCGACTATTGAACATTGAAACTGACCTCATCTGGATGAATTGGTGAAACTATTGTCTTGTGGAAGCATATGGAGTTTTTACCGAATACAAATCCGGCGATTGTTTTTAGTCATCTGAGAGTTTGTTGAATAAGACTGTCATGATGAGGTGTTTTGGATACCGATTTATTTTGCTCACTCTGGTTAGGTATGAATGTTCGGTTAGCAAGAAGACGAAGCTGACATTCATACGACGAAACTGTACAAGTTTCGAATGATGCGGCTCACCATAGATTCTACTGTAAGCTAGTTTTTCATGCTACAGTCCAATAGTAGTGCTGCTCAATGAATTTTGTTCCAAACAGCTCACTGACGGTAATCACGAATGTGATGGAGGTTCTTCCTGGATGGTAGACGGATATTATGTAATATATATCCTGGACCAGTAAAATTCCATCCGAATACGCCAGAGTCCAATATGCAATGTCAACGGAATTGAGGAACATATCTAGTGGATACAGAAATATATTTCGGCTATTCGAATATCGCATTACACAGTCAGAGGTTACAATTGATGGAATTCATCAGACTGTCTCTTTGGTTCGACTTTCTCCAGCTGTGTTAGCCCTGACGAAATTGTTACAAGATCAACTATATTGTAGTGTGTCACGGTTAGGATGATGTTCGGGTTGAGTGGTGTGCTCAGTTCTCCCATTTTTAGTTGTATAACTTATCCGAAAGTCTTTCTTCACGCTCATTTGAGGTAGACCTGTCAACATATGTAAAGTGATTGACGACATCAGCTTTCTGTGAGTTGGCACATTCTAACTTGATTGATATATTGAGACATTGCTGCTCCGTTCTGCCTATGTAGTTGGCCCGGCATTCACATGAGAATTCATAGATGATGAAAGATTTGACATTGAGCCACAACAGTACTGTCGGAGCTGGTGTTAAGATTAGGGTAGCAGCGAACAGCATGGCGAGTTGGGCTACGTAGAACTTGTGTCTCACAGCTGCTGTGAAACAAGTTTTCAAAAGAGCAGTAGTCATCACTCTTTTGAAGGAAACGAATACTGACATTAATTTTGGGAATGGTTGAAGCCATGAAACTGCTGGCTTTTGTTTGCCGAATTTCTCGGCAAATTTTGACGGATAACCATTTTCATGGAATTTGGTTCTCAACAGCGGCAACAGCGTCAACAACATCAATGCTTCTTTCAAACAGATTCGTCTCGCACTTCAGAACACGATTCATAATAGGCCGCAACACTGTGAAAGCTCAGGTAGTGCCTAACCTGTGTGTTTTCGTTACACTGACCGTCGTACAGAACCGTTATTAAGAGGCTCCATAAGAATATCCTAAAAAGCCAGAGTATTAACATACTTGCGCCCAGTCGTAAATCTAATTTTGGAACACACTTGGTTCCCTGAGTCGAGTATACTTGTTGCCATCTCCTTGGTGTCAGTGAGTAGTAGGATGTTGTCGACATAGCGCCAGTAGAAATGGGCTTGGCTAATGACATCATCTACACTCCCTTCCTAGTGGGCAACGAAGACATAAGGTAGTAGCAAACGAAATGGTCTGCTCATGACTACAGCACCGACTTCTGTACAGCTGGTTCCGTAGGAATAGAATTTGACGGTAACTGTGCGTAACAACAAAAGCCATTCTAATCCTATCTTCACATAACTTCAGTCGACTTAATGGCAAACTGTATCGATCGTCTGCATCAAAGAAATATTTACGAACAACGTGACGATGCACATATTTGCCGTACATTTGTACGTACAGTCCAAATCGTCGAGTGAGTTGATTACTTTATTACTGTCTGTTACCGTTTTTCGAACCACATATTGGTTTACTGACTAAAGGATTTAGACCAACCACTGTACCAACTTGTGTAATGGTGGATTAGAAAACAACAGGACCTACAGTTGCAAGGTTTGTGATTCTATAGGAGTAACTGATATTGCTGTCGACTAATTGAGATACTTCTATTTCGGTGACGTTTGTACTACTCTGTTAACGCATTCTTCAAGTTTGGCAGCACTGTCCATCGAATTGTCTGAATGAAATTAGATGATGTCACTTAAAGGTGACTGCATTCAGTGTAACTATTCTGCTTTCGACGTGTACATAAAGTTGGAACGTTTGTCCGATTGCACGACTGTACAATATTTATTGGATCGTAGCACGGGAAGAACATCAATAGGCTTTAAAGTCAGGATTGTGTTCTGTCTGGAGGAAGTAACACTGTGATAGTGCTCAATATTGGTTAGTCTAACTTTAAACCGAGTGCGAGATACCTCTAATAACGGATTAAGCCGTGAACGCGTGAACTAGACCTGTAACTTGTAGAGTCTGTCACTCTTCCATTACACAATGTTTTCGTGCCTGTTATGTTTATTTTTTATACAAACTATTTGTCAGCTGTTTGAATCAATACAACGTCATCGCGTGCCTCGCTGTCTCCTTTCACGTGGTCGTACATTACTTATGGCAATGACCATTTTTGCACACTAGAAGAACCCGGTTCGCTGGAATTTCTCTATCAGTCAATAGGAAAGTTTTTCCAATCTACATCGGATCTAGTGTGGTGAAATCCGTTGTAGAGAGTTATTATAGGTCACTGTACATGCCATATGGTTCAATCATTTTTTGGTCTCTCTACAAACTCAGTGCTACTGTTCTTCTTTAGTGGTACACTAAATTTATGACCAAAAGGTAGGACTTCTGGCTGAACGCTGGTGAGCTGAATGAATGACAAGTTGGTGACTTATCTAGCAACATTTTCTGTGGGTACTGATTTTGTCAGACTGTGCCTCACTGACCTCTGTAAGCTGCTTAATAGGCCGATTCTGATCTAGTTCACTTTTGAATACAGAAGTTGAAGATACAACTACATTTATATGTAGTTGTAGTTTGTCAGAGATCCGTTGATGGGATTTGTAGGTTCTACTTGGCTTAATCAGTAGATCTGTGGTACTTTCTGTGTAACATTTAATCGGAGAACGTAAATCGAATAATATCTTATCGAAGGCGATTGTAATAGTGTAGAGGGAAGGAATTCAGTTGGAGAAATTGACCACAGAATGACAGTCGAACTCGCGGCTTAGAGATTATGCATTTTGACTTTACGATTCCATCCAGCCGCATCACCACGAATGTTGAGGGGGTGATGCAGTAGAAAGACATTTGCATGACTTGCTCACAACTATTTGACCGCCGTTTTAACTAGTGTATACTGATGTGTGTGCACCTGTGTCTTTGAGTGGTTGTTTTTATTGTTGTTTGGCTTCACATTGTCCATTGAACTTTGCTAAATAAACTCGCGGACTGCAGTATGAGCTTGATAAAATGCATCGAAATGTGCTCGACAGGCACTTTTTGCAAATGACCGTTTATCACATCGCTATTCCTTACATTAGTCATTAGTGCCAAATAGTAGAAAGTAAAAACTCCATTGCACCAATCATGTTTCTAAACCACGAACTGATTAGCAAAATGAATACTTCTAACTGTGAGCCCGTTTCGTATGCGAACATCTAAGTACTCTTTTGAATCTGTCATAAGTTTCAGGCAATACACTTAGTTTTATCGTAGGTGACGAACGGTTACTATCCGATGTAACATGAATTAATGGTCTCTCCAACTCCGGATAAAGAGGGTACAGATCAAACTGGTGAACAACTTCCAAGGCAGCTAGAAAGAAAATTTCTAAGACAGAACCTACGATACATTAGCATGTTTCCTCATCCTCGTTTAACCGTTTCTGATCAACTTTGGTTGATGTCTATTCCTACCTAGTCTTTCTTCTATTGTCACTCCTAGCCAGAATTAACCATCCAACATACTTAAGTGAACCAAAGACACAAGTGTACTTTGCTCGTTTTACATCGTGAGCTCACTGATCAGAGTGGGTGAGGTGAACACAACCCACAGAGGAATGGATACATGCGTCAGTATAGTCCTCCGTTCTACAAGCTCTACCATATTTGCAAACTGGTGGTAACGATGAGTAGCCTAGGGGGACAAGTTACACGTTGTTACGGGGTGGGGTTAAGATCAAGGACTGCGATAAAATCCTCACCTGTTTGATAGTTACTGGCTAAAATAGGAAATCATCCAAAATCTGCAGTGAATCACATCATCATTATCATCGCCATCATCAAAGACAGCAATACATCAGTGGTTTACAATGATGCTTGACTACCACGCAACCACGAAGAAGAGGAAAAAGCAAACCGTGTATAGGAAGAGAGAAGAAAAAAGGAAGAGGAAGGGAGAAGGGACCAAACCACTAAAAATAGCTACATCTATATTCAAACATTCGGCATCAAGACGCCTACACTTTGCAAGACAAACAACTGACTAACACGAGTATCACGCTATAGGATGAATATTCCTGCTTTGATGTCATCTGTGAAAACCTTCTCCCGATCTTTTCACACACATCCCTTGATCTTCTGGATATTATTGGTATCATTCCCACGGATTAGATACTTTTGTAACTTTGTGCAAACATGCTGACACATTCTGTTTCCTACCGTTATTTACCAGGAGGTATCGCTACTCTTAAGAATGGCTTCTTGTGTGACTTGGCGATAAACGCAGTTTTCAACCTTGCCAGGATTAAGAGAAATTGCTGAAGACGTAGATGAAATGTATTTTTCACAGGGAACTATA
>LUCH01000079.1:32523-112010 GCA_013368495.1 Paragonimus heterotremus | reverse complement strand
TTAATCTATCCAGCGAATTATGTGTACTTAACCAGCAAAACAGCAAATCACTTGCCTTGTAAGCATTTACTACCAGTTCACCAGCTGTGCCAAAAGCGGATGGAACTCATCGACCTCCGAACCTTCTAAGGTAATAGAACATTGAACGACTGCTTTCGAGAGCATCCTTTCCGATTCCAGTACATTATTTGATGATATTCTCAGCAATCATCTTGTCAGAGTGTGCACTGTTATCTTCCAGAGCAATGATTTACCGAACCGAAAGTTTTGAGCCACGTATGGAAGGAAAAGACCATACAGTACTTAATGTAAGGGGGACTGAAGTAAGCGGTTGGTTTTAGTGGACGTAAATTTGAACCACGCAACAGACGAAGACTACTTTGTAACTGATCAGAACGTGAGAAACGGTCTAGAAACCGAGTAATGTTATTGACTCAAGAATCAACATTACCAAGTCAATTGGTTAGTCAGTAGCTTTGGAGTACATCTTCCCTGAAATTCACTTCTTGTGTCCACTTCGGGAGACAATTGCGTCAAACTCACTGTTCATCACGTTGAATGGATTGATCTTGTCCAGAAACTGTTTGAGGATCATTATTTGTGTGAAAGCTAGATTTTCTCAACCATCTTGTTGTTGTGCACCAGATCGCTTTTACCATACATTCACGGTTAAACTACAAACCTGATCAGCGAATTGAACCCCCACCACCTACCTATTTGCCTGGAAGCTTGTAATGATGCCGTCCTTTTCCAGTCTTCCAAATGTACATTTCATTGTTTCTTACTAGGCTGAGTGAGACACTCGCAAGTCACGAGAACTGTTCGGTGGTTAAATGTTGAGCGTGACACCTTTCGTGTTCAGAGCTTGTCACACACACACACTGGTCGCCACATTCAGCTCTATTAATACACCATCGATAGTGTCTCAAAAAACAATACTTTCGGTTGATCTAGTGGGTAAAAGCATTTTGTTGGCGATTATAGTGGAAACTTTGAATCGATTGCTATCAAAGTTAAGAATGTGAAGGGAAAAAACCGTTTTAGAAAACTAAAAATATTGAAGCAGCCCAGCTTATCGAAATGTTTTATGTAGCATCAAACTTAA
The DNA here is from genome assembly GCA_013368495.1 of Paragonimus heterotremus. Lineage (NCBI taxonomy): Eukaryota > Metazoa > Platyhelminthes > Trematoda > Plagiorchiida > Troglotrematidae > Paragonimus > Paragonimus heterotremus. The sequence goes on along the minus strand of LUCH01000079.1, from coordinate 110,905 downwards.
GACATAGTGACTTTGTAGGTGAGCTGGTAGAAGGGTTGCCGCGTTGTGGCATGGTATTTCTGTCTCTGGTTCGAATCCAGCCGAAAGCCTGACTTTTCACAGTTGCGTTTCATCCGAAATCATGAATCTGCCAAACTGTTCAGTTAAAATGTGGTTAAAAACCCACCTGATATATTTATATTAATCTATAAGTGGGGCTAAACAACGTGGCCGAAGTGACACTGAGTAAAACAAATTCGTGCTACCGAAGGTCAACGAGCTGTGTTCCGTCAGTGCGATAGATGATGAACGCTGGTCGCAGTGACCTTAATATACTAGCTTCAAGTCCCTTTTCATCTAGTAAACATAAATCAGATGAATACGTAGCTTAAACACATGCTTCTTTCTGTCGTTCGACCATGAGCTTCATCATAAGTGGTCACAAGATGGCAGAGCTATCTAACTGATCGTCTTTGATATGAAATCTGGAAAAACTAAAGTGACAGTCGCATTGTAGTCTTCAATCATTGAACATTAGTGAAATTGTCGATCAGATCAGCCCTCCTATATGATACATGGCTAAAAGACAGGGCTAGGCAGTCAACCACTGTGATTTCCTTCTCTATCTCATTCAGGTTGAATGGAAGAGAGTCTGGGTAATGGTCAAAAGGTTGGCAACCCGCGTCTATGGCTATGTTAATATGAGTGAGAGGTTGTGAGTGAGTGAATTATAGCGTCCTCAAAATAAAACAAAACGATGAAGTCAACAGACGTAGGTGGTCGGATAAATCTATCACTTTGTGCATTTTTATCACTTGCAAATTATGCAAACTAATGGGGTTTTCAAGATGAGACGGTTGGACTAGGAACAAACCAAGCTTGTTTGAACCAGCAGTGGTTACGTGTTGTGTAACGTTTATGAGCGCATCAAACTGAGACAGTGTAAATTATCTCCATTTCTAATTCGTACAGCAAACCGCTTTCCAATATACGGTCAGTGCATATTATATCCGAGTATAAAATGCAAGTAGAATGCATGTATGCTTGAATATTTGCCCCGTCTGATTAAAGACACGTGGTGCATATTTGCTTGTGATGGTCTGACACGAACCATAGACCTTATCTCTTTTGAATGTCACTCAGTAAGCAATACTTATTAACCATTACTTTTCATTGTTTTACTATTAAACGGCAAACTCAAAATGGACTATTTCGGTATTATTTCATTCTGATATTGATAGGCAGATTCGGAATATTCTTATCTAAGGCTGTTTATCTTTTAACTACTTTGTGAGAGTTACCGGAAGGATATATCTGCTTTAAGCTTCTGTCGTGAGCAAATAGTTCCGATCATTTTTCAGTTGCTTCGAAAGATTCTGTTCTTTAGATAGTCTGATGAATACGCTGTTCTGGTTATTTAACACCGATTTAGTCATCTCGTTCGTTGTACAGTCTATGTGGAATGACTGATCAGTTTACGCTAATTTATGAAGTAATGATACATGGAATTTACTGTTTTGTGTATCGCTGATCACCAGTGTTTGTCAACAAGTTGATGAGATATTAAAGTTAACACGTACTTTCGAGGCCCCACTTTTGTGTCTCCAAAATTCAACATTGAATTCAGGTTTCTTCTTTTTGTGAGTAAAATTGAGAACAGTTTACTATATACCAAATGGAAGTAAACGAGCAAGGATCATTGCACACAATCCCAAGAATAATGACTGCTTTTACCTCACTCTTTATGTCTTCATCCCGTCGACAGTGAATTACATATTTTAAGGTTAATGCGAATCCCACAAGCACTTCTTGGATGCTGCACTCAACTGAACACGAACAACAAACTGCATACTAACCGACAATTGGACTTATGGCAAGGTCAGGGTATTACATCGGCAATAGTTTTAGATTGTAGTAAAATAACAAAATATAATTCCGTGCTCCTGATCTCCAGTCCGTAATGCATGTAAGCTGTCCTTACTTTAACCACTGAAGCCCTGTCTAAGTCAAAGGTCGGATAGCATATATCAGTTGAAAAGGTTAATACAAAATTTGGTTAAACTTGAAAATCTGTGTAAATATCACAATAAAATGAGATCCTGATAACAATAAACTGGTAAACTAAAAGATCATATTGTTTTGAATTGTGTGAATTATTCACTGCGACCATTCCTGAATGATACAGATCTGCCTAATATGTTAACTGAATGTCAAAATCAGAATACACTTAAGATCATCACTACGGACGGATTGAGTTAAATGTTCAGAAACATAAACTGTTTTACCATGTACCTAATACTGTCTTTTGCTGCGAATTTCATGGGACTTTGTCGGTAAGCATGTAAAATTCGTTGTAATGTCATTCATCCGCATTCGTTTGCAGGTATCACTCATGTGCCTCACACATAGAACATTCACAAAAGTAGCATTCACACACCTGCCCTTCACAACCGGATTTACGTTACTTTGAATTGTATCCGGAAGCTCTACGTTTACAGTTACCATTATGACCATTAATTCCTGGGGGATAGCGTGATACTGCGTCGAATTCTCTTGGTTTTGAGTGACGTATTCAGATGGGCGTGATAAGCCATGTGTTATTTACGTTCATCCACTTGGTTTGGCAGTCACAATGGAATCAATCATGCCTCAAAAATATGTTCTGTGTTTATTAATGTTTACTGGCATACCAGCCGTACTGCTGTCCACGAATCGAAACACACTTCAAGTTGACTAGTGATACTGTGGATGTCGCACGTGGAAAAACAGTTACCTTAGGCCAAATAATGTTGACATCACTTACAATTGATCACAGCTTTCTCCTGCTCATAAACACCCCAGCTAGCCTTTCCGAAAAGACAAATTAGATTTGAGTTTCGCCTACATTAGTGCGAAGTATTGAAAATTTGATCACGACTTCATGAGGCAACCATATTGACTATCGCGTGGTCAACTGTGAGTGGTATTCTGTTAAGAGTGTCCAAAACTGCACACTGTTCGCGTTAAATAACTTGATTGCATGACTTGCTAATACCCCGTTAGTCTTCATAAGCGTTAGTGGTTTTTGGGTAAGTGTAGGCATGGAATCGGGAAATTGTATTGATTCTCTGTCTTACTATGTCCATTTCTAGACAGGCGTTTGCACCCAGACTTATTTTTTTCGTGAACTCTTGTGATAAATAAGATCAGAAGACCATTCATATAGGTATATGTCCTGGTACTAGCAATTTGGTTTTGTCCATCATATCACTGGTCCGGTGACGATATGGTTAAACTAACTAGAGTCACCTGCTCACAAATGACACCAGACTAGCCTGCAAAAAAATCAATGAGGACTGTGGTCATGAGTTGGAATGATGACGGAAAACTTGAAGAACCGGTCAGTTAAACTTCCAGTTTGATTATGTCTGGCCGTGTTTATCGCTGACTCGCAAGGCGGTACTTAAGACCTGGCCAGCTACTGATCGCAAAAAGAACAGAAAAACCCTGACAAAACTTATTTCGTTTGTTGTAAAACATGGGGTATTAAATAAGTCATCAAAATTTTTAACCTATCATATGGACACTACAACTGCAGCCGTAAGCTGAGATTACATTGTGAAATGTTTGTATATTCATTCCGATCGGCCAAACTTTATGATCGAGGAGGTTTTAAGAAACAGTACGTTGGTGACACTTAACAAATAATAAGCGGATGGCGGAATAAACGACCAAGGCAACTAGTATTTATTGACTTGTTCAATGTGAAACGTTTTACATTAATTTTAGTAATGTTTTTAAAGTGTGATCAGTTTGCTTGTTATATACACATAATTCGCTCTACAGGTCGGATTCGAATCCATGCTCAAAAAGCTATATTCATCCAAATCCTTCGTATCACCACTTAAAACCATCTCACACAGACAATCACAAACATTCTCTGTGATGCACACATATTTCCTGACAGAAAATGAGTATCTAAATGTATGAACGAAACAGAAAAATCAACCAAATTTCCGACTAATTTTCTACCACCACATTGCGTGAACAACAATTTGCTTTCACAAATACGAAAGCCCAGACTACACCTGAATTGGTCTGGCGACCAGACAGTAATATTCCCCTTGTCGCTCTCAGTGCATCCGATTGACGCACGATTATCTCATGTTTCATATTTGCTGGCAGTATTGTGGGATCATGGTTGAAGCCTATCATCAACAACCGAAATTTATTCTGTTCAATCATTGTTTTGACATTGTTCCATTAGAATGTGTCTAGTAAGAGCATTGATCGAGTGGTTCTTTGTAGACAGTGAGATAATCTGGAATAAGTCATGTCAAAATAGTACAGCAGAAATTTGCAGTGTACAACAGTGTTTATGTCTGGCAAATGTTTGTCCATTCTACACCGTAACTACTCTGACCAACATGTTTTTTTGGCTGATGAGATGTGAGTAGCCAGAGTAGGTTTGTTTACTTGCGAGATCGTAGCAAGCTACGTAAATGTGGTGAGGTATGTGGTTCATGCCATCGATTTTCAAAGTGAGCGCGGTGTTTTCAATAACACAGAAGTTGATACAGATTTGATGTTCTTTTTTCAATCTGATTACGGATTTGACGCTTTTTAACAGCGAAGTAGAACATAATTAATCAACCGTCTAATTATGTCCACTTTCCGACCGAAATAGTTACAAGTACATCTCTTAGAGGTAACTACATTTATGTTTTTTTCTACCAAAACGCTTGTAGTGTCAAGTTACCTCGTCTCAAAGGTTGGATTTCAAACAGAATTCCATCGGATTAATGTGAGTTCGTTCCATCTGAACGTTTTATATTAAGTTCTCTTGAGCGATTGCATCACCAGTGAATGCGTACTTTACCGTGGTTGCATCTGTAAGTGACATACAATGAACATTTGGTTGTTAGTCTTGTACATTCAGTAACATCTAGGCTTCAAGGAAGATGCCGCCCATGAACCAAATACGTTGCTTCATCGTGGAATTGCATGTTGAATGCTTACAACCTGAAGTACTGCTTATCCAAATGATCTGGCATTCAACATCATAGACTAGCGCACGTTGGCCGTATGATGGATGCTACTATGTTCTCTTTAGTAATTATGACGTCAGGAACAATAGCCATCACCAGCCCTCTCACCTAGTGGAGCCTGTAATTTGATCAAAAGGTCATCATAACAAAGCAGAAGAGAGGGACTCAGGGTGCTTCAGTGAAACAGTCATGTTAGTCTAACTCAGAAAAATCTCTACATATGATTTCAGCTTGAAGTGTTTTTTTTCTTGCGATACAAAATGAACATTCTTTGAGTAGGTGGAAAAGAAGTTTCCTTGAAATAATTGTCATAAATATTCACATCGGCGACAGGCAGTTGCACACATTGGTTCGAAAACGAAGAACCTGAAGAAAGTGACATGAATTAGGTCACTCAGACTTAATTATTTGAGTTAGCTCTATTGGAGCTTTCGACTGATCAACAAAGAAAAGGTTTTCTGTTTCTTGAAGCTCGCTAAAAATTCGGTTATCTTTAGAGCGAAGCGAGCGTGTATAAGAACCGACCTCGCGCAATCAGCGGATGGGTTGACAAGTTTGGAAACGCATTAGCTTCGGGCCCAAGCAACCTAAAATTGCTTATCACTTTTTCAAAGGCATCAAAATGGCATTAACTTATAGATACTGTACTAATACAGTTTCTACTACACTTTTCAATCCTTGTGAAGAAATCCACGAAGAATGTCAGATTTTCCGTCAGGTGTCAAGTATCGATTGTTAACACAGAATGTTTTCTTTGGAATTAATAGAACTTCTGCAACATGACGGTTAAAATAAAGCTCACAATCCTTCTGCTCACCTCACAGTAGGTTGAACAATATACAAAAGCGGCAACAAAAAAAGGCAGAGACAATTGCGCAAAGACTTTTGTTTCAGAAATGATGAAGGAGATGATAAAACAGAAGAACATAAGGGGCAACGAATTAACATAGAGAGAGAAGTATAAATCAGACATAAGCAAACAGTTATGAACCAAACAAACTTTAAAAAACGTTGCCGTACAAACACTGGTATTGGAAACTGTGTACCATTTCAAATTCATCCATATGGACATGCCTAGTGACGACTCGGATTAGCATTAAAAATGTGTACAGCAAGCTTTTGGTTGAAATCAACCACTGACTGAAATGTCACAACAATGTTCTATATTGGACAAAGCGTAACGCAATCTGAAGGATTATTGTTTATAATTCAGATAAACCGCCTGATGTTAGGGTGTGCAACCTCAGAGGTAGAGATTCAATGGAGACTTAAAAATGTGCCTCAGAGAACGCAACGATCGATTTGCCATTGCATAAGCCAAGTGAGATCACCCATGATATGTCGACAGTGTGGGAATAAGTGAATCATCAGATAATCTTACCGGGCAAGAGTACAAACGATGTGCTACTACCGGTCATGCACCGCCGCAGTAGACATTTTTCAGTGACAGATTAGCGTGGATATTCAGACCAAATTTAGGGCCTACCGGTGAGTTGAACTAGACGGAATTCCCTAACCAACCATGTACCCGTTATCGTGACAGCTTCTTTTCTAGTGTGGTTGAAGCAGATTGGGGATATTGTACGGATTTTCTACAATCAATGATTGTCTCGAGTTGATCATCACCCACAATTGATCGCGACTTTCACATTCCCATAAACCTTCCAACCGGCCCCTTTTGGAAAGATGTTCAAGTTAAAATAAACCAAATCCCCGATTACTCATCAGTAATCAAATATCACTCAACAATTCAGTGATTTCTATGATTTCAACCTGGAGAGAAGTCCTGGTCTAGGGATCATCGATTGGAGTTAACAGCCAGTACATGTGTATCCTCTGAAAACGACCGGGCAACTTGATCATTACTCACAAAACGGAAGTGGTTGAGGGTTCACATATGATAATTCGGTCGTGCCTAATGTGACGTCAATGGCGCAGTGGTAAACATGATTGCCTCATGAAAAAGTGGCCGGAGTCCTAGTCCTGGCCGTGGTAATGATATGCACTACTGGCGAGCTCCACTAAGAAGGAAACCCGGGTCTAGTGCTTCTTTTCGAAAGGGGCCGACTGGAAAGTCTACGGGAATGCGACAGCTGCGACCAATTGTGGGTGATGTTCAACTCAAAATTAACCAAATCCTCGACTACTCATCAGTAGTCAAGGATAGTCTGTGAGACTGTGGAATAGATAAGTGATAAATCACAGCTAATCAAGTCTGGCAAAGCGTAGTTAGACGACAGTAGTGGTAGCAGAACCAACAGTAGAAAGTTTGTAACCAGTGGTCGGTTAAAGTGATTATCTTTTACTTTTTTTCAACTGAACATTTAAACTGAATAGCCTGTGATTATAAATGCAGGGATGCAGCAGATTGTATAGATACGACGTAACGTTTCCGTGCCCTTATACATAAAGGTACACTATTCACTTATCTGGGGTGAAACCTTAATGTGTCGTTTATCTTTCAAATATTGTTCAACACAAAACTTTTAAGTTCGTTAAGGATACATTTATACCTTATGACCTGTTATTTATAACTCACCGGAGAAATGCTGTTTGTTTGTGTATTTCCTGTCGGTTTTATCACTTTCAGTGTTCTTCAGATTTGAATGAGTCTCTTTTAACGTTAAGATACACATTGGAAGTTAAAACGATTTTTAACTTTTCGATGGTGATTGAGCAGGATGTGAAACAAACATCACTAGAGTACATTTGTAGAATAGATGAATCGTGTCCATGAAATGTTTTATGTCACTTATAGCCGGGTTGTGTTGTTCTTTTGATCAAAGCATGATTTTTCTTGGTTTTGGAACTATTCTTCCTAAAAAAATCTCGTTGGATCTAGTAATTTAAGTGTTAAAAACATCACCTAGATTGAACATTAACGAGCCTTTTGGTTGAACACACATAATCTTTATACTTAAAATAATAATATGCATTAAATAAATAAAAGTAATCCATTTAAACTTGGATAGTCTGGATGATTCATAGTGTCACAGTGGCTCATAAAACTGCACGATAAGTTTCACGGTTTTCAAATCGATAATTAGAAGGTATATAAGTGAAATCTCAATTTTTTGGTCGGTCACCTAAATTAGATAAACACGGCGCAGAGAATAGTTGATTAGTTTCATTTTACGACGCCGAAATGTGTTGGTAAACGGTAGATGGAGCTTTTATGCTTAGCACTCAAGCTGAAACTGAACAGAGCATAGCATTCATGCTTGAATACATGCTAGGATTCGTTAAGAAAACTTTCACACGTGATTCACTGGACAACTGACACAGTTTCCGGAAATAGGCCAACTAAACAATCTGATAGTCACAATTTGTTTCAGCGACATACCTGGATGATTTGAAGTCATGTGTTGGACACATACACAGACAGCATTTGTTCCGTCCCACGTCCACAAATTGCATCCTACCGTGTGGACCTGATGTATGCTGCCACAATTGAGAGGGCGCATACTATTACTATTGATAATAATAACAATAAGTAACACTAACAACAGAATGGTGATGGAAAGGCAGGTTTTCATAAATCAACTTGAAACAATAGGGTATCTAGTGAATACTTCCTTACACTGTTAGTGAATTGTCTTTACCAGTTATTACTAACAGAAGACTGAACACTGTCCGTGATTGGTTACAAATTTCATATTTGCATTTACATTGTACCCAGGCTGTTTCGGACAGAGGCAGTAGAGTCAAGTTTCGCCAACTACCAGAGTTCCTCAGTAATAATTGCCTCAGTCACGGCCTGCAGTTGAACACTGGCTACGTTTTCATGAGACAACCACGTTGACTACTGCGTCGTTGACTTCATATTAGACAAGGCTGAATTATCATATGCGAATTGTCAACCATATTGGCTTCTGAGCAATGTTCACATTACTTAATTGCCTTTAGCGGAAACAAAGTAACTGTACTGTTAACCACAATAATCACGATAAAGACAGTAAAATGTTACCAACGACGGAGAGTGTCCTTGTGGAACACTGAAACTTGTCAATGTAGGTAGGTATTGGACATTAATAAGAAGGTCAATAGGTTTGCTATATTCTATCATTATACTGTTATATCACATCAGTCACACCCTAAAAATGCTACTAATTCATCACGAAGACTTTCTTTCAACATTTTATTGGTTTCATTACATATTCACGAAGTGCTGTTTGGTTGAGTGTCGTTTACATTCAGCCCACAATCAAGCTATACTTGAGGTCGGTAATATTTGTCAATAGGCTCATGTTATTACAATCAAAGTAATCAAAGCTTTCCAGTAGTTGATTGATGATATGTTAAGGTTTGTAAATGCAGAGTGTTTTTAGTTATACTGTAACTTTATAAAGTACTTACACCTAGTATGGATTGACCTATGAATGTTGGTCAAATGATAGCCCGATATTTTTGGACAATTATTCATGTAACATCAAACTAGCCAATTTACTGTTGACTATTCGTGATAAACTCGCCCATATCCCAAATTCCAGTTTCTTGCCCGTTGATTATTGGCAGCATCACGTCCACATTTTGTTCGTCAGAATAAAACCTTTTGTGCTAACAAGTTTGCTGTAACAGAACGATTTTTAAGCCAGATAACTGTTGTTAAAGCGACACACTCAAAAGTTTGTTGACGTTCTCGTCAAGCGTAACCGGAAGGGCCTAAGATAGAGATTTTTATAATCACCAGTTCCTGTGAATCAGTTAGACAGTGCCGTACACTATGTCTGCATTGATCCACCATGTACCACACGTAACCCACTGTTCAATCACACTTAGCCATGCTTAAGGATAAGTTTTACAAACGCGAGTTTCGATTCTCCCACCCGTTCTATCTCACATGTTATCTACCAGTTTTCTTACAGCCGCAGTGAAGCCTGTATTGACGAATCGAATATGTCACCCTACGAACAAACAACCAAGCGAATTAGCCGAGCAAAAAATCCGTAACTATCGATTATAAAGCATTTTTTGGGCAGAAGGCGAAAAAATAATCTGATCAGGCCAGTTGTTGTGACTGTTGATCAATAGAACCCTGCTGCTAACAAACAATGTTTTGCGTATACAAGTCATTATCTCATGTTATCCATTTACACGAGTATAGAACTTCTGTCTTATCTTCCCCATTCGTTTCGTTCATTCGTTATTGCCGTATGCATTAATGATTATATTCAACCTGGATTTCGATAAACAACTGGCCAAGTGAAACTAAGATAGTAAGATACTGCAGCAGGTTTTTCTTTTGCTCCGTTTAGTTAGCCAAATTGAATCCAGCGCTTTGAAGTGACAAGCTGAAGATGATAAACCGAACTGATTATTTTTAATCTCTAATCGATTTCCCCCACGGCTAAGAAAGATTCCGTTGGAATGGTAGTGATACTTCATTCTGTTCTGATGTCTTTCATCAGAATATCAGAAAAGGAATTTTGTAGACCGTATTGTTTTTGTTTACTCAAAGCCATGATATTTCAAATATACCTTCATAAGACTAATGTAATTTTTGCCCCTTGAAGTAAAAATATGTTGGGCGTGCAATATGTGAAAACTCATTCATAACATCACTCAGAAGATTCAAAGACCACTAATCAAAGAAGTCGGTTCGAACAATCATACTTTTAAGCCTGAAAGTTATAGGTCTTTTCAGTCTATTCTTTTTAACTACCGTTAAGCTGAAAGCTTGCTGACCGTCTTATTTCCTTTAAGTCCGCGAAAATTACGTATTTCCGTAGCACACTCTGAGTCAAAAAAATGTAGAGGCGATCTAAAATTATCGTTTTTCCTTCATACGGAAGAAACATGACGTTCAGGCGAATAGTCAAACATAACATAGTCTGTTAATCAGCTGAATAAAAAAAACAATAAAACGTATAACTCAGCTGTATATGAATGTGCCGAACTATCTTAATAACTAACCAAACTAGTGTTCGCTCATTTACCTACTCCGATAACATAGGCAATCATTAGTTGGTTTGTGCAGGCAAGAAAAATTGTTTCTCCTTCATTGTGGTCTTCCTTCCGTGACAGAATTGAAGAGACTGAAGTGTTTTAACTGTCATCTCTGGCAAATAAAATTTACATGGAATTACGGAACATGCAAATGATTTTTTATATTGCGCAAACTTACTAACACGCCGTAAAGTCTAGAAATTTTACCCCTGCTTAAAGAATTGTTTCAGATCAAACGGTACACATTTGTTGTGGAGTATAATAGTATTTCGCATGGATAGCTCAGAACAAACCTCACTGAATCACTTCAGTTCACACCAGAAGTTTATTTGTTCCAATCAGGCCACAACTGACCGTCGTCAAAAAACGGCAGTAGGCAGTTTGTGCGATCATTTATGATAAGCTGTAAGTGAAAATGACTGCTGTGAGCTACGTAACATATGACTTAGGTCCTAGATTGTTTAAGGTGACTAGTATTAATTTCTGAAAAGAAAGTGGAACTCTTTGTCAAACCAAACAACCTGTTCTCCCCCCTAAAAATCGACCAACCCCTTGACAAATCTCACTGAAAGATTGTATATTACAATTCTGCATTAGTTTTCATAAGTCCGACCTACCGTATTCAGTGATTTATTCATAGTGGTAATCCATGATCTACTTCCTTCACATTCGTATGGCTGTTCACTTTCAGACCTCATTAAACACCCTCATCTCTGTAACTGGTCTGAAAATGCTTCTGTGTAATAAATAAAAAGTCACTAATAAACATTTTAATTGATCAGTTAAAAGATAGTTTGAAATTAGCCAACAGACTTCAAATGTTTCAATGGATAATAAAAACACACAACACGGCGAACTATAAGTTTGTTTAGCAGAACATTTTGTGACATCACACAAATGGGTTTTTTTATTATATGTCCTCATTCACTGAACTGACAGCAAGATTATATACCTATAAATACGGGGGATTTTTTGTGTGAAAGCACTATGAAGACGAAACACTCCAAGTTGCACAAATATGCTTTTCTGACATTTTTGTAATACTTTTCTTTCTGTTACATAGAGGATAAAACATGTAATGTGTAACTATCATCCCACGTTTACAAGCTTATGTGAGTGGACGTTCAAATAACCGAAGAGTGTGAGAAAGAAATGATTCGAAGAAATGCTGGGGTTTGGAAAAGTAGCTTATGAGAAGGGTTCGACACAAGCTGTAACACGGTCAAAGAATGGTCCAGATAACAGTAAGCAGACCTAAATTGTTCAGCACAAGCACCCAAGAAACCCACTAGAAAACAGCGTAACCTTTGACGGAGAGTACAGCGATGGAAAAATACTTAACCAAATGCAAGGCAGTACGGATAGTCTTAGAAATCAGACAAAGAACATGAAACACCGGACTTTAGAAAAAAGTTTATTTACCAATGGTGATTGGAGGTAAAACGTTTATATATTTTTAAAGCGATTAACTTACTAAAAAGAACACAAAGGCTCAGATCCACAGCTACAGCACCTGCCAGCCAAACTCGGCCTGTTTACCTACTGAAGGCAAATTGCGGTTTTTTTAGTGAGGAGAAAAAAAAACAAACATCCTGATGGTACCATCACAAACTGATTTTTGTCTCTTGCCAGAGTATTAAAACGATATTCACCTGAAGTTTTGGACACTCAGTCAAGAAAACAGTCCATCTCCATAGAAGCGTCAAGTACATTACCAGTGACAAGGAAATACGCACGGAAAAAGAGACTATAGGCTGAAACCTTTCGTGTATTTACACATTTATAAGTATTTAACAAAAACCATAAAGGTTGCAGCTGTAATGTTGAACAAAACGTTGCTGATTTATCAATTCTGCAATAGGTTTATACCAATTTCAGTTATCGTGCATACTCGGAGTTTTCAGTTACATGAATCTACCAGTCAGGGCTATTTTTCAGATCAGTCCTCGTCGGCATCTATCAGAACGGTTCGGGTGGCTCTGGTAAAACGATTTTTGTCTCTCGTACAATGAAACAAAAAATAGTCACATACTATGGAGGCTAGACCCATCAATGCCAAATTCGATCCGAAATTCATGGTGAAAATGAACAAATTGAATCTCCCTGCCGTGCCCGTGACAATTATGAGGAATTGTATTCCGTTCACTTTGGTCAGCAGACGACGAGGACCGGCAGGTGTTTTCTTTGAGTGACCCAGTTGTCTAGCAACTTCCATAGGCCATCCTTGGGCTGATCCGGTGTTATCCAAATGTAGAAAACCGTAACGTGGAACACATTTGTCTAAAAACCAATCTAAATCACATCGCCAATCGATGGTGATTGCAATAGTACCACCTTGGCGAAGCAAGCGATATTTATTGCTGCCAGCAAAATCCAAAATATCACCAATGCGGAAATTAGGACAGTATTTGTCAAGTTTGTCCTTTGGTTTGTAAACACAAGTCCTTACGTAATCCTCATCCATCCAGTTAAGAATATTCTGACGTGCGACGTGAAATCGAGGAAACTCGACGGTATTTTTGATAAACACTGTAAAGTTTAATACCTCCGTCATGGGTTCATAAAGTTCATCTTTCGATGGGTTTTGTATTCGGTACCCAGATTTACTGCGTCTAGCTGCATGAAATAAACTATGTTCCTCATCTCCTGCTTCCGGATCCATTAGCAATTCCGTATCATCCGAAGATTTCAAATATCCAGCGTGCAATGTGTCTAAATCTTCTTGCACTGGACACCATCCAAAAATCTCACAACTATTTGTCAAAGTCTTACATTTACCGGTGAATATTCCATGTTCATTTGCATCAATATCAATCACCCAGTTTACTGGTAATTTTCCACATGGGCTTCGCATCGACTGTCCGGCAGTGTAGCCAACTTTACAGTGCTCATCATCCCAACAGTAGGCATCCTCTAAATCTCGTGCTTCCGAACATTTATCGTAATGCTGCACTGTAAAGTTGCTGATACGTGTGATAATGAAAAACCCAGATTCCTGATGCGGTTGAAGCATATATTCTGCTGAATCAAAAACCAGAGTACGAAAGCGTCCTTGTTGCCGTAAAGAGACTGCAATCCCATGAACTTGAGTCATGATTCCACTAAGTGCCTTGTCCCTTCTTTGATAACCTTTGTTCCACCACATTACAAATACCAGAAAATAGAATAGTATACATATTTGCAAAACACGGTTGATAACACTGATCGAATTATGTTTTACGTGAACTACTTTAGGCATCTCGTACATCAACATGATTAATGGATTGACTGTTTACAATCCCTATAAACTTAACCGACCGTGTATCGATTACAGAGTTCGACGTTGGCTGACATTGTACATTTGCCTGACAAATTTTGATTCGCTCCTCTTGTTTCGTCAAATTGCTTGCAACATTGAGTCAGGTAAAAGCAGCTGAGCACTATAGCTAACCGTCTGTCTAGCTATCGTGCCATGTGTGTATCTGCCTATCAAATGACCAAATTAAATGCTATCATGTACAAGTGCCTCAGCGTACGTAAAATTTAATTCTTGAGAATGTATTTCATCAAACACTTTGTCAGCGGTACTTGTCAGTTATTCTACAGATCATATTTTCCAGTACTGTTCTGTTTAACCAAAAATATGCTGACGAAATTGATTAGAGTTTCATGACCTGCTTTGTTTCAGACAAAAATAAGATCGTTTTAATGAAAGTTAATGGAAGAAGAAGTTACACAAAATTGCCTGGTGTAGATTTCGAATGAAGTCATGTAAAACACAACAATATGCGACAAAAATGATACAAAAATCATGATGAAACTTGGGAGGACGAACGTTACTAGGTATCTTATTGAAACGGTAAAGTAAGACTTAAGAAGGGTAGATTAAATTATGTCCACTCAGAAGTATTCTGGCAGGACCTTTTTGACCACTGATGAATTGTTATTTTTACCGTTATCTAAACTTGGACAAATTACATTGTCTGTAATTTATAATTTTCCCGTGGTAGTTCATCGCTTACACGTTATTTAGTTGCCTAGTTACATAAGTTTTGACTTTGGGTTATTAAACGTTTGGGTTAATATGAATTTGTAGGTTTTTCTTTTGTTAGAACCTCCTTATGGCTTCAACTGTTGAAGTTCCCTGTCCTCATCGTGTGTTTGTTGCCTTGTACTAACTCTAAAATATGAAGATGTTTACACACTCGAAAGGACCATCTGGGACGCTCAGATATTCTATGTCAGCAGAGGCGTATCTATCACGTCGTTGCTTTGCATGTGCTGGTTACAGATGGACAAACTCAGATACAAAGTAGTTGATTACTGCAATAAAATTTGTAAATCTATTCTCTTTGTCCCAATAAAAGCCATCTTGGTTGGCACACGACTGAACGAATCAAGGACGTAAGAAGTGAATTCCTTGAAAGTATTTTGCCTTTAACATATCTCTCACTCTTGAAACTTTGGCTGTTTTTGACCGTCTACTGCCTTCTACTATTCTACCTTCCCCCTCACTCCTATTCTAGCACCCAGTTGTAACTGTTCTACCACATGTCTAAAACATCTGCACACACAACCACGTACCTAATCACCAAATATCCCTGTCCAATCTTTTAGGCGTTTCTTTCAAACCATCAAGAACCACAGATATTACAGATGTTGGCACATCAGATAACAGGTTTTCACTATGCTGGCTAAAGTACATTCTTTTGTTCTGAAGTGCAGTTTAGTCATAAATGTAATACTTGTCTTGGTAATGGTCACACTGTTTTAATTTGCAGAAAAAATGCTGTCACCTAAGCATCGACGACATTTACCAACTCTTGTCTCATAAAGAGCCAAATTAACAGTCAAATTACAATGTTGATATCGGGTTTGGTTACTTGAAAAGGTCTCAGTTGTTATGGTGAATGTAAGATGCTACCCGTTACAGTTATAGCACACTGCTGGGTTTGTGTTATAAAACACGTGATTGGAAAGGTTCTCAACCACACTGTGCCAGTGACACCTCGTACAATGCTAAAAAGAGTGCACTCTAATGAAACGTCTTATTAGAAATATGTACCAGAATGCAGAAGTGCTATAGATGGAGAACAGCCGTCGTCTACTTTTCACATCTCATCGAAATTTATTAGAGCAGTTCTGAACTAATAGGCCTGGAGGTTGTCCCAATACCGTTAACAGAAGTTTCGGCGTTTCCATTGTCTCCCAAGGTGCATGTGTAGAGGTCAGTGAACAGAAGGACAGTTGACCATTTTGACATTCAAAGTATGTAGTGTAAATGAGGATTTTGAATCGAGTGTTTAGAACATAGATAGATGGCACGTTATTTGGACGCCTGCACTGATGACTAGTCCCATGAAAGCTACGGACATGGCCGCAGTTCGTGTACGATCTTTGATGAACACGTTAGACATCACTAAGCAATACACCAACGACCCCAAGTAACCAAAAAAAATAGGACCACAATACCACGATACTATTAATTAAGTTATCAGAGCGGATAATTGGGCAATCTCAACAATTTCGATCGAGAAATCGTTTCTGAGAAATGAACTACGGTTTGGTACAAAAACAGGTTGTATATGAATTATAATCACATACTATGACACACTTCTGACAGAGTTCTTCCGGGCAGTCGAATGGTTCACATACAATACAAATGCGTTGGGCTCCAGGAAAATGATACACGCAACACTCAAGCATATACAGTACTACACAACTGACTATTCGCAGAATCACCAACTTGGCGTGCTAAAACAAAAACATCCCTGTCAAGGTCTAATTACTTATCACAAAGGGGAGAGACGAAATAATCACGAACAAACAGTTGAGAGGTATAGGGTGGGGTCGGCTTTCACGTTTGCATTTGAAAAATCAACACAACTCGTCTTTCGCCTGAAAAATCATAGGAGGATGTTTAAAATTGAAATACGGGCTGAATCAAATGCTCCTCAAAGGGTTAACACTTAAGTAAAACGGTGTGCAGAAAGTGTGATTTATTCGTAGGGCTACGTTTGTGCGCAGTAAGTGTCTGTTTTCGTGAAAACTTAATCGCTGGCCTCAATTGCTCCGTAAGTTTGAAAGCTATCCTTATCGACGTGGTCAAAATTTAAAAAGTTCATTGTTCGCTAACCATCCATCTCACTTGTGTTTAAGTAAGCAAAACAGCAGCAACAACATAACCGGGGTGATTGTTAGTCGGACTGTCGACTGAAAACATTAAAAGTCTGTGAATAGGTTGTTAAGTGTTTTGAAAAGTATCCATCAAAAGTAGCAAACATTTCGAAAGAAAATTACTTGAAGTATGATAAAACAGGGGAAATAACAGAGGATAAAACAATGTAACTCAGCTATGAAAGCAAACTAACTTTACTAATATTTCTATTAAATGGGATATGATGGTTAATTTGATGTTTTCCTGGCGAAACATACACAAGTGCAACCGGGTGTTTAGTACCTATTTATAGGTCTTTGAAAGAAATAATGCTGACAGTTTTCCCAAAAAAATAATAAAGGTATATGTAAGCAAAACATTTCAGGCCAAACTGATACTTACGTTCAGTAACCACGTTAGAACATAGTTCATCTTCATCTTCTCTCCCCTCTTCTCCGATTATTATTGTTATTATTATTATTATTTTTACTATTATCTGGATACTCGCCACTAAGCCTAAGTTAACTCGTCCACGTTATGCACAGACTCCATTCTTCTTGTAACATTTGATAAGTGAGTTCGCTGGCAGCAGTTAATTTCGCCTTCTCAACTTCTGTTTGGTAGACTTTTAACAACCTATAGGGCGTTTTCTTTAGGCTGTTACCCCTCTGTACACTCTGATCCACTTACTCATGTGTATTTACTAACGTTTATCAGTCTCGTCTACGAATGTATTTCTATTGCTGAGATTAAAAGAGTGGGCTTTCTGGGGTTTAGAAAGCGATGAGGTAACAACTACTAGCAGTTTGTAACATCTTTCAAATTTACACGGATTTTTCTCAGCATGTCTCTTTTGAATTGATCCAGGTTTCACTTTTGTGAGAGATGTCCAGCAACACACTTTCGTATTTTTCTGTTAATTGTGCTTTGACACCCATTGTTTCTTTTCTCCACACAACAAAACAACCCAACCAATAAGCACGGATGAGTATTGCCGAACGGGTAGATATGAGGATACGGTCATGTCTAGTTTAACGCCAATGGAATGATAGTCAAAACACTTGTGCCAAAAGTACTTGGACTAAAGCGGAACTGTTCCATCACGTTTAGTATAAAGTGTTTACTTTTGAGCAGTTAAAGATGTCAGTTGTAACTGATAGAATTTTAACGCGTTCAATGACACTAGTTTATTTTAAATTTTTTATCAAGAACTACAGGGTTGAAATACTTCCCTTAAAAGGTTACTAGCTACCAGTAAAATATGGTTGTGAGTATTCAATTAACTTGTGACTCGAATAAATCGGCATTTGGGAAGCAACAATATCGTCACTAACTCCTCGACCCTTCGCCAGTTCAACAGTAATCAGATTGACTAGAACGAAGCCGAACCCTGAATTTAACCTTGCGCTGAGTATGCAACTTGGTGCCCTTCCAAGAATCTGCAAAAGAATGTAAAAGATGGCTTTATTCACGAAGCCAGCTATTTTTTTAAGTTCATGTTTTTCTCGTTCATTTTGCTGGCGTATGCTTTATTTTTCTGCAGCTGCAAACCAGTTGTGACAGCAAAGTTATGCCATTCAAGAAGAAACAGAATGAAGGTTAGTAATCCTATTTTTCATACTGAGATAAAAGAGTTATGGCGATATTTTGCATTCACATTTGCGTCAAAGTGGACAAAATTTTAGACATTAATAATATAAATCATACTAGGTTTTTTCCATTTACATGCTTACACATAAAACTGCTAGGAAGTATGATGGCGTATAACAGACATTTTACTAACGCAGTTGTTGAAAATGTTACCACTAACAAACGAATTGTCTTCGTCTCTCTTGTTGCTATATCCATCCGTTATAAGTAATTTGTATCATTTTCGCCGTAGCAGTTGATGAGAAGCGAACGGAACGTCCTTGTGCAAGACAAATCACACTCTGCCACTTCCTTTTTTTCAAAAATACTTCAGAAGGAATGATTGTTTCGGGAAAGTTTTCGGCAGTTTGCAGCATAACGTTGAGGTAATCGCTGGCTGCCATTGAACGTCGAGGTAAACTTATGTTGTGAGCCAAGAACGCGGATGGTACAAGGGTCATTTATTCGGGAAAGCGACATGTGGGTTATGCGTTTCAACGAAATAACGAACAAAAACTATCATCTGCGTACGGTGCTGGACCGAGACCGTCACGGCCGCCACAGACGTCAATGCTCCGTTCCTTTACGTTCCTTTACAGACCAAGAACCATTTCATGCGATGCTGTACTCCAGTGTTTCTTCTTGTATTTTTCTTGCGGCTACTTCAATGTCAAAATCTATGCTCTGGTCCCCAGTACTGAATAGCAGTGGTGTGAGTAGTATAGCGCGATCGCTCCTCTTCACTACGCTTATACGGCAGAATCGATACAAAATGAACATTCGCAGCTGCACTTTGCAGTCGGCCCCCTTCGAAAAAAAGCATCAGACTCGAGTTTCACTTTTATTAGAGCTCGTCAGAATATTCCAGAATGATGTGCACAGTTTGAACAGTGTGGATGAACGGTCACATTATTTTACTCCATAGGCACTCATTTTATGTCCGTGGTAGTATAACTGACCTTGTTTACCCCGTGTACTTGATTGCACACCCATATACGCTGACCGTGCGACAAAGGCCAGTATGTGAGCTGATCATGTAGCCTAGCTTGATGATGAAACGTTTACAGCCTAAACACCAAGCTCAGAAGACCAGAGAAAATGTAAACTACCAACGCGAGCTATCAACAAAATGACCGCTTCTAACAGTCAGAAAAAGACTTCATTGCATTCTAAACCCACATTCCAGACTGTCCAAAATACTAATGAATTATATCGAAAATTGACATTTAGCATTTAGGGACATCTGCTTTGTTTGCCAAACCCAATTCCACTAAACCGAATTATCTACAATCTTCAAGCGGTTCTAAATGTACAAACATTCACATGATACTGACACATTGTAGTACCGGATTACCAAAACTTCAAAGATCGCGGACAAAACTATTACAGTTGGGTAATCACAGCACCTGATTATGAATAGTATTCATTACAGTTTTGGTTGAGACCCACCTGTGACAAATCAGAGCTTCTGCTAGATTCTAACCAGCGACAGAAACATGGCAAGCTCTCTACCGGCTGAGCTAAAAAGCCAAGCCAGGAACTCGGAAGTTTCACATTTGAAACTGTATTCAGTATCTGCATCCATTATTTTGGAACTCAGGACTAATTTAACGGCAAGTGAATCGAGAGTGGACAATCAGTTTCAATCGACATTTAGAGATGAGCATTGGGAAAAGTAAGCATATATTCCAAGCTCCAGCCGATCCATTTGCAAACATTGCACAGGTGTGGTTTATACGGAAGACGCGCCTATGTAATTCAAGTATCACAATTGTAACGGTCGTGCGCATACTTGTAGGAAGAAAAATGGAATAGATAAGTTGATGTTGGCCTTTAAAAAAGCTTAACGAAACATAGGCTATTTTACATACGAGGCACCATTTGAAAGAAAATGAGAACTAACTTAGCGGGTTCTTATTGTACACTCAACATTGAAACAGTTACGAGTGTGATGTACACTTATGTACTGTTGGCTTCGAATGGAACGAACGAGGGGAACTTCCATGGACGCTTCAGGTGGACCCTACTCTTCCATAGTATGCATACGTACTGGCAAGTTATCCGTGCTTTGAAAACTTGACTTTCGGATGTCATCTTGATAACAAAAAAGACTCCCTTACCAACAACATGTGCCTACCATACTTATTCACAGGTTTTTATCTAACTACTTCCAGTCATTACTTCATCATACCATCGTCACTGCGTTTCGAATCGAGCAAGCCCGTAATATTTTTACCTGTAACATTTTATACAGAGACACACGAAATACGTTCCCACATGCAGTCGCTAACAAAAGTCTCCAGTTTAAGCACATCCCATTACGGAGTAATCCTAGCAACGGCTCATGTGATTTTATAGAGTGGAGATAATTTCGTGTCGCATGTGCATTGACATCGTTTTTCGCTGCATCAACTTATGTGCATGGGGTCAATCCAGTTAACGTCTTTCTCAAGGAAACACTAAACACTCACGATCATTTTACACAACAGTTCACGTTTTATCTGCCATATGATGCCAGACATTTGGGCGTAGCTGTGTGCAAAACAATCTCTCAGGGCAAAAACTGGTTCTGTAAACTGGTTGTATGGGAATGTGACTTACTGATCCAAAACAGCACAACACATCGCCGATGCCTATTGAAATTAGCAGACGTTACATCAGATCCGCGAGTTCTGTGGTGAAAAAAGCCAAATAATTTGTAACCTTTTGTTTAAACGGTTCCAGCAAACGAAATTTTGCATTGTGCATTGGGAACCGTGCAGACACATGACAATGTACATACAATTTCATGAGTTTCTTTCGCCTAATTAATAACTTGTCAATTTCCAGTCTCTGTTGTACACATTGCGTGATGAACTGTGCAATCAGGTTTCGACTAATGTCATATGATGTTTAATTTCTTCAGAGTATTGAAAAGAACATTTCGGTTCACAAACCTAGTCTGTCGGTAATGATCACGAAAACATTGCGTTTCAGTTTCCTGGGTAGGTAGCGTGCCGTTGCGCGCATCATTCTCACCATCTTAAGCAAAATGTTACGGGTTCACGTTCGCCTATTTGTAGACCTTATGGATGTATAACTGCGAACTAACAATACAGTCCTATTAATGGTGGCGATTAGGAAGTGGCATGGACACAACTTTTGCTAGTTTTTGATCTCTGGATACCATAGTACTACCGCTGCTCAGGACACAAATCACGTGACTATAGGTTCGAGTAAAGGTTGTATCAATTACTGTCACTCTTACAGCCTCAGAATACTCAGTGGACTTCATGTGGTGTAAAAGCTAAACGATTCTGTTCTTTGACTTGGTTGTACAAACTCAGTAGCCCGAGAGGCAGTCGGAATTGGACGTTGCACCGTTTAGCATATTCACTCTGATGTTTATATTCTCATCTGTCTTCAAACTTTGTTCTCTCGGCGTATTGTTTACATTCAGCCATTCCACTCCAAAACAACATTGTGTGATATTCTTAGCATTACCGTTAGCAAAACATTTTCACACACACACTGTTTGCCCGCCTTGAACAAACTAGTTATGAATCGAATGGTATTCTCATTTTGTTTCTACACTCTGCTTCAAAAAATATTCTTCTTGTGAACACGTGGAACACATTTGTCTAGGTTGTTAGTTGCGTGGATAAAATGTACTTTTCAGACGCACCACTTGAAGAAAGGTGCTTATTCAAACCGACTAACTGACTCTTACTGTATAACTCTGGTTGCGACTATTTGAGGTTTGGATCACATGTTGGAGTATACTACATTCAATTTTCGATCATTGGTCCTAATTGCTGTGTGGCTTTTCCCGTGTTGGTGCATTGGTATGTTGGATACTAAAGGGTCGATCATCTTGAGCATATGCGGGTATTTCGTTAACTGCTTCTTATCCGGTAACTTAAGCAACAATTGCCGACAGGCGATTTAACCTGATAGTAAATCACCTTTGATCTTTGATTGCGTGCACCAGATGGCCAACTAAATAACTGTGAATATTTTAAAAATGATCTCAGCGCGAAAAACCTGGAGTTGAGTCAAACGACCTCAGTTAACAGAACAACTGCTACATCTAGGCATGCTGTTGTGTGGCTGGTTCGAATTTGGCTGAAGTTCAAGGTTTTTCGCAGCGGGTTATCTTCTGAATTATTAATCCTACCGTAACACGTGTCTGCACTGTGAATGTTCAATGGGGTTAGATTTGAAGAAAAACTTGTGATCGAGATGTATGTAAATAAAAAATCCTTGACTTAGGCACCACAATTTTGTGGTGAGCTAGATCGGACAAATTGATGGCTGAGTCTCTTTGAATAGACTAAAGTGCACCACAGAGTTAAACATAGCATGTGACTAAAAGAATATGCTTTCAATTATAAGCATTGGAGGATTTGTTACATAAAAGTTGATCACTAAAAAATACTTGCAGCTTTCGCACTCAGATAAACTTCTTTGCTGACCTCTTTCCAAATGTATCTCTGTTCTCAGAGTTCGTTCAACTTAGAGCTCATCACTACTACTAATCTTTTCACAACTGTGGGCTGGACTCCAGTCCACATGCTCAGGAACCCAGCTTGTTGATCAGTTTGACAAATATAACATTAAGCAGGACTGAGGTGTCATAATTTAAACACTCAATCAGATTCGGTTTTAATCACCGACCAGGTTGCCACATCACCTGGAAGAGAAATCGGGTAACTATTCCCTAAATCGTGGTTGTTGATCGCACTACCAAGAATTTGCGGACAAGTTAAAATAGTGAAATTTTATAAATTTAGTGCGCAATGTTTTGATTACCAGTGACTAATCTGGCTTAATGGACTACTCAACATATGGGTGGGTAGTAAGTTGTTTGTATGCCTACAGTGACTAGTCGCTAGTTTCAAGTATAGTAAACTGTACACAGACGTCGGAGCCAGAATACCGAACAACTAGGTGAACAACAAGAAAACTGCTGCATGCTGATAACTGTTTTTTTTTGTGGTGATCAGTGTGCGAAGTAAATGTGTATGTATGACCTAATAGACTTAAGGACACAACGGGCGATTCAGTTTAGATGAAGTGAACATTGCCTACAGCTGGTCGCGCCTTCGACATGGATCACATTTGTCTAGGTTGCTGGCTGCCTTCAGCCACTCCTTTGCGAAGTGCGGTCGGGGTAGTGGTTAACCTACTTTCACCCTAAAAATGTGAACCGGAAACCAACTTCCGAGTGCGATAAACGTACGCACCTCCGATTAGCTTTGACAAGAGTGAAACTCCATTTCAATTTTTTAATGAATTGATCGTAATCAGTTCATCAACTTTTGACCAATCGCATTGCTATCGACTTCTCCCAAAGTTGTGAAGAGCGTACTTACTGTTTACAAGTCAGGACCGATTTCGAATGAAAATGTCGTACCTAACGGATCTGATTATTACTCGGAAACAATGAGCAAAAGAGCCTAAGGATGGCAGCCAAATATTTTCTGTTTTTGCCAGTTTATTTTCTATGACTGACCGACCATTTTAGAGGTCACCACATTAAAATAAATATCGACGAAACTTTTTCATCTGTTACTGTGCACTGAACGGCTCTCCGCAAGGGTTCATTCTAGGACCGGTACGTGTTAAGCTTATCTGCGCCCAAACTCCTCTAACATGACGATTGTTGCTGCATGTTGAAGACGTACCGTTGACACGTAGCAGACTGTAACACAGAAAGCAAGAAGTATGAGGATTTTGATGTTTTGCATCACATAGCCTCCCCGGACTGGCTTCCATTTAGTACATCTAAATGTAATCCAGTGTGCTTTTTCTAAGGACCCAACTCTATGGCTGGTTAAATGACACTGCAATAAGCAAGGTTCCTACAGTTACGACAGACAACTATAGGCAACATGTGCAATCGACAGAACAAGCAAAACACACTCCAGTCTGCAAATGAATAATACTGTCTACACCATACATACAGAAAGAGCAGGATTAAAACCCATACAGTAACGTCACTGTGTTATTCGAGTCACGTATTCGTCCACTGAAAAAACCGGCCGTAATGTACATTGTTCACAATTTATGGATAAAACAATCGACCCTACACGTTTATATCCCGATTGCAGCCACTTACGATCAATAAAACCATTATAGCTTATGCATACAGTTCCACTGAGCGACTGGTAGAACGCGGGCAAAATGTAACTGTACTAGAATCATTAGGTTTAATGTATCTACACAGTCGAATGATGTGCTGAGATTGTGCATGTACAGTAATTTTTGATTGACTGATTAGAATCTTCTTTTAGCATCCATACAAACAAACGCATTATTTTTTTCATTCGACTTTCACGATGAAAATGGTAGTTGTGTGGCAGCAACAAATGAGTTGTGATTTGATTTTTTGCATGAAACCAAGCTATCAGACAAACGTGCTGAGTAATTTTTTGAGTTTAATTTTAGCGGACCAGCAGCAAATGTAATATCTTCAATTATTTGTTTAAGTGTTTGGTTGGGTAACGAGGACACAGTTAGAGTGATACAATAGTTAAAGTGCTCAAATGTGGAGTTCGTTGTGCAATAAGGGATTTTCTAATCGTTTGAGTCAATACTGGACAACAATTAGCTGACTGAGTAATGTAAATAGACGTTTGCTTGTCCCTCTAGAAATCACGCCTCTTACGTAAGACTATTTGTGACTTATAGGATGAGGTTCCCATGGAAGTTTTTATTTCTCGTAAGAACACTGTTTGAAATCTGGTTTAAGGAAAAACGTCTTCCTGTCAGTTTGATTGATTTTTCGCGAGAAACTAACTTCAGTCGGCCTAAAGTTATTTGCGTGTATCCCTTAGTGTAAAAGAACTGAGTAGACTTGTCATTTGCATCACTGTCGCTCACATGGAACGTGAACTGGCTTACGAGGCGTACAACTCATGAGGAAAAAATGTGCTTCAGTTTTGAAAATACATCATCATTTTATCGTTGAAGACAAACGGTACAAGTCACGGGGGCATCAGCTGATTGATTAACACTGCATACTTGTTCTCGACTCGACTGGCACGTTGGTATTGTCTGATACGGTAGTGCGGAGAGGATAAGATTTGATAAGTGGACGAACTACAACTCACACAAGGAAAAAGATGAGGCCGCCAGTCAGAAGGAAATGTGGATGGTAATCGAAGAACAAAAGTTACGGAACGTTTTCGTATTCTTTTGAAAGCTTTTACTCAACAGTACGGTTGTGGTGCAATCCTATCGAGGAAACCACGGGACAAACGTACATTTTTTCAATCATCAGGTCCATAAATGGCAAGTGCTTTCTTACGAAGTGGGTCGACTGGAAAGCTTGTCTGAATACCAAGGGCTGTGATCAATTGTGGATGTTGTTCACGTTGAAGTGGCATTATGTTAAAAATTACCGATCGATGTTCTGCATAGTCCAACAAAGCAAACCACATTTTTCGATTGGGTAAATCGGAGCTGAATTAGGCCATTTGCGACTGGTCACTACTGGCCATGTTTAGTTGATGGCTTGTCATGACCGAAGTCTCTTTATGTTCACGGTCCTCAATAACCCACTCATCTCTCCTTCGCATTATCCGTAACGGAACAATTGTTGTTGACTGATCTCGTTGGCTGGCAAGAGTATTACAGACGAAATTGAGCAACTCTGTCAGGTTATCCGCGTGGTTCGTGTTCACAAAATGAGCAGTAGTAGAGGTTTTGTCAATATACCCATTGCATTTCTAAGCCAGCTTACACAGAGTTGTTTTAAAATCTCGTGTAATCGTGCCCCTCCATACAGCCCTGTCGAAGGGGGTCACTCTGCCAGAAGGACAACTTTGGTCTATTCTACAAGAATTTAGAGTACAAGGGAGACCACTTCAAGGTATGATCACGAACTGAAGTTTTTGCCATTGCTATATTTGTTTATTTTCTTGGAGGGACCGTCGTTGGTATCACGGAATTTTGCCACACGAACTTTGGATTAGTACATAAGAGAAACAGCTAAGGTTGTCAGTCCGCAGATAGACTCGGTTTGGTCAGCGTCTTTGGTACCATTGCCTCATCGCTTTTACGCGGGTAAAGATCACTTTCTAATCCATCGCATTCTATTCTTTTTATCTAATGGATTCATCCACCTGTGACGTTTTAATAATTAGATACACAATGCTTTGATTTCAGTTTATTCAACTAACGCAACCCACGAGCTCTGCTAAGCAATGTCGATTCGCTTCTCAGTTGGACAATGCATAGGAAGATGGGTGAATGAGCTCCCGTGAACCAGTCAGTTACTCTACCGGTGACAATACAGTACTCAGAAAGTTTGTAAGGCGATTAATCGTTTGTTAAACAGTACATAAACTATGGGATCAATCACATGTCATTCAAGGGAAGAGACCCACACTACTAACGAGCATGCAGAACTGTTTACAAAATAATAGTACGTGTTACCCACTGTTTATTGTCAATGTATACCCGGAACATAGTCTTCCTATATAAGAGAATCCACCCTCTGGAAGAAACTCTTTTTATTCTGTCTCTTTATTGGTTTCTCTATGGAGTAATCCAAAATGTTCCGCTCTACAACGGCAAGCAAAAGTGTCCACGATTGATGCAAACATATTCAGGCGGAATGGTCTTCAAACATAAATTGAAAATTAACTAGGCATTAAACCGTGACCGAAACACGGTTTCCGAAACTGTCAGAGGGATCGAATTTACTAGGAAATTATCAAGCAAATCTACGGGTATCACCTTTATACAGAAGACCGATGACTCAACATGACGGTAATTGGCCGGATAATGAAATCTGGAGGGCTCATTCGTCACCTCGTATTCCTAACAATACTGTGATATAATGGTACAAAATACAAAGAAGTTTGTTTTGTCCCTAAAAGCTAAAATATATACTGTCAAACTGCAAACCACTTAAAACTCAGTCACATAATGGCGTGGTTCTTGAAATTATTCAAGATGGCTTTTTACACATGCAGGCAAGATTTCTTAACGTGAGGGAGAAACCGATGGAGTGAAATTCTACATGGAGAATACAGAACATTAGAGAAACAGTAGGAGGACAATGACGAAGTTCATGAATCACTGATTAATCTCCGACATTCCGTGGTAACATCTATCGAATGCTCACAGCTATTGGTGAAGACCTGATTTACAATACTAGCCTCTGGGAAACAAACAATATTTATTTGTAAAATATTTACATAAACTGCAAACATATTTACTAGAAGCTAACCAGTCAAACACTTCTCACTGTTGTACGCAAGTAGACTATTCAACAAGCATCGCATTTAATCTCCGGTCACGTTAGAGCTTGCTATTATTGCCTCTATTTGCTACGACCGGGATCCAAACTTCAGCTACGTCTTCAGAAACCAACTGTGTTGACTATCGCAACTCTGACCTTATATAAGGTGTGAATGAATTACAGTATACAAATGTCCAGCCATATTCGCCTGTGGAGAGCACACTGGTTATCAGTCGCCTCTAGATTAAAAATAGTAACCATCTTGCTAACACTAAGTAGTGACACAAGGTTCAACAACGCTATCACAAGAGACAGTCGAATTGAGTTTGTGATCCTGTTTTGACATTTGATAAGGAAACATGTTGGGCGCGAATATCATAGTTACTCAATCAAAGACATTTCTAGGAAACATGCTGGAAAAAACGTCTACCTAAAGATTAAATATTTCCATCAAATTTCACCTAATTTAAATTATGTTATTAAAGTTAATGTGCAGACACCCATATTTTCACCGAGAGTATAGAGATGATCCGCGGGTGTTTTGAAGCTGGAACAGACTGTTGATGTGACCAGTCAAATGAAAACTGGAGTTCTAAAGCGAGTGAAATTCTCTTGTTTAGAAAAGTACCAAACTGCGTTCGGCAGAACCAAATGGGTTTGATTCATTCGATCAAAGAGCATTGCAAGTAAGCGTTTACAGACTCGGCCGTTGCGTGATTATGACGAGGAAAAAATGAACTGATGCGGACGATTAGCTGTTTCAGAACTTTCAGTTTTGATTTGAGCTGTCAGTCACTACTAGACATGTGACAGTCATTAATATTTTATGGCAGATTTAAAATTTTGTGAGTGAAACACATTGTTTTTACTTGGTCGACTGACGCCTTCACAATTTTCATCAGAATGTCTATAGAATAATGCGTAGCATCAGCAATGAGATGTTAGATTTAAATGAAAGCTTGAAGTCAACAGAGAAATGTTTCGACATACGTTTCATCTTCTGAGTAATCTCAACCTAATCCATCTTTAATAAAAGGTTATAGACTGCAGATTCTGGTCACGAAGCTTTACCATAGCAGTGCTTGCAAGATTTTGCAGAATCACAGCATTGTAGTCATCAGTTGAAACCATAGGCTTCAACGAAGTCGGTCAGGATGATGGTATTTAAAAGTTTAAAAGTGAATGAACAGTTTGAACTGTACCATTACACATTACATTATGGTTGACTAACTTCAATATGAAAACAAACGTTGGAATTCGTTAAATACGGAAGTTGTTGTCTTCAAAACACGGGGAAAACCTCCTACAAATTACTTTTCAAACAGAACTGAAACAAACCTGACAGTTATTGGATATGTAACACCCTTCCGGATTACGTTTCTCCAATAATTCGGTTTGAGCTGTTGTTTGGAACATACGTGATACTGAAGGAAAAGGCATAATCTCATTGACCCCTTTAACCTTCCTTACAGGCTGTTCATCAGTTGTTATTGAAGTCATTCCAGTTCAGATTAAACACCACACACATTTGATCACAGTTGTCGCATGAGAGCGTGGCCGGAGTTCTATTCCTGACCGCGACAAGGATGTGCACTTCTGACGAGCTGTGATTAGAACGCGTCCAGTGCTTCCTTTCGAAAGGGTATGCGACAGTTGCGATCAATTGTGACTGATGTTCAATTTTTATGAGAACCAAAATCATCTACTACTCATCAGTAGTCTTTACATTGTGGTATATAAAGGCAAAATGATTCGCTCCAAGTATCTATTAGTCTAACTCATGTCTTCAGGGTCAACTTCAAAAGGAAACCGATACCAGTACCACACATGGGTTTAAGATGAAACATAAACACATCGTTTTATTGAACTGTGCCGGGAGAATTTAAGGCTATACAACCGTCACTTATTTTTGAGGGGCATTCCGGTTGACAAGTGGAAACCGCAACTAGTTTTGCCCGGCAAGGTGGATGACTGAACTTCATATTGAACAGATTTGGTCAGAACATTGAGTTTTGTTCAGTAGAATCGTTCGTTGTGGAAGTTTTGTAAGTATGCAGCGTAGGTTTAATATTGAATCCATCTATCCTTGGGGCGCTGGAGCGAACAAAACGACAGTGCTCGGTAAGCGTTTTTATCATTAGTCAAACCATTTGCATTCCAGCTTGGTTTCAGTAGATATCATTTGTACGTATTTCATGCTGAGAATCGAGAAAATGTTTGGTCACCACTGGATGCCTACTCTAACGACCACTATGTCAACTGTTCGATTGTGGAACTCTACGGTTAATGTACAAACCTTGTAGAATGAAGTTTAGGCAAATCTAAGTCCACTTTGAACGTCATTCATTCAAAATCCACTTGTGCATTTTTGTCTGTGATATTTGTGTAATCCTTGTACCACTCTGTTAGATTTTGAATTGTATTTATATAAGTTAATTTTAATGGTCACAGGCAAACCATAAAATAGTTCTCATCAGAAAATTATAATCCTTCGGTTGTTTATAGAAAATTACCCACACGGATTGGTGGTTGTAGAATCTGTTGTGATTCACAGTTGTTCGCGGTCTATCAGGGCGAATGTAAAGATCTTTACTCGGCCAGAACTACATGGATTATTGAGAGT
The DNA here is from genome assembly GCA_013368495.1 of Paragonimus heterotremus. Taxonomy (NCBI): domain Eukaryota; kingdom Metazoa; phylum Platyhelminthes; class Trematoda; order Plagiorchiida; family Troglotrematidae; genus Paragonimus; species Paragonimus heterotremus. The sequence continues at coordinate 80,333 of LUCH01000079.1, read as the reverse complement.
TTACTCAGATCATACTGGTTCTGTACATAACAATTTGATAACCAATAAAAATGCACGACCTACAACCAACTTGGTTCTGCGCATGGAAGCCAACTGACACAAAGCAGAGCAGTAGCACAACTAATTAAGTTGAGTGATGTGAAAGGAAACAAATCACAACTCGACAAGTTGTAAGGAAGACGTCGTGGGCGAAATACAGTTAACACTAGATATGTTCCATCCCCTAGTCTGGCAGATAGCGTGTGTTGGTTGATTGCTTGGTAGTCGGAGTTTCCAGCCCGAATACCACCGTTACGTCACCACATTACCCGTGAGACTTGTAGTACTGAGGAAATCTTTTTCATCAGTTCAACTTAGGATCAACAGTGGCTCTTAGCCTGATCGATGAAAACCAACATCGAGTAGACTGTAAAATTCGCCATGTGAGGCGGCTTGTTTACGGTTGCAATAAGAGGATCGCTATGGTCTGGTTGCATCTTATTATAAATGTTTATAATATACATACGTTTTATATATATGTAATAAATTTTGAATGAATCACCATGAGTCGCTACTCAACTGTGACGTGTTGTGATATTTGCTGTGCTATCCCTATTTGGTGCGTCCAAACTATAAGGTGAAATTTGCTGATTCAGATGTAGATAAGTGAAAATCAAGCCGAACAATCTGTCCAGTTGAGTTATGAATCTATCCGGGTCTAAATGTATTTCACAAGCTAGACTCACAAAATACTTGTCTTCAGCTGTAAAGCGATTATTAATTTTGGGTAGGTTTAAAAGGCGCCGAGAAGAAGTACAATTCCTTGGTGAACTTAAGTAAAGCAATGAGAAGACAGAAGTTATGTGATGTTCCTCAGAGTAACATTTCGTACGCTGATATGTAACTAATTTTAAGCAGTAAGATGAGGTTCCCTAGGTCGGAAATCATGGGTAAAGAGGTCAGACAGACAGACAAACACGAAAATGAACAGTAAAATAATGGGAAGCTGATTACCAGGGCAGCCGCAATGTCAACACAGATCGTTTCTGAACACACAGGTGGATCATGAAGTCTGATAGCTAAAGCCTCAGCAAACTGGAGGATGCGTTTCCAGTGGCTTCGAAAAATCACAAAGAACGCGTCACGTCCATTGACTCTGTGTCTTGTTTGGATTAATTATTTTGACATTGATGACGCTGAGTACCGTCCGTCGACCTCTACGCATAGGCCTGACGTATCTAGTTGTGCTTCTAGTCCCTTGAGAACGTGCTGCTTGGTACCAGAAACTAGCTATCGGTTTGTCCTCGTTATGCAGCTCATACTGCAACTACATGAATATTTTTATAAACAAGGGGATGTGACAGATGTAGGCTGTTTGTTCGTAGCTTAGGAGATAGTTAAGCTCTGAGTGGTTACATTATACATTTGTACAACGTTATAGGATCTGGATACAGCAGTTGTTAAACGTCTTTTTGTCATTGTTGAACAGCTGTCACCTAAAAATAGGAGCTATTTTTTGATATTGTTGTTCCCTGTTTACTTGGGGTAATGACACTGCTATATTTCTTAATAAACTGCAGGGGGTATCCGTTGACCTGCAGCGTATCAGTGAGCTTGTTTAACTCTTGTCTTCTTCACATAGACTCTGCTCTCTTATATTGAACTGGACAGAGGCTCTCAAAATATGTACACTATCATGTCCAGGTAGGCTTTCTTCGTATGACTCCTCCTATCGTGCCTTCTGAGCTTCGAATAAGTAGAATGTCCAAGGACGGAAGGCAGCTGTTAACTTCGTTTTCTCTTGTTAGCTTGAGTTTGGGTGTACGTGATTCAAATCCAAGAATAACGCGTTCGAATCACTTGAATTCTCAAAAATTACCAGGGTGCTGTCTACGTAACGTCTGCACAGTATTGGCCTTGACAAACTTTCACAAAATATGGATAATCAGCTGGGAGTTGACCCAGGGGAGTGCACATTGCAACCCTATCACTTGCTGAAAAGTAAACGTCTGGTGGTTGACTTGTACATTATGTGTGTGCAAGAGTTATATTGATTTTAGTTCGGACACCGGAATAGGAAAAGGAGAATTGTTACTTAGACTAAAACTGAAAACTTTATCAATCGTCTCGTTCAGCCGAATATTCATGAAAAGTTACGTCAAGTCGAATGAGCACATTAGTTTGTTCCGAACATCTAGACCTTCTACAAAACCCACAAGTTCAAAGCTATCTTTCAGACTGTACTTACTGAAACCTTTTCTGACCGGTTCAAGCAAATCACGTAGCCAACGGACTAATTTATGCTGCGGTGCACTGCACTCTGACATAATGGGCCGAAGTGAGACACTGTGCTTGTAGGTTTTGGGCAATCCACATATATGCAGTATTCATGTGTCCATTAGCTTCAACGAGTTGCATTGGTCTGCAGAAGTTACGTCATTTATCTTCAGTTTTTTCTAACCTGCGGATGATTTTCTTTTCCAATTCTCGGACTTTGTCGGAAGTCTCGTCCGGTAAAAGCTTCTGAGTGTCACCGAGAACTTTAAACCTTTTCTTCATATATTCCGTTCTATCCATCTGCACCTCTTCTGAGCCTTTGTCCGGACTTGACACAATTTGGTCCGCATTTTGTCTTATTTTCCTCAAGCTTTGGAAGTGTTCTGGTATTAATACACTATGACTCTTTTGTTTGTAGTTCCGGTGTTGGTAGGTGGCATCCGCCAGCTTTGCCCTCAGCCGATTTTTATTTTCCCCAGACGTTGACGAATGATGCTGAAGTTGATCGTAAAGATTTTCAAAGTGGACATACAACCCAAGTTCTTGACATTTCTTTGCTGATGCGGCAAACTTCAATCCGAATGACGGAGCTGCCACTTGAGTGCGTGTTAGCTTTTCTGACGACAGATTAGTAACATATCTATCCGATTCTTCAGGAAATGAAGTCGTATTTGAAAATGAACGATAAGAATCATCGACCGATTTTGCCAGGTTCGTTTTCGTATGTTGTAGAACGGTGCTTCGAAAAATTCGTTTATTTGCTACGACAAACAATCGGTAGATCATTCACAATAGGCCACAACTTCTCGTGAAGTTCCTCGAGCGACTCAGGCTTTTGTTGACCAAGTTTATCGTAGGAGTTAGTTATTCCGTCGAGGTTGGGACTGTAAGTCAGCTGCCTATCTGATCTTTTATTGATGGTTACAACATGTAATGCCGTATAGTTTGGAAGCATACTATAGTGCCGAACCAGTGAAAAGATTTTCACCGTTTCACTCAAAAGCTTCTTACAAACTATCCATGAATAAATATGCTCGCCAATGTCTTCAAAATTTCTCCGACTTCAAAACGTCTACCTGCTTTGATACGGGTGAAGTCAAAATCATGAAATGGTGATTGCTACTGTTAATATTGCCCACTCAGTAAACACCTCCAGCTTGGTTTACAGTAGGTAGTGTTGCACTTGGGATAGATTTCAGTGAAAATATTACCTAGTGAGCTGCGAAGCGAAATAACCTTATTAAAGATTGGTTTAAAAAGCGCGAAAGCAGGTAAAACTAAACTGCCAGACGATTATTTTACTTCAACTTTATATTTTTATCATTGCTACTGCCACAAACTGTCTACAAAGTGAAAGTTGGGAATATGGTATTATTCATTATGGTTCCCTGTACGCTTAAAAAAATGAACATCATGGGCTAAAGTTGTGAAGTATGCGGGCCTTACACATACCAGATTCACACACCGCTTGCTTGCTTGTTGTTGTCGTTGTTATTGATTAATATGGGATTTTAAAGAAGCCCAACTCATCGTTGCTTCCACCTTTCAAATTCAGGCGAAATTTCTCAAAGAGCTCCTGTCGAACAGATGTATTATATCTTGGTTTAGGTTTTGTTAATGTTCGTCAGTGGCCGCATCTGTTCGTAATTTTTACACCAACAAATCATCTGATGAAGCAAGCGGGTTGACCACTACTCCATCAATTCATCGTTAAGTACACTGTTTGTTTGAAGAAGCAATGTGAGGAGAACAGGTAACCTTTAGTGACTGAGGCCCTATCAAAGTGAAGACAGAAAATTCATCAAACGTAGATCACTTGGGTTAAAAAGTGGAGTAATGCGTTGAAAACGAGCGCAGAGCAGGGACTATCGAGTAAGTTTTAGGTCTCAAAACGCCGCCCCAAGAAATTCATGAAATGTTTATCGTTTAATTAGGGAAAATTGACAGCTTGGAACGGACATGATTATGCTAATTCTACGCTGGCGTATGGCTTTTAAACTGGACTGCTAAAAACCCGGTTGAGTAGTTGTTGATATCATTCGAGCTGACGTGAATCTTTTAACGGAAGGAAACTCTACTTGTGGGCACGGGCTATAGAATACTGATAAACCTCCAGAATAAACAACCATTTGAGCAGTTTGCTTTCAACCGGGTTTTTCGGTAATCGGTCCCTGAACTCAACAGTCTAATGTAATCTATTCTCAGGTAGTTCCAAATTTCTCATTTCGTTTACAATGATAATACTTTGCGTTGTATACGAAACGAATATGGTTTCATGACGCCGTTAGCGTCAAACAGGTGAGAATAAGAAATGCTCAAATCAAATTTTGTGAAAGGTTATTACTGTGTAGCTAACATTACTCAATTCATACACTCTTATCAGTGTTGCTGAGGTTATATGTTTGTTTGAAGAGTTAGGGGTAATAACTGTTTCCGGCAGCCCTAATTCGAACTGTATGAAATTAGGCCACTCGGATGTGAGAAAAATTCAATGCATCGCCCTCTCATTTTGGAAGTGCTCAGCGACAGAGATAAAACCTAGGGTTTGGACCAGTCCTATTTCATTTTATGGGCGCATGTCTAACAAAACGGTGTTCCAATCACTACCGGTATTTTTTTTCACACAGCCAGCCAGCAGGACAACTACAATACTGCAAGTTTAGTTATTACAATTCACCCTACTTTAACCTAAAGGCAATCAATTTGGACGGTTATTCAATATGAACTTCATTCTCCTCACATTTAGGTACGATCCACTGATCACTTAACTCCCCTTGAGCCAACTAACCTATTCACGTCATCATCATCATCATCATCATCATCATCATCATCATCATAGACAGCAATATACCAGTGGTCCACACTGATGGCTAACCGCCACACAATCCCGAAGGAAAAGACCCTATATAGAAAGAAAGAAGAAGAAAAGAAGGGGACGGAAAGGGGACCTAACTGTTAAAAATAGCTACGTGTATAATGGAACACTCAACGTTAAGGTGCCTACATCTTGCAGACAAACAACCTAGCTGTAAGTGAAAGTAAGACGTCATCAGTAAGACAGCTTCCTCAAGGCTTTCGCTGCTCCGCCTCATTAAGTGCACTCCACAGATTACTCGGACAAACAACGATAACATTCACGCAACTGTGCTCCATGAGCTACCATCTCACCTAACGTTTCCAGTCACTGACTCTTTGAGCCGCGAAAGCTCCAGCCAGGTAGACGAACTCGATCTACAGTGATCAACCCCGCCGTGAACGATTCAATTTCTCTACGCTAGGTCATCATCTGTCCACCTCCCGCACTGCGCCAGTCGGCCGCAGCGTCGGCAAACTGCTCGGTGTGACAGCATAATGTTCCTATGCGATGACATCTGGTGTTTAAACCCATTTTATCTGTATCCTCGACACGAACAGTCGTATGCTATTGAACTTTTGAAGTAAGACTTATATTGTAAGCAGCCACACAGCCGGAATTCCCGTCGCAACATCCGAAAAATATCTGCTGTCGAACCAATTCACAGCCGGTGGAACGTAAACTTAGTTCAGTCGTATTACAGCGTCTACTTTTCATAACTTACACGTCTGATTTAAAACGCCACCTCGAATACGATTGCCAGTAAACACTGCATAAAGTTTACTGAAAGTTTCACTATCAGTGCGACCTAGTGACATCCGTCATCAAAATTCTAAGGACAAGCAGTGGGTTAAACGTTCAGGCGACAAACTTTCCTCACAGAACCAATCAACTCAGTTGCGCGAGACACGCAAATAAATACAGTTCAAATCGTGCCATGCTGATATTGTTCTCAAGCATCTTAACAGTTTCATACCGAGAATGTCATATCAAAAACTTGTTCAACGTATCACATATCCACCACAAACCATTAAGATTTTCGTTCGGCGAATGTACTACTGAAACCCCAGTCAGTAGCCAGTTTGTGGGTGACAAAGCTTACTGCCAGTGGCCTACTGATTGGCAAGAATATGGAGCATAGAGCAGACAAATTTATTTCCCATTACGATATACATTTGTCGTTGATTGCATTCAGTATCCATCCACCATAGCGGGACTTGCTGAGGTATGAGTGGGTTCCGTGTTACCTTTACACATTCAGTCAGCACAGTACCTCACGTGCTCTGATTCGTCCTTTTCCGATCGACCTTTGAGTTACTGCGGTTACTGTCATCCCCGTGATTGTTATTTTCACAATCGCGCTGAACCGATGCAATTCAACTAAAATGCCACACTTCACCTCTGTTCGCGTGATAACACAACATCGTATAATTGCTAACATTCTGGTGGTAACTGCGCACTTTGCTGCAAGACCTGAAATAACGAGGTTGTTCCAAAGTAATATGAACATAATGCCTAGATTGATTAATCGGGCGATGGGGGTAATAAATAGGATGGATTGGAGGAAAACTGCAGTATCACAAGGAAAAATTTGACTAGCCAAATGGCTGTAGATTCCATTAGCAGTTGCATCCGATATCTCTAAAATATGTGCTGGATTAGAGATGGACGATTTGTTGACTGGGCGCTTCACCTATTACAGTACTACACAAAGGCGAACTGATAAGGTGACCAAGACGAGTATAACGACTTTAGAGAAGTCCCTTAATGACCTTCATCGAGATGTAATGCTGATAACTGTCAAACCATAAACAGCCGAGTGATATCGTAAAATGTCGTTTGCAAGTTTTGGTTAACTTTCTTTGAACGCTTTGACGAAATGTGACTGACAAGATGTTTAATACAGTCGAGACGTTTGTTCATCTTATGTTATATCTGGGTCGACTGAATTGTAGTAACTCAAGATCGATTGTAAATAACGTTGTTATGTTTGTACGGCTCTGTTTTTGTTGGTTACAGCACAGAATGTTAATTAGTGCATTTGAAGTTGCAAACATATAAGTTTATAATCAACGTTACTCTCGTGCGCACTTCGCGGAAGTTAACCAGTTTCATAGTACAACCTTATTATGAGTAACACTGCAGAGTTGTGTTCGAGTCAGTAAACGCCAACAGGAGTAGAGCATGATACAAGAATAAAGTGATCAGTATGTGAAGATGAAAAAACTAATGAACATTACTTTGTAATTCCCAACCGTCTATTCGGCCAAAAAGAATTCTACCTGTATACACGCGAACATCAAGCTCAGGAAGTATAGTTTGACCTCACATATCCTCTCATATTCTCAGTTCACGGAACATATTTGTCGACGAGTGCGTGAATTTCTGGAAAGACAAGGGAATTAAAGCAATGGCCGTACTAGGTATCACCAGTCAGTCACTCTTACTGTTACAATAAAATATCGATGGACCTCCGGAATCGGACTGAAAGACTGTAAGTAAAGTTTCCATTAACTGTACGATAGGGATCCATTTGCAAGTCCGGTAGTTGGGGTGTACTATAAAGATTAGCAATTCTTTTATTTTACACTAACAGGGTTGCACGTTGTTACTTCTCGTCAAGAAAACCAACCTGGTTTATTTTATCTTATTTGCCCGAACGTTTATTGCATACTGGTTACACTTCTCGATTTTTTCCTATCTACTTTCAACTAGACTACAATGCACCTAAAAACTTTTTCACGTCTCATCCAGTGGGTTGGTTCGGCTGACAACGTCCAATCCGCGCTGTCGGTGATCTGCATATCTACCTTGTAACCGACCTTCACTATTACAATAAGACTTACACGGTTTCATTGACCTTGATGTGACTGCTTCCTTTGCGTTTATTTCGGATGTTTTATGCTTAACTGACAAGAAAATTAGACTGCGGAAGTTGATCTTCTTTAAAATGATACATCGAGTTACATTGTAAAATATATAGTTGAGACGGAACATAACCTGGCGATATGTTACCTAACTTCATCAAGCTCAATTCCTGATTTTGGGGTTTAAATGAGATCGAACACATGCCAACGCAGTTGTCTTCTCTGTGTTCCTCATCTGAACTCTGTCATCATCTGGCAGCAGTTCAGTTAGTTTTTGATGCTTTCCCAGGTTGTTCTTTTGAGGCTATCGTGCCTATACATTGCTCTCTTTTACATTAATTAATTATATATTAACTTTTTTCTGAAGCTGGTTGTTCGTTAACCGAGCACATCTAAATATATATTCTTTTGTTAAGCGAAGCACTCGAATGCACGTTGATGCCTCGCCAATCATGTTACGTCGAATTTTTATTTGCCGAGCAGTTAATTGAATCATCTTTAAAAATTAGTTTTGATTTGTGTGGATTTTGTTTTAACACTCAATGAACGGTGAGGACTGTGTTATCGCCTTCTGAAGTCTGTTTAGATTGTTTTTAGGAATGTTGGTCACTACCACACAGCTTGTTTCGTACATCTGGCAAAAGTGGACGACTATTTTTGTAAGAAAACAATTTTTCAAACGGCTGTGTTTCGGTAATTCTCATCAAGCTTTTACAGTTACATAGGGTAAGTGCGAGTTATACGTAAAAATTACAACGAGTCAAATAGGTCATTAAAAATCACATACGTGGTACGGATCACTTTCTACTGGAGAGCGAGGTGGGAGAGTTGCTGAGTGTGTCCGTATACACATTTTCACGGTCTTGTCGCGTTGAAGTACAAAAGAAATTTGGTACGTTGTCTGTTTAGCGCAGGAGATTTGTACACCGGACACTCTCCAGGAGGAAGGAAGATATATTCGAGAAACTCTCACTGAAAATATATAACCTGAGAGATTCATAGATAAAAATATGCTTTCCGGCACGAAATTCGGACTAGCCGAGGCAGCAGAAAAAAGTCAGTTTTCATCTGTCTCTCGTGTAGAGGTGGGGTTAACAGTGAAGTAATTAGCCATAGACTTTCAAATGCGGTCGAGGGTACCTACCCTATAGCAAGACTCATCGTATCGTTCGATACCTGTCCGATACTGGTGCCACGCCTTAAGAATAGTTTACCCAATTTCCCCTCGTCTTTCTGTATCTACTCTCTCACCTGTTGTCGTCAGGCCGGTTATGTTGGGAGAATCACAAGGCGAGTATCGGGGAGGATTCGTGAACACCCACCGAAATGGTTTCGCAACGGTTCAAGAAAGCTCATTTCCAATACAACTGGCTCCTACTTACTTGACATTGGCTATCGAATAAATTCGAATGGAGCGTTCCGAGTCCTGTACAAGGTTCGTCAATCCTGCTCCAGAACTATCAGAGTGCGACTGTCATGTTGTTGTGAACTGCCGAAGCGATTGCTATCAGACTCCACAACCTCTGTCTGTGCACAAAAATTTGTACCAACTGTCCACCTCCCCTGGCCAATTATTCTACATCCACTTGAAGGCGGTGCAAGCGTGAACAAGTCGACATTGATGAACGCATGTCTCATGACAGACACCTGTAACACTTCAACAAATTCACTAACACTCCCAGTAGATTGTGATCCGTACCACATTTGTGATTTTCAACGACCTATTTGATTCGTTATAACTTTCACATATAACTCGCACTCACCTTGTGTAACTGTAATAGCCTGACGAGAATTACCGAAACAGCTGTTTGCAAAACTGTCTTCTTTTGATTTCTACTGGAATCTGAAGAGGAATGAAACTATTTCTGTCCTAATTCGCATTTGTCTCGAGAAGTAAGGCGACTTATAAGAACAGTTTATTATGCTACCTGTGATCAAGAATGTGTGTGCACAAACGGAGTTTGTCCACAATTTATTTTATTTTATTTTTTCATTGTGCAGTTATCATCTTGTAACCTCCATCGTTTATTTATGGTTTATCTTATCCTGATTCAAACGGTGTCCCATAAGTGAGCTGATGTGTCGATGGTTAATCGCCGTTTACGATAACCAAGCACAGCCCGCATAATTTTGACTCGTATCTATCAGACAACTTAAAAAGTCTGGTAGACTCATCGTCCAAGTGATATAATTTTACTATGGATATTTCTGTTAGCACCGTGTACAAACCCAACATTTTTGGGTGACTGATATCATGCTACAGTTCTGTTGACCAAACTGTTCGTGCTAACGTTATTGGGTTCGTAGATTAGGAGTGACTCAACAATTAAACATGAGTCAGATAGAGCAGATCTAGCAAATGGAGTGTACGCTTGCGTGGTAAAATATGTGCTTGTCTGTGGTGTTGTTTTGTTTTTTAACTGTGGAGATGCCTAACTGTCATCGGGATATTTCATATAAAACCGGTTGACAGCCATGTCGTTTCACAGTTCAACTTTTCCGATTCGCTATCGCTGCACGTGATGGGCATTTTGCCTTAAAATTAGTTTTAGCAGATTGACCGCTTATGAACTCACTTCTCGAGATAAATTACAAATCGACAATTAAAATGAACGGGCGAATGGGTTTTTAAACACAAGATATTCAAAACGTCGGTATATTTTTACTGGTCGCTGTGCACAGTAAATGTGCAAAGGATGAATGCAATTTCTGACGTTGATGTTAGCTTAACCAAATGTTCCACAATGCAGATTTTCGAAACTGAGCTAGTTTGAACTGTTAGCTTTGATGATTACAGGAACAATATCATCAAAGTGAAACGGACATGAATAACACATGTAATTCCTTTGAATGCCCATTTCTTAAATGGTTAAACAAACTAAACCTAATTTAAATATGACAAACAACATGAATATTAATAAGTAGTGAAACGGCAAAAAACGGCAAAAGACAGTAGCTTAGAAGATCCTTGAGATAATTATAGCATGCATTGTAAATAAGAGTAGACAGAAAAAGGAGTAAACCGTAGGTGATGAAGCAATCAGAGTGCGCTTGTCAATCACTCATTTACAAAAAACCACTTGTTTCATTGTATCATGATTCAATAGAGCTGCGTAAGTAGAACAAACATTAAAGATAAATATATTTTCAGTAATTTACCCCGGATGTGTACACTTACGATGAAGTGCGAGCATTTTAAAGGATTTACTGCAAGTAGTGTTTGGTGAACAAATCAAGAACAATAGGCACAAACATCATACAACGATGCAGTTATAAACAGAACGTAACAAGTTATTTCAAGGTGAACCTATCAGTACGGTGATCACTGGTATGTCTCATTATGGGTAATCGAGTATTGTGATCAATGGTAATTCGATAGCATCCATATCTGATTGCCAGTTTCTCGTTCAGCGAGACTTTATCGACAGAAATGTGGAAAAAAACAAAGCTAGTAAACACGTCACATGGTTAAAAATCTTCAAGGTAGTCATAGAAAAATGGTGTAGCGAACAAGCTCGTTTTTGGTTATTCATTATTAGACCAATTACACGACATTTATATGAAACAGAATTGAACGCAAACATGTAGCAATTTCATGTGAAGTCAGACACGGCATAGGCACACAGGGAGATGACGTTTTGAGATGATTACGTCACAATTATGTAAACCAAAAGGAGACCAGTATGTGTTGCCCACATGCTTTTGCTGATCTTAATTATAATTCTGACTTCGATGTATATTCTCTGTTTAAATCAACCTGGTCTTAAAAAACATACTATAACCACCTTAACATAGACATCATTGTTGAGCTTCTTAATTTATTAGGAAAATTTAAAACAGAACGTAATCACTGACGTTGAATTTCAGCTGACCAAACATGATTTTTTTGACCGTCTCATATATTCACACGTCGGAGGCGGAATATCCAAAATAGCTTCCTTCATGATGTCACACGACCACATTTATCATGACTTACAAAAGCAACCCTGAAAAGTGTTTCGTTGCTATGTTGGTCATAGGTTTACACCCCTCCATACTGTTGTGGCAGTTTTGGAAAATATCCATTTTGTTTGAGTACCTGACTTAATTATTACGTGAGTGTTGGTCAACAGTTTACTGCTGTTCGTTTTGAATACGTTCACTGACACAAGGCTCCAGTAGGCCACTTGGACTGTCGTCATTTGTGCGCAGAATTGGGGTGAACTACCAAATATTAACTCGGTGGGCCTCGCAAGTTTGGGATGCTTCCCTGTTTATACTAATCTTCTGTCTTGGGAGTACATGTGACATACCACTATGACCAGAGGCGGAATTGTGATGCGCTGACACCATGCACTACTCATGTTGTTATTCAGTGCGTAAAAAAAGCATGTAACATAAGCAACATCCAACCAGCGTTCCAATAAAGGTAATCGGAGTGTTACCTATTGCAAGTCATTTCATCCATCTACCTAAGAAATGCACGAATACGAACCTTAAAGAGAATACAAAGGAAGTGAATTGGTAGGCTCTATCATATTTGTCGGCTCCCTACTGGATATGTTGCCTCGTCTTTCGTCATGCCAAACAAATCACACTTCATTTCGTCTGGCTTGCGATCTATACGAGCTATTAGTGATCTCAATCTCCTCAAGTGTAGACGTATTTTGTTGCTCTCAAGCATCAAATAAACAGGTTGTCGTAGCTAAATATGTGTGTGCGTGCAGTGAAGTAGTGGTTAATTCCATAAACTACCGTGCAGTAAACATTTGCGTTTTCAGCTTCAGTTTACTTCTAGAGCCTACTTTGTTCTCACCCAAAAAAGGACTTTCCAAACGAAAAGTTTAACATCACAAACTCCGCTTTTTGTTGACTCCTCAAAAGTGTTCAGAAAATTTATTATTTTTGTTGTTGATATAATGCACCGCTATATCCGAACTAGCTGTTGAACTTCCGCTTTCGTGCTTTGCGCTGTTTCATAGACCTCGCATCAAACATGACTAACCGTTGAGCCACAGACTCTTTTGAATGCTATTCTAATTACTTACTGCTCTCAAGAAGAGGTATCGTAACAATCATGTTGGTGATAATCGATTACTCTACAGGTCTTAGACTGAAAGCAAACATGAGTTGTGTTCAACCCTGGAACCCAGGCTAGTGATCGACAGATAGAATGCAATTGGTGATTCTAATTTGTTCAAAAAGTCCTGACCGTAGGTTATCAGTGCTCAAATGTATGATGATCAGAGACATATAAGTTGGCGGATAGCAATAACAAGTCTTGCGGGAGAGTTGATATATGACATGTGTCGCACGTAACAGAATGGGGCCGATTCGCAATACTGAGCGGGCAGACAGGAAGAACGACTGAAGTGTGTGAAACGAGGATGCTAGCTACTTTGCTAGCTTATCTTAAAGATGGATTTGCCTGAGTTCGAATATAAGTAACTGGCGAGCTTTAGCCATAATAATTGGCAACTTGATTTACTTTCGAGTAAAACAAGATAAAAAATTTCGAATTCACTTATATTGTCATGCGAACAACTCACCAAGCAATTTGCCCACGAAAATGCAGAGTTGGAGAATAAATCATGTTCGCGTTAGTCGCGTTAGTTATTCACGAAAGTCGAGTGTACATGTTTTGCGACTGCATTAATTAACTATTGCTCTGGAACAATGAGCAAATCGTTGCAGTTTGGAGTTGTGTAGTTTTGTTTACAGTTTTCTTAACAAACGCGAAATAAGTCGATGGCTATGAACGTGTGCAACACTCTGAGTTATATTGTGGTTTCTTCATAAAAGACTAGCTCAGGTAACTCGACCTCAGACGTCGGAAAAACTGTTATGCTAATGAGAAATTCTGGTCGCATACGTAACTCCCATCTGTGACCTGAAAACAGTCGTGAAAAGATATTTCGACCGGTAAAAATTGGACAGTTAATGAGTCATCGTTCTGGAGTCCGGAAAAATTCAAAGGATATCGAATGAAACGAATCGCCGAAAGTGTAATTGGTTCAGGGAACAGTTAGTAAAACAGTGAATGTAGCCGCTGGACAGTGTGATAAACGAACACGACAGAAATAAGGCACAGAAAGCCTAATCGAATAACTGTGCGTGTGTTTCACGACCAAGTACGTAAGCATTTGAGTTCCAGTCTGTTCAAACAGATTGAATAAATAAACAAGAAACATAACTGGATTTCTCAACTTACGAAAAAAATCACTGTCACTGTTAGGAAACAGTGATGTTATTGGTGAATTACACCATCAAATATTGAATCAAACAGCCTCAATCTTAATCGACGTTAGCTGAAATTGGTTATGTTTTTAGTTTCATTTGCTTTAATTTCCTAACCACTTTGGAGAAAGGGGCCAGTCTGATGAGTATCGTTTCTATCGTATCTTTTTTAACTGGCAGCTCTTAGGTATAATTTGATAGTATTGACTGACACAAGCTATTTGTAACTGTCTTACGAAAGTATTCTTTTCAGATGGCCCACATTGAAAGACGGAAGTAGACTTGAGATATGCTATATATGGAACTACTGAATGTTGATGAGACTTGTGTGTGAACTTTGTGAAATTCGGTCTTCTTGATGACAGATCACCATTTTAATCACTTCCTAAGTGACGTGAACAAACCGTTGTAAATGATTGTCGAATCCGTATCACTTGTGTACATTGCATTGCTTAATCGAATTTCCTAAGAAAGTGTAGCAAGTCTACCTTCTCTAATCTATTCCTAAACCCGTTAATTAAGACTCTTCATTTGAACCATTTGGTTGATATGGCTGCAAAATATGATGTACACAATAACGTGGACACACCAGAACAACAGAATTTAGCCTTCCAAAACGGATTTACGACACGCTGCTATTTTTGAACATGTTATAGACAGTATTCTGGTCGGCTAAGCACCTGATGTAATCGAGGATACACACCCAAACCGGTGAACAAAATGTTGGATACAGTCGTCCGAGAAAGATGTCGGTATTGTTAATACAAGTACTGTATATGAATATTAACTGTTTTTATGCGCTACAACAGCGAAATCTATTCGTTGACGAAAAGTCCTCATCTTGCATAAGTTGCGCCCTGTTTTCACAATGAGAGTATGGACATGTTGAAACGTTATTCAGTACTACAGGATAATACCATATTTTTTTGTCACATCCTGTCTTTTGAGACTTTTTCGAGACGCAACATAGGTGGTTAAAATCACCTCGTTTGATCATCAAACTTTCGAAAAGTGGACGCCCGGCGTTTTGCTGAACGCATATTCTTGATAAGATGGGGATATCCCAGACTTTGGTCAGTCAATGTGTAACTTATTAACTACGTAAATTACTCGTCGGGTGGACTTTTAGAGATTTACGTAGTTTAATTCATTCGACCGTATCGTTATATAAATTGTTCAATGAATATCCCACTTGAAAGCAGAAGTTGCAACCGCCCAGCAAAGCATCCGAAAACACCGTGTGCAGACCACTTATCACCATTGCATTCGGGAAGAATGTGTATGATGAGAATAAAATTGTGCTCAACTTGGGCGAATATTACGATCTACAGAATCTGACACATCATAGTCGGTCTTTTCGAATCAACGTTTTCAGAATCGCTACGTGGCTAGACGTTAATTATTCCGTATGCTTATTATTTGTGTAACTAGATCCAAGATTTGCCTCACTTGTCAGCTAACAAACTCAGCAATCAGTAGTTACCTGTAAAGTCGTGTGTACCAGCTACATTCTTTTACATCACAAATGGTGTATAGAATGGCTATGGCGTGAGGGTTGGCTTTGGTTATTGACAAACAGCGTCCATCGTGATTACTAACATCGGCTACAATGATATTCCGCAGGCCGAGCCTATTTTCTGTACATTGTGCAGTAGCCCGTATAGGTCCATTTGATGATCAAGCTGGCGTTCATTTGAGAACTCGATAATCAACATTAACCAGTTTTCTTTTCTCGGTATATTGGAAGTTACTTTGATGAACGGTACATGGTGAAACTGAGTCATACAATACGATATCTTTAGTTTGTCTGTCTGTCTGGGTACACAATAAACACGATGATCGTGATGAGGATGCCTAACTTGTGAATCTCGGTCTAGACGGAATTTCATCTGTCAATTGTATTTAGCTGTTACACGGATTGTAGCATTTAGTGCAGCTGTACCAGGGACATATGAGAATGCTTATCATGCAGTTCGGAATGTTTATTCTGATTTACTCGTCTGCCAAATACTCAAGTACGGAAGGACTATGTTGACATGATGAGTCCAAACAAGCGTAGATTTTGTTGAAAACTGTAAATTTGAGTTTGAAAATCTAAAAATGATAGATCCCTTAGAAAATTCATCTTCCGAAAGACTGAACCTAAGTTGTTGCCTGATTTGCCTCAACCTGAATCTTACTTAATAATCGATCAATGCAAATCTTCGACCTGAGATTCTATTATGTACACACACACAGTTTTTAGACAGTTTTCCAGACAGCTCATGAATGATGAATTTCCTGAAATAAGCAGGGCCAGCTTAACGTCTGGAGTTTAACTTTATGAAGCATTTACCTATAAAAAGTGACTGTGGATGAAAACTTAGAAGGAGGAGATTGGAATGGTTTTAAATATTTTTTACTGACTGAAACGCGTTTGGGGTTTTATGGGAAACTTCCAAACAACTAACTGAACTTCAGTGGATCAATAATCCCCGGTTATTTAAAACTGAAACAACGGAAGATAATGAGTCATAAACACTAATATGTCTGAAGCTGTTGCATTGGAGGTAAACGTTGTGAATTATGAGGACCCACTACTACCCACTACCACTACGATGAATGCAGCACAGTCAGTAGGCTAACGATAATTTTCAGACAAGTTACTTAATCAACTCTGAGCCAGCTTAGCTGTTCTCCTTATCTTCACTCCCTCAGCTTTATGTAGTTACCTCGAAATTCATTTTGAGACAGCTATGATCCCATAACAATAAACTGGTATCGTATATTCATTCAACCATTGTGCGATTTCCTGGAATCTACACATAGGAGAGCAAAGTTAGTCTGACCTATAAATCTTGATGAAATTAGTTCAAATGATGTACATGAAATAACAAACTGTGTGTGATGACTACGTGACATTCTCTAGCTTCCATTCAAGTTTAGTCAACTTCAATGTAAATTTCTGAAGATAGCACTCATCACTTAGCTAGTTTTGACATTTCTTTGTCCTGATATGGTTAACATATCCCTTCTTTTCTTGTTTTCGCGTGTCAGCATAACTAAAAGCAATAAACTATTTTTATACCCTTGCCCTGTTTATAACTTCATTCATATAAACAGTAACGCTGTGAATGCATGGTTATATTTGGTCTGCAGTGTTTACGGAGGAGCAGTGGTACTAAGCTTTAAAACGGGGCATCTCATTTTAGATAAAACTTCATAATTTCGTGATTCACTGTTGTCGAAACTTGTGCATGTTATTACAGTAGCACTGTTAGCATTTGTACAGTTTGTGCAGGTCATTAGTCAGCACTACTATGTACGCATTTTTGCTCTTCAATCAAAGAAAGTGTTTCCACCTTGTGGAAACCGCTCCATATATGTTATACAGCTTTAATATACCATCTTAGTAGTTTTGCTTTCTTGGAAAATTATTTGTGGAGAAACTTAAATTAGTCGGGGTAGAACGGGACTCAATAAATTAATGATAATTTGTTAGAAATCGGTCCTAGTGTCCACTCATTTTCACCAAGGTTGAAACGTTATTGTATCCACGGAACTGGTTAACTCTAAATAGTTCCTGTATTTCAACTGTATAAGTTTCTCCAATAATTTTTTCTCCTAAAAATCGCAGACTTGGACATCAGGCTATTGTATTCCTTTGCTTAGAATACTCAATACAACATGTCATAGTAAGTTCTTTACTCACTTAGATACCGAAAGCTAGAAGATCAATCCACTTTGTCTATACGAATGTCTTGAAGAGCTTGAACCACGTCATGTGTACATCATCGATTTTTTTCCGGAAATGTACTCGGAATTCTTAATAGTTCTCAGACAATCCAACTCAGATTAGTGACGAAACTTTAAAAAATAAGTCAGGATTTGCAATTCAGACTGGTATTTGTTTATACCTAATATTTTGCAGTTACAAAAATCCGAATGGTTTAATTTGAAGTATGCACAGACACTCAAGTTTACGCATATTGTGAAATTTTAGTTAAACCCATTACTCGTCTGGAAAATGTGAACCAAACTGTTGTATATTTTGCAAAAATATATCTCCTTTTAAACTTCGATTTTTGTATTGGGTACAGGAATACTGTTTAGTTTTTCATACTCTCGTTCTTTTTTTCCTAACTAATTCCGAGCAATGCTATAGAAATACTGAAAATACGTTTTGGCAATTTACTTGAAACAGCGATCAGGCGTGAGAAAAACAAAGCAATGGACAGCCAATCGAAAACCTGCTGCTTTCTTTGTGTGCAAATTTCTGACATCAAAAGCTATTACGGGACAGTGAACGTCTGTCTGGTTTGTTCGAATGCATAAATTCCTGGGCATATGTTCCAGAAGTAAACAAAACGTAATAGCTTTTTCTTTCAGAAAGTTGGTCTAAAGCAACACTGCAATTTTATGTTTCCTCTTTCCGAAACGATCAGGCAAAATATTGACAAACTGCAAACACAAAGTTCCGATAGGCATGACAGATAATAAAGTCAACTTGTACATTCAAGAAGGAGCAATGAGGGAGACGTTTGAGAAGAAAGCCGAAATATCTGACGTTACGGGTTAACCAATATTCCTTGAATCCCGTTAGGACAAACAACAAACAAGAAGGAGCCCACGACATTTTACATACAAGAAAGCTTCCTACTGAAAGGGAATTTCGAGGAATACTTAAACTTATTCAAGTCAGACAATGTATCGAGCCACACAAACGTAGAGCCGTATTTTCATCTCATACAAACCTGACAGCCGTCCTCGAATCCGTATAGCCGAACAGGATGGTTGTAGCAATCCCATAGACTTTACAGTCGGTCCCTTTCCGAAGGTAGCAGTAGACTCGGGGTTTGCTCTTATTTGAGCTCGGCAGTAGTACATATCATCACCACTACCGAGACTAGAACCACAGCCATGCTTTCACGAGGCAACCACCATTAACCTCACAGTAGGCACGACTGAACTATCATATGTGAACGCTCGACCACTTTTGCCTGTGACTAGTGCTCTGAATGCCTAATCGCGTCGACAGAAGACAGTTACTGAATGTTAACTCTAGTCGATAACCCAGAGACCAGGACTTCCTAGACAGGACAAAATCACCGATTCCATTAAACCTGCCAGGCGATATGTTAGATTATTGATGATAAGTCGAAGATTTGGTTAGTCGCAAGTTGGACGTCGGTGGTGCCTAATGTGAGGTCAGTAGCGCAGTGGTCAACGCGGTTGCCGCTTGAACAGCATGTCCGTGGTTCACGTTCCGGCAGTGGCGAGCATATGTACTACTGACAAGCATTAATGAGAGCAAAACTCAAGTCTAGTGCTACTTTTCGAAAGTGGCCGACTGGAAAGTCTATGGGAATGCGACAGCTGCGATCAACTCTGAGTGACGTTCAACTCGAAATTAACCAAAATCCCGACTACTCATCAGTAATCCTTCGTTTTTATGGATATGTGGGACTTGGCAATCCAACGATTTTCAGTAGAACAACTTCTAACCAGTAGTTGATTTGTCTCAAAATAGTGTGGAATTTGGTTGTTATACACTGATGATCATCGACATCCGATTAGAGAGTCCTCATTCATATGAAATTTCCGAACGACGCCTTTTGAATGTAGCTTCTGAACTTAGATTTGCTCAGGTTAGACCACGTTAATGACGCACATTCTGCATGACCTAAATTTGAACTGCTGTCCACCTTCCTTTGAGAAAAACTTGTAGAGCACTACGTCTACTCTTCGGTATTTTGAAATAGTGCCCCACAAAACTAAGCGGAATGGGCGATTTGACTGAGAGGTTATAAGAGTCTGGTTATCGCTTAAGGTTAGCAGACAATAAGTGTAGCCTTTAAAGAAAATTGGGCAGCCGAAAACGAATATGGCTGAGCATTTATATGCGACAAAGTAATCACGTTCAAAGTGAGGTTAAAGAGAGAATAGTCAACGCGATTGATTTATGAAACTGAGGACCAAATTTTACGATGCGGTCTTGTTCATGGCTATAATTATCCGTTATTTTTCGCCTCTTACAATTCGGACCCGTTAAGTTTGTCTCCCTTCTAAACAACACCAAAAACTCAGCTTACACCCAAGCCGGTTATTTGTTCCAGGGAATTCTAATATCGACTGATTATTTTTCCTGTTCACTTCCGCTGATTGGTTTTTATTTAAAAGTCACACATTTCATCTTATTTGTTTTTGTTTTTGAAACAATCTGAAAGTGAATTTTCTTGTGAATGGGAGATTGTTTTCTAAGGTTGGAGTAAGCTCACATCAAATATAAACCCTGTCAGAACTCCAGTTTATCCAGTCCAGTGAATAAATCACTTCGGGAGAAAATCATTCACTAGCTGTATCACGAGTGATTCTTTGAAAAGAGCGTAGAGACCGTGACGATCAATCAAGAACAACTGATAAGTTCAGCCAAAAGGTTTTCAGTCAGATGTGACATAAATATGTAACAATGTTGCAATTCCTGTAGAATTTACCGTGTGGACCAGTTTCTGTGTTTTTAGATTCTTTTCGTCAAATCGATATTGTTTGAATCATGAATTGTATAAGAAAACGAAGAACTTGGAACTGCTTGTAACAGCCGAAAGTAACTTTCAAATTTGTCTGCGTTTGAATACAGTTTCGACGTGTCAACTGTCTACATCAACTTTGGACAGAGTTTTGAATAACAAATGAGATTCCTCGATGTAATGTTTAGGTAATGGTTATGAAGCTTGCATTATTTCTGTAGTATGTTACAAGCGAAATCCGACAAACTACCTGGTTGTTGACACAATGGATGGTGTTAGTGAGTTTTTTATCCGAGTTGCCATATTTACTAACCGCAACCACTCCATATTGATGTACAACGTGCAGCTTCACTTGTGAGTAGTATAGCATAATTCGTGCGCGCGTAAACTATAGTGTAGGTCTTAACTTCTTGGAAGATAAGAGACCACAGACCAGAAACAGCTGTCGGAAACATTCTCTTAGAATAACTTTATTGCAATTTTTATTTTGAAAAATGAGGCTACCTACGCTTCCCGATAACAAGTACGTTTTCCAAATGTAAAGATACAGCCTCCCCTACGAATACAGTCCGAGTAGGTTTGCTCGATCGCCCTCTGCAAAACACGTTTTGACAAACATTCTTCGTAGCCCCACTTTACCTATAGTGCATAAATTGCTCAATTGTGTCTCCCAATTGAATGAGAGATTGTCTGTTCATGCTTAGACAGTGCTCGGTTGTTCGTTAACCTGTTGACTTGGAGCAGAAAGAAACGCAAATACTGTCGGGCACCGACGCACGAGGAGCAGACTATACCATACTATATGGCTAAGGACTGGAGAAAGGAAGTGAAAAACCAGGGCGATCGTTCCCATCCAGCGATGAATATGCAGGCGGATGAATCGGGTGATTATTTAAGATCCATTACAAAGTTCTGTTCAACCATATGAGAACAGTGCGGTGGGATTAATTTGTAATCGGTAAGCAAGTTGAAATTATCGAAAACAATCGACCGGAGCTATGTGCACAACACGGTTGTTCGTGTAATTTGTGTCTTTTCCCCCCTAGAAGATCACTGAATCTTTATCCCCACAATCCAGGTGAAACTGGGTTAGGGTTGTAGAGTTGACATTACGAACTGGATACACTGATCCGAACGATTATCCTACTGGAATTCCACGGAGTACTTTTGAAATAATGTTGAGCAGATGGTTTTCGGGACTGTGAAATTATGGGCACTGTTGCTTCTGGAAATGACACTGACAAAAACATGACTGCGGATAAAACAACACTCAATGAAGCCTCGATACACTAGTCCACACTACCAGTGGACCAAATTGGCAGTAGAATGAATGATGTTAAAAACAAATTTGTTGCCCAGTTGTATATATATATATATATATATATATATATAAAATGTTCACTTCGACGATGCCGGAAGGGACTTGTAGGATAGCGTGATATTCACTGTCACAAAATTGGCAACACTAACGAAAGGTTACCCAAATCAAGAGCCATGAATGTTTCATGTGTGGTCCGCGCGTCGACATGGCAACATTAACTTTCCCACGGACGTTTGTTTTGTACTGCATGGTCCTGGGAAATCATCCTTCGCATTTCTGCCACGAGTATAGTTTGTATTAGTGTAAAGTAGTTTTCAACATTAGGTTGTATATACAGCCAATACATATTTGAAATCTACAGATATGCGTTGGTTTGACATCAATTTTCCACAGAAACTTGCTCATAAGTATTTTGTCCACAAACAGATGAGAATACTTAAAATGAAGAACAGCTGAAGTTTATTAGAAACAACCTGTAAACATACAGAAAAGTAAATGATGAATGTTTTCTGTTCTTGTCTTTTGTTGCCGCTACTGTTATGATTACTGTTCAAAATGTCTATTTCATTATTCATATAATTTTTGTTGAAAAAATTCACAAACCTGAAGCTAGAGTGAGTAGAAATGTTAGCCACTCAAAGATAAACCAAAATTACGAGTCCAACAGCCATCAGAGAGATGTGAAGGGTGATAATTGACGACAACATACCAAGGCTAGCTGTTAAAGCGGACATCAGAATTAAGTAACAGCTGAAAGCCTAATGGAATTTGTTTTGTACATCGTTGTACTAAGTTAGATGGTACATAAATGTGAATACATATTTCAGCATTTAATGAACTTTCAGGTGACTTAGTTCACTTGAACACGTGAGATTTTAATTATATGCTTGCTAAAATTGGTCCACTATGTGTTTGTTCTCACGAAAGCCGACTATTCCATAGTCAGGCCCTAGGGTGGTAATTGTTAAACAGTGTAAAACATTCATTATTTACACGAAGAATCCCAACGGATGGAAGGTCGTAGCTGAGACTAAAAAACCTGGTTGCTAGACAGTAGGTGGGTTTTCTAAGTGCAAAGTATTGTGTAGCGAAAAGGCGTTCAATAAAGCACAATCTTTATTGTCCGACTCGCTAGTTCCCACGCCACACGTGCGCTCGCGATTTTGAATCGCAATTCCAGTCCGCAACACCTCCAGGTTTCCGCTCACACGTCGTGTGCACTTCTACCCGGTTTAGGTGTGTGATTTACGCCTTCTATCTGGAGGTTTTCTGCTTGCCAACCTTCGTCCGTTGATCCGATTTCTTCGAGCGATGGCTTGTTCGGTCACCCGTGCTGTCCTCCTTCCATTCACTGTGGGCTTTGATCGTACTCCACCATCGTGCCGAGATATTCCTGCGAGTGTTGGTATAATCAGGCCTTCAATTTGGTCATCCATTCTATTTCGGCCGCCATGTCTAGCCCGTTGGTCCGATCCGGTCGAGCGATGACTCATCCGGTCGCCCACGCCGTCCTCCATCCACTCGCGGTGGGTTTTTGAGCGCACCTCCCCCTGTGTTGAGGTATTCCACCGAGAGTTGGAATGCTCGTACCACCTGCCTGACAGTCCACCACAATTGTTAAGCCTGTCACAGGCTCATACTGTGAAAGTTCCTTTAGTTCAATTAAAGCAGGTTGTGTTAATTATTATTTCGGGTGGTTGAGAATATTTGGGCCGATTAGTACATCTGGTTCACTTGCACACCCATGCTCAACTAGCAGCGAAACTTCGTTGAGATCGCTTAAGATCGTAGTGGTCATTACGGTCGCCAATGTGTTGGGTTGACACTTCCGGAATCACGGTGGACCAAACAAGAACTCTGCTTAGATTACAGTAGTTTACACTTTGACTTTAGGAAAACACACTGATACAAACTGCCATTGGTCTTAATTTTCAAATTCGACCTAATCAAATTAGTAGAGAAATACTGCGTGTTGATGAAACGGAGGTGGTAAATGGCGTTGCGGGAACTGATTACCAGGTGTAAAGACTAAACCACAACAAATGTAAAATTCAAGTTGGATATTTCCAGTCGGTTCAGCGAGGTTTCGACGAAGGCTATTCTTCTAATTAGGGTAGAAGTCTCGTCCGTCACTGCGAGCCAGCTGAGAGCTTCGTGCCGTTTAGATACCCTTCATGGGATCAGCCGCCTAGTGGGTCTCATTGATGTTGTTTCGCATCAGTGCATCGAGACATCCAACTAATGAAGCACATGGTGGTCGCCTGTTGCGAACTGTGAATTGTTTGTAATCTCTGTTCCGTTTGTCAGAATTGGTTGAAATTGGAGACCTTACTAATCCAGTCCAATATATTCCGATGGAATATTATCCTCAGGACAATAATAGAGGTTTGGATGGGAGGGCAGGACAAAGGGGAGTGTCAGACATCTAAAAATTGGTATCAAAGTCTTCTGTAAATGCTTTAGAGTCTGATTTTGAGAGGTTTGTATGACAACATCAACCTCTTCCATTGTTATGATTTGTGAACATAAATATGGCCTTGAATACTGAACTATATTAATTAATTTCTGCAGTTATCACTGTTCTGATTTCAGTGTTCGCGTATAAAATGCTAAGCATGCGGCTCGATCATGATGCGTATAGGGGGACAATGGGCGGTACCCTTGCGTTTCGATGGTTGATGAGAGCTAGGCTGAAAGGTTTTAAAGCACCGAATTACAGAGTGGAGTGGTACCAGACCGGCAACATTTTGTTAGATCTTTTCAGTATCGTGCCATTCAAAGCAGCAATCTGCTGGGTTGGTTCGAGAATTCAGATTTCATTACGTGTGGAAACTAGATAACCGTCTCTCATGAAGTTTATCGAATATGCACTTACAGCAGACAGTGGACTGTTGTCAAAATCAAATCATTTAACTAGTATGGGCTGGTTTACTTCAAATCTTTAAACATCTTGTTTGGTGTATCAGTAAACTGAACACGAACATAATTAGCCCACTAACCCCAAATTTAGGGGACTTTGTTTGCACTTTGAAAAAACACTTGCCATTCGGTCAGGCAGCCCTGTTTTGTGTTGCCGATGTACATTCGTACGCAGGCAGTAACTCGCGCAATCATAGACTGATCACCCTTGTCACATACAGGCTTGAGCTAGTAACCCAAATTCGCTGACTTAATGTGAAATGTTGATCACTCAACTTTGATTTAGCTCGTTTCATTAAACCATTGCAGTCCACATTTGGTAGAACGTTATTGCTAGACAATTAATAGTTTGATGGCTGGAAATCTAATTTTCCACACCTGTAAAGTTGTTGATTGATATGACCAGACATCTTTAAGTCAACCCACTATGTCTTATAAATACACATTTGACAACAGTTGAAATTGTGAAGTTGTGATGAATACGTCACAAAACACTTGTTTATTGCCTCTTTCTTCATATACAAACTTTATTTTGTGTTAGAAAAAAAGATAGGGACTATTGATTAGTAGCTTGTTTTTACCCCGTTAGTGTGGGTAGACATGGTCTATCTCGAGTTGTCAGTTTGCACTGGTTACGGCCACAAAGACTCAAGAGGATGAAACCAATTGTGCAGTATCTGATTAAGGATGGGCATAAAGAAACAGTACAAAATACATTCCACTTAAAGAGAAATAATGGAGTATATCTGGATATCTCTAACCGACATATGGTCGGCCTTCCTCGATTTCCCTGATTTTTACACGAGCTTATGGTTGAACATCCAAATCATTAGGAAACAGGTAGTTTGATTATTAATGGTTCAATAGGTGTCTGTTGGGTTCTAAAGCCACTATCGAAAACATATTGTGGCACCTACTTAAGGATTACACCAAGAAGTGATAGTAGAGAAAACTACGTTTCTAACCATTTTTGGCATAAATGTAAATCTGGCAGATTCAAAGTGATCTGTGATAGGGCAAATATCGACCTCGGTGGGAAGGTCGTTGTAGTGATTGGTTGCACCTTAACAAAAGAAGTGTGATGTGATGAAGGTCCATTGACGCCGACTGGGAAGCCTTTCGACATCCCTTGTCGTTTGATGGTAAAAACCAAAGTGATCAGCAATAATAAAAGTTCCCCAGAAACAGAAAGCTCATAAAACTAACTTTATCACGCTACCTTCAGACAACAATAGAATAGTACTCAAGAACCTCAGGTCCATGCAATACTGGGGGCGCCTTAAACAGTAAACAGTTCGCTAACTATGCACAGAACGCGTTCCCTTGTGAATATGTATATTTTAAGTTAGCCTTTACGACTGGAACTATTCAATAGTTAGTAGTGGCTTGCAGCGTTTATGTGTACGTGGGTTAACAATGAACGACAAAAGAGAAGTACGATGTAAAAGGACACGTATGAAGATGTCACTCCACAAATAATAACCGTAATGGGAATAAGAAATATCATAAGAGGGAATGAAGTGACAAATATGAAAAGGGAAGTTTAAGTCGGACTTAAGTATGCAAGTATCTAGCACTCAAACCTGTCAGTAAATATAGAGAATGTCTACATCATGTCAGAGGTATCAACATGACCACATTATTTACTGACTCGAATTAGCAGCATGAATGTAGTTAGCGTCTTCACTTAAAATCACATGTACTGACTACACCGTTAGGAGTTACAACAACTTCGTATTCGTTCATTCAGCTAAATATCCCCGATAAGTTATGGGCGGAAGGTATTACTATTCGACTCAATAATAAGTTGAACATCAAGCGAAAACCTTGTAGTTGGCTTGTATCAGACAACCAGGCTTAGCGGCTTTCGAGCAATGATACACGGTTAGGGGCCAAAATAAGCTGTTCGGAAACGACCGTTCCTAAGTTTCGTTTGTTGCTTTTCGTCCCTCCAAAATTCGATAAACGGAAGACGAGTATATATTATGTTAGATTTGAAGAAGCTAAACAAAAACCAGTGAGTTATGCTTGGTGATGCAGATTGTCAAAATTACTTCTATGTTTTGGCTTTTACTAGTCCGATTTTCTGCCGTCAATATGAAACTGTACAGTACAAACTGTGACATTTTTCAGACAAACATTAGGAGTGGCAGTAGACCTAAGTTAAAACCATTAGTTGTAGAGTGTCAGTCAAATAGAATTCTATTCCCATTTGGGATGGGCGATTAACTGTATATGTGAATTATCATCTAGATAATACAGATCAATTCTTATGCAAGTAATGGTATAAATATTTATAATGATTTAGATAAATGCAGTGTAGTATCCACATGCAGACTGTCACCAGTTTCTAAATTCCATTGTACTCTACTTTCGAAGAGGTTATTTTGGCATGAGGGTTAGTTCGTAATTCACGTATGGCACGAGGCATGATGCAGAATGCAAGCACATAAGTGGCTGTCAGTTGTGTATTTCAGTAAGTGCAGTATAACAGACAATAAGACAGCCTTTCGAATAAAGATATTAGTAGCAGTTTTCTGCACAGTGGATCTCTCGGTTACATTTCGCTACGGGTGAAAGTCGTTTTACAATTAGTCTTTCGTTTGCGGGTTCACTGCGATCAACCTGTAAAAAAACAGGGATGCCACTTTGATTTTAGTAAACCTGCCCCGGTCTAGAAAACGACTACTAACTCGCATCGTAACCCTGTCAGCCTTTCTGTACACTTTCAAGACGAAGCCAAGCCACTTTGCTTAAGATATTTCTGTGCTGTACATATAGCGCAATAATCATAGTCATGAAGTTACTTGAAAATCGATTCTAGCGGCTACTGGTCAGTATTTTTAGTTGGGGGGCAAGTAAGCACAGCACGCTGTATGCTCAACACATTAAACAATCCTGTATTAGAGGTACTAACTCTAGATCCATCGTGTAGCTGTAGGATTCCAAGGCAACTTTCGGTATGGTCTTTGAAGCGCTTTATAACAGCAATGGATTGACATCATCTTTTCTCCCATATCTCTAGTATTCTACATATGACTACAACAGAGCTCAACTTACGACTACTCATTCACTTCTATCTGATATCACGTTCCGTGAGCATCACTTAAAGATAGTGTGTTCCTTGAGCGCTACATAATTTGAGTTTGAGGCTCATACAGTTTCGGTCGTTTTACACGGACATGTTTATTGACGGCTTCAACCATATCTATCCAAATGAACTATCAACAATTAACCACTGATAAGTTGATTATTGATTCTGACAATTCTATGTCTCCTATATCTCACATCAGATCTTCTCGAGTGATTTGGTTGTAGGTACTCACAGAAGTAAATATAGAGGGGACTAATTGCATACCAATAATTGTATCAAGAAGAATGACTTTATGCACAATCCAGCCGAGAGGGGTATCAATGTAAGTGTTTTTCATCATATATGACTGTTTGGTTAAGGTACACTGCAATATAGATGGTTTCTGTTGAATTCTTTAGCGTGTAACAACTTCTCAAACATGTGCGAACGTGATTGATCACGAACCTTGTTAGAATCAAAGTCATGTTTGGAATGATTAAACTAGCCCTTAACCAATTACTATGAGAACCTTGTTAGAGATAATTTATCAGTAGCATTATTTAAACATTCGTTATTGAGTATTCATCAAGATAGTGGAGACAGATTGTACCAATCTGGAGCCACGACGTACTGGAAAACTGTGCAGAACATCATAGGGTTACATTTAAGTTTTGGAAATTTGAACCACGTACCGAAGAAGTTTACAGGCAACGGAGAACATAAACAAATCATACCATCACTTTTTCTTGTTGATAATTTTGGTGAAATACAATAATGATTGACACGTTTAACACTTTATCCCTGATAATTCTCGTCACTCCAGATGTCTTCACACTTGTGTATGCAAGCTTTGTTACGCTATGGTTTTCGATGAACTTCAATTGTACTTATAAAGCAAACTGTACTCATCTAATAACTCTTAAAAGAATTAATGACAGTTATACTCTTTGTCATGCCACCACTATTTTTTGCACACTTGTGTCTTCTATACAGCGGTTGCCATTAGTTACAAACAGGACGGAACCACATTTATTCCCTATAAATCACTGCAGGTGAAAGTTGCTTGCGTACTACAGATAAAGTGTACTGTACATGAAGTGGTTCCGATAGCCTTAGAAAAGTTTACACGATAACTGGTACTCTGGAAAAGCCGGTGGATAGTCGCTGGTCAGGTGCCATAAGTTTGATAGTCCACATTGCTTGTTAAAAGTGTAGCTGTTAATGGAGCAGAAAGAGATAACCTATTAACACTTATCAGCAAGCGTTCAAGGAATCTGGAGGAAACCACTGTGAAACGCTACTGCGTTAGACTGTGCTTGCTGTCTATGGTGCAGTCACTAGCGTCAAAATAAAGCAAATTATGGATGACTATGCTTCTACAGCTCTAGTTTTGTTTGAATTATCACTTTGACTAAGTGACAAGCTTTGAGACTTAAGGATATCAGGATGAATTAAGACTTAGGTTATCCTCAAAATGACTGATCTATTGTGGAATATATGGATTTTCGGAGTCACCTCAATCAAATAACCCGATTCAAAGTGATATGGAGTTGGAAGTTCAATACGGTTGTTGGATAGTTCTTACCAGAAGGGTTGGTGCCTCGGATTTCCAAAACGCGTAATTAAGCTATTACAATCGTTCTCAGCTGAGGCACCACAAATTCTAGTCCGTCTTTATGCATTTCTTGAAGAGCACCTCAGATGTTCTTTTGACTATGCGGCGAAGGGTGCAGATTGTCATACTGCGAATTGCAAATCCCTTTTGTGGTCACCTCGTGATACTTAGACGTTTCCTCTGGTGGATTTTTGCATTAGTCATTGCGTTCTGTGCATTGTGCACCACAAACGAATTTTAAAAGTATCCAGGAACTATCATATATGCAATTTTACTTTCAGAGACATGCAGATTCCAACTGCCTGTTTAACGTTTGATCCCATCAGGGTGAATTGGTACCGCTCTGGGATTACTGGAGATCCAAAGCTTATTTTCATCATCATGAAGAACAGCGCTGTCAGATTTAAGGTTCAGACTGTCACTACCGTAGCTTGAAGGTAACAGACAATCAAGCACAAACCCCTGAGGACTCCCTGGAAAAATCAGAGGAAGGGGTGAAAGGTATAAACCGATTTTAAATTAGAAGTTCTGTTACCAAGAAGGAATGTTATGTGATCTAAAGCCTCTCCTTGGGTGCTATAAGGCTCCAGCTACACTACAAAGCACTGTCTAGAACTCTGGAACGAAACCATTGCTAGGCTATCTAAGAAGATGAAACTATTGGATACGTTTGATCTGGTTATATGGAAGCCATTGAGTACAGGATGAAAGGTCATTCGAAGAAAAATATGGAGGCTAGGGCCCTTAAGCAAACGTTCCATTATGTTAATACAGTTGGCTGATGGTGCTGACCAAGTGATAGATAACAATAGGGTGTATATCACTTATCTTAAAAGTGGGAGTCCCGATGGATTCAATTCCAGCAGCAGGGACGGTTGTGGCGTATTGATTACTTTCATACTTCATTTCGATAACCTCGCGTAACGGCTGTTTCAGACGACACTGTACATTTTTGTTCGACTTTATAAAAAAAGGACGCAACACTTCTGAATAAACTCTGCTACGCGCACGTGTTATTTCTTTCTACAACGCCGGTGACCGACAACCAACTAAAACATCCCAATGTTGAATTAAATTTCAACTCCAGTGCATTGTATCATCAACTAGGCTTGGAACACTTCGAGTACTCCTTAATACAGTTGGACATCTCAGGAATATTGTTCATACGCGGCGAGTTCGGTGCTTAACTTCACTCGTTATGCTGGGTGGAGATTTACTATAGCTGGTTCATTTTTCTTCCATCGTGCGGTTATAATCTGAAGTATCTGTTCGTGCAGATTATAGGAATGCTCCATCAGGACTGAAGGCTGATTCTCTGTGGATCCTAACGTGGATTTTATTTAAGCCTTTCGTGGAGTCATCTTTATAACTCGAATGCCTAGTGACGCTTGGTTTACTGTCACTGAGAGGTGACTCTCTACAAGGCTTCTTTGTCGTTGCAAGTTTCGCCCTCTCTACTTTGATTCTGACACTACAAAGAGACGACGGAAAGTTTTGCCACCGGAAAAATTTTGCAGCGTTCTGCAAGTGACAGGACAATGCGGTAAGAGAACGGAATATACCATGGTGAATGTTTAATGAGGCCGATATTAAAGACCTTCCGGAGAACTGGAAATAATCCTGTGTTTTGAAAGTAAGTTGGATATCTCTTTGACAGGGTTGGTTTACTAGACTAGGACTTTGTTAACAAAGTAGACGGTTGTTGCATAATTTACTTCTCATCAGCACGACCACACTTAAATTTTTCGGATTTCATTATGGAATTAGTAGGTAAGACATAAGACAGTGGCTCCTCATCGTAAACGTTAATCTGGGTTGTGTCCACTTTTAATCACGTTGTTAGATATATAAGAAAATTGACCTGCAGCCGGTTGACAACGAACCAAATCCGTGTAAACTTTGAACTTGAGGGAATATCAGTTTACGGCATACTTCCCGAAAAACGTTTTGGCCATATGAACACAACGAGAGAATGGGCGGACATAGAACGACATGAACTGGCATACTCAATTGTCCATGGTTAGTCGCCTTCTATTTGACGAGAAAATATTCGATTTCGAAATTATGTTGATAAAAACCACCCTGGTGATATTCATCCAATCACCTCCGCATGGATATACGTATATGACAACAGAACTCCTTGAAAACTCCCTCCTTGTGAGTGGTTCTATAATTCGTTCCGACCTGGGAACTTTCCTCTTACAAAAATGACAATCGTTGAAAGTGTTTGAGGATGGGTTGTTAGAGAAGCTAAAAAACTTACGAAAATCTTTAACCAGAAAAAGTAACGATATTCGGTCAGTTCAAAACATACTATTGACATCCGAAAAAATACCCAAACATTTACACACCAAGTCATCTGCCAACAAACCTCCTTCCATCAAGCACGGATGAGTAAGCAGTCATCTGCAGAAATTAGACTATCGGGTAGACAGGACTTAGTGATAGTGCGTTATTTGTGTCCACTAAAACGGACTGTACAGTGTGGTCACCATAAAGTTACTTTTGAAAACTTACTCGACCGATACATAAATGTGAAAGACAAATTCTTCTACACGATTTCATAAACAGTCCTACAGATCACTAACTGTGCAAATCTGCTTGAGTAATTCTTTCGTATTCAATGCTGATACATGTACACACCGGTTTACTCTAAATCTTCATTTCTGCACCCCAACCGTTCAACGTAATGGATTCTCTAGAGTGCAATATATTAAATTATTCGTGATCTGTGTGCGGAAACTATCAACCCAACCCGTGAAGTAAGAGTCGGCAAGCTACTTCAACTCCTTAAAAGCCACAAGGCCTCTGAACCAGACAGTCCTTCGTCAGCTGTTTTCTTAGGTGACAGTTTGTGCTCGTCCAATAGCTAATCAACTTTATTGGTGAAATGCAATCACAAGCATTGTATAACAGACAGTTTCGTTGCGAGTAGCGACTTCAGGAACGAAAAGGCAAGCCAAAACGCCAGGAAGACGATGGACCAGAAGCGACTATCGGAATAGTGTGTACGTACTACGGGGAAAGTGTCACCAAGACGAATGACAGCGTACTGCTATCCAGTGTGTATGAATACACGTCAGCCGTGCAAATGACAGTATACTTGGTCGTATGTTTTAGCACAATCTGTACGGGAGTTCGTGCAATGAACGAATTTGTAGGCTAAGCGCCTTTTGCGGTCACAACACAAGTAGCTGTTCTAAATCTCCGGTGCACAGCTATTATTAACCTTTCTAATTGAAAGGGACTCAATATATGTGCTCCAATCATCCAGGCACAAGACTTATTTTTTGATACATCGAAGATTCAAGCCATTGTAATCCTCTAAGACGTGCTGTGCTTTGGGCGACTCAATTAGAGGAAGAACAATTACTTTCCAAGTTGAATACGGCTGCTTCGTTAACTACTGAAACTTTGACGTCGTTATCATCTGGGCTTATCAACTTAAACGTCCCATCTTTTTGAGGAAGCTGTTCACTGGTCTCGTACCCCATGTACAACCAAGCTTATTCAAACTCTATGCAAGCAGTTGCCAACGAGCATAAGTGGCGTATCATCACCAGCGAAGTTCAACAAGTTTGCCCATTGTCACGCTTTCTCTCCAAACCATGCCGTCAGCGACCTCCTCGAAATAGCACTGAGATGTGAATATCTCGGTAGCTCAGAACTGCTCTTAGGCGGTAAACGCCGTAAGTTATACTATACTAAGTAGGCTGATCTAACAATTGACGACTGACTAACAGCCAGATAGATTCTGAACGATTCGTCAACGTAGAATGTACGTTGCAACCAAAAGGTGCGAAGTACTAACTTATGAATACCTACTGTCGTACTTTCTGTGGTTTGTTGAAGTAAGGGAATAACTATGTTTACCGGAGTGGTAGCGTAAATGGCATGTAAATGAAGAGATCGGCATCCGAATGTTGAGGGCCAGAATGACGGTTATCAAACCGCGAAGAAGGAAAGACATGAGCCTGTCCCAGACAATGAAGATGTACCTCATTAGCGCCCTGGTTAGAAAAAATGGCAACTTAAACTGAACTTGTCCGCTGGCTGTCCCATACTGACAGTCGCCGCTGCATTCGACTATCCGCTAAAGGTGCAGTCACTGTGAACAACGAACTACTCATTAGTAATCTAAAATATCGCCTAGCAGGCTTAGTGAGATCGGAGATTTCGACCTGTTTAGGAAGTTCTAATCGCGGGGGGCATCGATCGGAGTTAACAAACAGGAGCTGTGTTTCCTATCGAGACAACCTGACAATTTATGTCTTACTCACAAGTGAAAATGGTTGTGTTCACATATGATAATTCGGTCATGCCTAATGTAATATCAGTGGTGCAGTGGTCAACACGGTTGCCTCATGAAAGCGTAGCCGGAGTTTTAGTCCCGGCAATGACAAGGATATGTACTACTGAGGAGCTCTAATGAGAACGAAACTCGAGTCTAGTGCTTCTTTTCGAAAGCGGCCGATTGGAAAGTCTATGGGAATGCGACAGCTCTGATCAGTTGTGGATAACGTTCAACCTGAAAACAACGGAACTGTCAGCCATTGAATCTTCATGGATGGAAAATCTGAAAATCACCATATGTAACACATCTCATCATCGATTTTTTGGCTCAGACGAATATTTGATATGTCGTCTCATCCAGATCTAGTTGCGGAACTTGGGATCGACTGGTAAAGACAGCGTGGTTGTCAGACACTGACTCAAAACCAAAGCATGAAACAAGAGACGCTGTGACTAACCTGTGTTTCCACACATATTACACCGGTCGTGGACCGGGTTCGAAGTATCTAGGACGTCAATCACTAACATACTGGACAGAATCGTAGTCAGTAACTGCTGTGATAAGAACTTGTCGTGTCGTGAAAACCCCTCAGTTTTACTATCCCTTAATATTTACATGTACTCTGTAACCAACAGAAAAACGGAACGCCTACTCTTTCCCATGTAAGCGTCTGAACAACTCGCCAGTTTTATTTCACACAGCGTTTGCGTATACGTATAAAAGGCATAATAGCGTCCATCATTCAAGTTAATACGCGGCTTTCACATCACATATGGCTAGCCATGTATTGATTTCCAAGGTAAACGTGTCAGCCGTTTAAGCCTACCAGTCCCCTAATGTTGAAAAAGGGCATTCCACTCTGGATTTTATATGAATCTTATCGAAGTTAGTTGATTAAACACACCACAGCACAGGAATGTACTAAGTTATTGGTGACCTGTATCACGCGATAGTTCGTGGAACCGCTAGTCAATGAGTGTATGCACTTCAACTGAACAACAGGACGTCATAAACTGTTCGTCGTTCGATATATGTGAACACAAAAAGTTGGTTTCAGATGGAAACGAGTAATCAAGCATATCAGGTAAACAATGTACATGTCAGAAAGGAATGCGAACCAACAACGAACACTGTTGCAAGTCAATCGATCTTCTTTATCAACATAAACATAATATTATGACCATATGAAAGTCAGAGAAGTTGTTAAGCAGCTGCACTGACTTACAGTTCTCTAGCTGCATCATACTTGGATTTTTGTTTGTTGAGGAAACGTTAGTCTTGCCATTATGCACAAAGAAGAATCGCTTGTCCGTTCGTTATGATAAGACCATTCACAGGGGCTATCCATCTTCAACATATTCTCAGACCTCTCTCAGAAAAGCTGTCTATGAATTGTGTAAAATTAGCCAGCGGCGTTCAGTCACCAACACACAACGGTTGCCGAATATCCGTAACACTATCATCGCTATTATCTTCATAAAACAGACTCATTAAATCCGTTTATCAATAATTCAAGTAGAGCATTAGTCTAAACACGTCCACTTCCCTTCCATACACTACAGTTTAGGGATGACACTTGCAGGCGGTTGCTAAAGTAACCTAAGCCTATCGGTGTCACCTCACATGATGTTTACCAATTCACATGTAACTGCGGAGAAAGTTACACAGGCGGAACTGAACAATGCTTGCGCCTTAGGGTGAAGGAACACTTGCTTAAACGGGTGCACAAGTTCGCGTTATCGGAAAACGGCAGAAGGGTTACTAAAATGCGTAAACAACCACTTTCAACAGTCGTTGGTCACGCTATCGATCCAGCTTGTGCATTCAGAATTCTGTTACGTCATTCCTATCCAAGATTCCTGCAGTTTGCTGAGGCAGTTACAAGCAATCACCACAAACAACTATTTGTGAACCTGACCCTTCCTTGAACTTAATGACCCATCCTAACTCGCTTATTGATTATCTACCCTCTTAATTAATCAGTTGTAAGATATCCGCACCAAATATAGCCCGAATGAATTCAAACAGTTTGGGCGTCATGTCTAACATGTTGTTGGTAAATCGATTGAGAATAACACAACGTTACAAACAAGTTGTAATAATCTGCGTTTCAACCACCTCCGGAAGGCCATCCGAAGTGCTTGCATTTGCCAAGTTTTGCGTTCTATTTTGTTTTAACATCTTATTGTTCACATACGTTTGAGAAACAGTATAGTGAACAAACACGTGCCCAGCGAACGATAATAAGACTAAATATGCGATAAACAGCGATCGACCTTGGACCGTACCAAGTGGCTTTTTTAAACGGGATAGTTCTTACCTGTTTTGCCAATTAAGTTCTAGTTGAGTAACGGGTACGCTTGAAGTGATAGTAGATTGGTTTGCGAAGGTGAACAACACACCATAACTGATCACAAACGGTTCAAGTTCAACATCAATTTGCAATGTTTTCTGTTACAATAGGTCGTTTTGATCTGCTCCGCAAAAACCAGTCATACGCACCTATACTGACACTTTTAGACCGACCAATTTTATTTAAATTTCGTTGTGAATCTTTTAACGTTTTGTCGTATTTAGCACACGATTCTTGCTGAATTTCATATTCTACGAATAAAAACCGAACCCAACAGTCACCGTTGTTATGATTTGCAGCTTTTGCATGTAAGGCAAAAAGCTGACTTCATGCCTTCCAAATGAGGAGTTGATCCAGTGCGCGTATATACACACTGCACTCTGGAACAACGTAGCAAGACTTCCGACAGTGTACGTGAATAATGTATCGTGAATCGTTGCCCGGTTGTACTTATGCAAGTCCAAATTGCGACGTATCAATCACCTCGCCCGCTCGACCTATATAATCTCATCTTGACGATTCAAGTAACCATTAAATCACAATATGTAACGTGCGGTCGAAGC
The DNA here is from genome assembly GCA_013368495.1 of Paragonimus heterotremus. Classification (NCBI taxonomy): domain Eukaryota; kingdom Metazoa; phylum Platyhelminthes; class Trematoda; order Plagiorchiida; family Troglotrematidae; genus Paragonimus; species Paragonimus heterotremus. The sequence continues at coordinate 43,496 of LUCH01000079.1, read as the reverse complement.
CAGCAAGCGCGGGCAGGTTGAATTTGAATTGCGTAACAGGTCGTGCTGCTGTGTTGTTGACACCTTTTTAGTTTTGGTTTGTGTAAGTCGTGTGCGCGGATTACTGGGGCTCATGTTTGTTTGTGATGTTTCCTTTTACGGGACTGTGGCTGGAACCCTTGCTTCGGAAGAACGCTGTCCTCCGGTGTCTTCACGTTGCCCCAAAGTTGGTCCGCAACTGTTACGCACATTCAGAATAAAAACGGTCAGCTCGTATGCTACAAGTACACATGCTTGACTCTGGGTGTATTTGCCGCGAAGATCATCTGTAACTTATAGATACACAAACCTCTAATACTGACAACGTGCAAAGAACGTCTATAACAGTTCGGGGAGCATCAGACTGGAATTGCACTATGTCGGATACATTAGGGACATGAAAAACATAAGTACAACCTCGACAACCCCTACACTAGAGCCCTTGTGTGAAATACTAATCCTTCTACGAAGTCAGAAAAGTATGAACCGCGGTTGTAAGATATCTGCACCAAATTCTGTACGAATGAAGTCAAACAGTTTGGGCGTCGTCTTCAGCATGTTGTTAGTAAAAGGATTGAGAATGATAGTAAACCCCTGTCTGCAGTGTGGCGTGGATGGATAAACAAAACCAGACACAGACGAATCTAATCCACATCAGTCTTGCCGCCACCTAATGGGCAAACGATTTGACCAACCAATTCAGTTGCAGCGCAAACTGACCTAACCACGGCAAATCCCACGTGATCTTTGTTCCTTTGTTAGTGTGATTTCGATTACAACACTCTTGAGGAAGGCCACCCGAGGTGGTCAAACGTAGAGTATTACAACTTGCTCATAACGGTGTGTCATTCTCAATCCTTTTACCTATGAACCGCGGTCTTCAGCTTTTTAAACACAAGTCACAAACTTCTCAAATGGCCTGTGTGAAGGTTGTCTTCGTTTCAAAGTTGTCCCCACACATTCTGTCGTAAAATTTTTGAGGCAAACGGGGCGGGCCCTTGTTTTTACAAAACAATCGTTAATGAGATAAACAAAGAAATGATGCGTACGGGGCCAGATGAATTGAGGTTAAATGCTAAACAAGAGGTCAACTGAACAATGTTTCTAAACTCGTTGAAGCAGTGGGGGTTGGTTTAAGACAAGCTTGAAGCCTGAATAAAAACGATTTTAGACGCACAGCGATGTGTTGTACAGGTGAATGTTAACGGCCTTGGTTGTGGAAAAGATTTTATAACTCCGACCGAGTGACCTTTATCCAATAGGTGTTAGGAAACACATTAGGTACATTGATAAAACTAGTTGAACCAACCAGTTGCGTGAATATAGCGCTGTTGATATGATTGCTCAGCAGGACCAGGTGATGTTCACGGATGTGTTCAAAAAAGAGGCCGTTCGTGAACGAGCGTACATGAAAGGGAGCGGCAGAAGCAACCACCTCATTTTTCCTAGACAACATACCGGCAAAACGTGTATTCCATTAAAAAGAGACAAAAGTGCGTAAAATGCTAGTAGTTAATCCGTTAACGTCAATCGATTCGGGGCAGAATCCACCAAAACTGGTGATGTCGAATTAGACAAAACCGATTAGGCATCAGATTATTCCTGAGAAACCCATACATCAACTAGAACTATACCACAAATCGGAGCGTACGGTATTTATGTTTCAAGTAATACAACACTACAGTGTGAAACGAGAATAGGAACTCATGAGCCGATTTTGCTGCCGATATGGCGATGGTACAGCAAGCACAGCGTTGTACATCCATCATGAGGATCATGAACTGCAACCTGATTGAGATGTCTTAAACAGAAGAAAGTCGGTGCTAGTCAACACTAGAATCATCGGAAAATGTCAGAGTAAACGAAGTTTACTACATTTATGTACTTTCGAGTCTGTGTCGATCAGGATTAAAAGGACACACGATAAAAAGAAACTTTCCGTTTCAAAACAAGTAAAGTTAACAAGGATATGAAATACGATAAAAGTAGATAAATCAGAATATAGCACGGACATCTAGAAGTGAAATCCAACAGGCTGCCATTGGTATAGGACGCACATCACTTAAACGTTTTCTAAATGACCACTCCGCATAGGAACACGGGTTAATTTTAGGAACGTATGTAGCATCTACTGCTGCTTCCAACAGTAAGTGGTAAGTCATAGACCCTCACCTGTCAACGAAGACAGAACCGACACCTCCGGCGCTAACGTCACGTCCCTACAAGTTGCCGTTTAGGAGAAACCCGTCTTCGAAGACAAATCTCAAGAGTCTCTCGCGCAAGATGGTAAAACAGCTGACAGTACGTTAAAATCACACACTGTCCTGAAAAAAAAACAAGGATGTCATTTGGGCGTCAGAGGTGGCTTAATTGGCAAACACCATCGGGCTTCGACTATATGATTTGTGCTCTCATTAAGCATCACACATACCGGACAGGAATGGTCAGTAAACCGACGTTTGGCATGAAGATGCAACGGTCGAGTGGTATGACAGCAAAAATGTCGTTGGGAAACTCAATGCGGTTCCAAGTTATACAGAGAAAAAAACGCAGTCACTATGATTTGTGAGCTGGTTGGCAGTATCAAGATCACAAAAACTGTTACGCATAACACATACTGGAAGCTGACAACTCCATTAGTAGACATTCAAAAGTACTGCGGCCAACAAATCGATAATGAGTCAGGCACCATATTAATTCCATGTCTCCCATTTACGAGTAATCACGTGGTTCTCTTGGTCATACCGCAAAGCCAACTGAAAAGTGCACAATGAAATAATGTCCGTTTTGTTAAATTTTGCACGCTAGCTGCTCTATAAAATGGGGTTCGGTAGAGATGGTTGCAGTGCGAATACGTCTTTAATTTTCACTGTTAACGATATATATGATGGTAACCAACAGAGAGCTGAACTGTGAAACAACTTAAACGTTTGTACAGCCTAGTATATCGAGGATGGTACTCAAGAACATACGATTTTTTTTAGCTCAGCCTTAACTAACCAAATCACTTGATTGCCACTCGTCCGTTAGGGGCTCCAAAAAAACGGCACATCTGAAACTCACTCACAACAGTCCTTCTGAACCAATAGGCAATCTGTAAAACGATCGGTTTGAGATTTTAAATAATGTCCAATAGAACCATACTGCCAGGGTTACTGAGCAAAAAGAAATAGGAGAGAGTCAACAATGATCGAGAATTTGACTCAAAAATTGAAAGTGTGCACAAAATGTTATATGATGCATCTGAAAAGATTAGTTTGATATTAACTAACCACCAAGATCGGGATAATTAAAAAACGCAAAAAACGAAAAATACCAAACTGAAAAGTACGAATCGCGAACGCGATAAGCTCAAACATTGCTACTTAGGGCAGTAACCCACAGGTCTGTCACGCGTGTTATTTGAAAAGTAGGGTGGACAGACACTAAATTTCACCGCAACGCCAACCCATAAGAGACTGTCATAAAGACTAAGAATACTGTTCTACGGTAAGCATCTTTTGCTCGGTGCAATAGAAAGAACACACATATACATATAGATGAATTGAACACGCATGGATATAAACAATAAGGACCGTTTCTGGTGTACAAACAAGCGCGCGGTCAGCGGAGACACGATGTCAAACTACCCTACACGTGATGTACAGGTGGAGAAAAGCATAATCTCTGGAGTAGACAGCTGTGGAATATGTGAGAAACAAAACCGACATTGTCACCTCAAGTGGACAGGAAAAGAGGGATAGTGAGGAAAAGGTGTTACTATGGCTGTGTTGGAAAATCTTGTGGAGAGATGTGAATCTGGATGGCCAAAGTACAGGAGATAATATAGAGAATGGAACTGTAGGTTTGGCAAACGACCAAGTTACACCAACAGATACAAATCTGGATTATGTGTAAGATAATGGGGTAGAAAAGCATAATAAAATGAGTGTGATAACTGCGCCAGACATAGGAAATGAGAAAAGGAAAAGCAGGAACAGACTGAGGACTGCAATACACGCACTAACAGTTGCCTAGTTTAATCACAGCGACTCACTAAAACATGGTCTATTGAACACAGAAGACATTGAGATGTGTCAAAGACAACATCTGAGAGTGTAGCAGTTTGTGCCATATCAGACAATGAAGGGTATGAACCAAAAAATGGTTCATGAAGTTCGCGGGGAAAAAATATGTACATTGTCAATTGAAACTGCAACCGAATAAATTCGTGGTCAGTAACACGGTGAGATAAGAAGGAAAATAGATGGAAACGAAAACCACAAAGGCTTTGGTATACACAAGCATTTGAGCAAGAGGATAGGGGATGCAACTTGAGACTAGGCATAACGAAGACGACATAATGACTGAGCACCCTGGTCTACAACCACCAAATGTCGGCAATCGGACAGCGCAATCAAACCAGCTAATCGACGGAGACCAGGATCGGCCTCGACTAAATAGGGTAAACAGCTATCCTCAAAGGGTCGGTCACATAACAAATCTGATCCGCTTTCGGCGACCGAAGGCTGAGCAGTGCAACCGGACCATGTGAGCTGCGGCCAGACAGCCACACCAGACCGTTGCCTGTCAGAATAGCTAGCAAGCAAGCATACACCGAGTGAATCGAACCAGTCAAGGGCGTCGTCAGACAGGCGTGCTACAACCACGCCGCCAAACTGACCACGGGTCGGAAATGCTGCGCTGTGCTGAGCGGAGCCCGGTGTGCACAAACTATGTCGATCCGCAGTCGGACTGACCGCAGGTCGAACCGTGCAATTCGTATTCAATGTCAATGTACTGCTGGCTGAAGAACGGTCCAAATAGGCGGCAGCAGAGGATGTTGCGCGCGAAGGGAGCGTGGTAGTTATTCGAGTGCCCCCACAGGGAACATTCTCACGAGAGAAAACTGGCGGAGTTAAAGTAGTCCGTTGAACCCCGTCACGTGAGAAAATCTGTCGGAAAATTGTAGAAGCATGATAAGAAACACCAGGTATGGTTTTGAAGATGATGCTTTCTATTGTTGAAACCATATTAGACGTTATGAGTAACTTATGAATTTGTCGGCAGGGTGCTGAAACAATATCTTACAAGACAAAACGTACAAAATGGGTAAAAAGAAAACACTAATTATACGAAGTGAACAAAGTGAGACATGAGTATTGATCTCCTGGCGACATAGATAGACGAGATTTTAGCGTCACTGTAATATGTTGCAATATGCTGTGCTCAACATTCCAGTCCACCACACAAATTGAGACTGTGTCCCTACCAATGTTTGTCCAAATAGAAGAAGAATCGTTACGATGAAGAGAAACATGTGATAAGTAAACCGTCCGGGCCAAACGACAACTCACCAACAAGCACCGTAATTACAACAACTGAACGAAGCATAACAGGTCGATTCGAAATTCCGACAAACTCCTTTACCAAGAACGAAGTGGGTGTACTCGAGTGACCACAGGGCATCATCCGGACTAGTTACTATGTGCACATACACACAAACTTTATCCTACATGTACAAGTCGAGTGCACATATGGTAGGGAGCTCACGAACAAAACGCAAAAGTGAGTTGCGCATAAAAGCGAGCCAAATTAGAATGTACAAAAAATTAGATCAAGATTGATGATAAATGATGTTTGTGTGTGTAGGAGGTGAAGTTCATTCGCACAACAATTCAGTTATGATTTGCCGTACTCCAATTTACAAAACGATCGGTTCTTAGCTGACGCAGCAGTGAACACATTCGTATTGCGGACTTGTACACACTTGACCTTGTGAACACGCGGGTAATTCGCACGAAGTGAACTTAAAACTAAACAAACAGACCTGACCGGCAATCAAACAGTCAAGCCAACCCAAATTAAGCGCGGCAAACACATCTGACAATATCCTAGAAGTTGTAATGATGGATCTAAACAGCCAACCAACTGAATACGAACGTGCCACACCAGTAATAGCATACGCGAACCCGGTGGGACAATTACGGACCAAGTCAATTTCACGTGACCTGGGGAAGTGCAGCGTCCACACGAATACGCAGGCCAAATTGATCCGCCGTCAATATGACCTAAATCGGGACAGAGTTAACAACACTCTGAGGATTATAGTTAAAGAGAGCAGTTCGATCTACAATCTCCGTGCAAGAGTAACATCAGCTGTCAAAGACATCATGCACAAAAATAGTTCAAACGGATAAAAAACGAACGATGATGTTAAAAACAGAAGCGATCATTACTTCCGTGTTACGGGGATGTTCGAAAGCCTGTGATGGACGTGATCATTCAGAAGAAACCAAATAGGCAACCGGGCAAAAGTAATCCATCAACAAAGTCCAAAATTAAGGACGCACAAACGGTAAAAGTGTGTAGCAAAACTTGGATACCATGTGTAACTGACGGTTAGCCCACTATTTGATTCTTTTTGGTTTAAACTCCACACACACACACATACAATCAGATAGGTTCGAACAAGAACGAAGCTGGTTGTGAAATCGAATTTTGTGAAGAAACATTAAAAAGCATTAATAAATCCGAATTTAGTTTCTTTCTAATTTTAAAATGATATATGTCGTAGCTGGTTTGTTATCCAGGATTTCAACAAAACGACAATAATTCACATTGCCGAATTGGGTTTTGATGGTAACGTCCAAATTCCAGATCAGTGGAGCGAGATTAGTCTAATTTTCGGCATATTCTCAAATATTCCCGAGTTAATTGTAATCTGTCACGGCATTGGAAATTGAACAGCTTTGATAGTAGTTAAGATAATGTAAACAGTGTGTGAACTTAGAAAGGTTTGTTAAAATGACAGCTGCCGTGGTTGGCTTCGAAATGATTCACTTGGAATAACACGCTATACACAAAAGAGTTGAAATCTCCATAAGGAGGTTTGATAAATGGAATCGTGGTCAACACGCTCATCTCGAAAGTACTAAGAAAGATATCCAATTCCTAACCTGGAAGAATCTATGCACTAGTAATGAGCTGAAACTAAACACATACTTAGTGCATTACATATGAAGCAGGTTCAACAAAGTGTTCACTCCTATGCGACAGGACAGATCAAACTGTGAACAGTATTCATAAAGTGTCGATCAAATTCTCAACCGCTTGGCCTCAATGACAATAAACAGACTGAAGAAAGGCTAATGAAATATGAAGCAAGTGTAGTCCAAAACGCACGCATGGGTAATAGTATACGCTTCAATTCGCTTTATCTGCTGGATCACCCGTTCGTCAATTTGTCATTTAAAGTGCGGGTGTGTGAGAAGATCCTTTTTTTTCTATAGTTATTGCAGTTAACAAATCCATGCGGGCAAGTATGCCTCTGAAATACAGTTATCATTATCATCATCAAAGGGTACTGTGGCTCAGGCCGACGTTCACCTCAACAGTGACGTGGAATATCCTAGAAGAAAACGTTACTAAGAAGGTTGAAAATCATTAAAAGAAGACTAAGCGGAAGAACTAGAAATGGTATGGATACAGGTACGCCATTGACTGCGACACATCGCCATCTCGGATAGCGTCTCTAACCAACGGTTTGAGTGATCACGAGGACCCCATCCAGGCAGGCGACACCTACTCACTTTGCTCAGTAGGGCAGTCAAGGTCTTCATACTTCGTGACCACGTTGTTGCTCAAACACCGCAATTCTTCCCAGTTGTTGGTGAGCTCAGTATAAAATGGCCGGTACGGTAAACGATCAGATGACATAGGAAGTACACGACCTAACCATCGCAAGCTGTGCACCGTGAGTAGTTGACCAATTGATCGCGTATCCCGAGCGTTCCGGAATACGCGCCGACGAACGGCCACATTGCTCGCGATATCAGTCCACTTGATATGGGCCGACTGGCGGAGACAACGATGGTCAAACACAGCAAGTCTGTTAATATCTTTTTTGTGAACAGGCCACGTTTCCGAACCATAAAGCAAAATGGAGCGCACACAGGCATTATATACCCTTCCTTTCAGCGACAACCGAACGTCTTTTCGACGCCACGGATGACGCAGCTTGGCAAAGGCAACTCGTGCCTTTGCTATCCCCACTGATCTATCATCAGCAATATTACAGGCTGATTAGATAGTGCTACCCAAGTAAGTGAAACTATCCACAGTATCAAGCAGGTTACCATTAATGAACAAAATAGGAGTGGAAACGCTCCAGTCTTGAATTAGCACTTTACACTTTGAATGTGAGAAGTGCATTCCATGCAAACCAGCCTGGTCACTCACCTTGCCCAGCATGGTCTGCATCACTTCGGCAGAGGGGCCAAGTAACACACTGTCATCCGCATACTCCAGATCGGTCATCATAAAGCCAGGAAGAAGCTCAATTTTAAGCTCACTGGATTCCTCGAGCGCAATTTCCAAAATGTCGTCTATGACAGAATTGAACAAGATGGAAATCGGACACCCCTGACGAACACCAATAGAAGTGATGAACAACCAAGAGTTGTCCATAAACCCTCACCCTGCCTGCAGAGTGAGCATACAGTGACCTCAAGAGATTCACGTATTTCTCTGGTACTCTCTTGCGAAGGATACAGCTCCAGAGAACGTTACGAGCAACTGAATCAAAAGCAGTCTTTAGATCCAAAAAGACCACGACTGTCGGCTGTCTGTAACAGTGCCGATGTTCCAAAATCCGTCTCAAGGTAAAAATATGATCAATGCACCCCCGACTGGATCGGAATCCTGCCTGTTCTTCGCGTATCTGGCTTTCTCTGGGCTTAGTCAGCCGACGTAAAATGAGACGAGTGAGCAACTTGGACGCAACACCTACCAAAGAGATGCCTCTGTGGTTGTCACATAGACTTCGGGCTCCTTTTTTGAAAACGGGAATCACTGTTGATAGGCACCAATCACGAGGCACCTCTTCAGTTTCCCAAATTGTCTGGAAGAGTCGCATCAGTTCTGATATCAACCTCGCGCCACCATCCTTGAAAAGAGAAAGAGGGGGGAGATCTGGACCAGGAACCTTATTACGCTTCAATAACTTGAGCTCCAGGACCACTTCTGCTTCCGACGGGGGACCGTCTTGAATGCAATAACTGACCATTCGGGTCCCGTCGTCTACATGATCTAGTTGAGGCCAAGTGAACCGTTCTTTAAAATGTTCAGCCCACCTGTCAAGTCGGCGCGATTGACTGGTGATAAGTGAACCATCTTTTTCACATATGGTCTCACTTACACCGACTCGACGGCCAGTACAACCACGGACCAGGGAAAAAAAGTCTTCGGCTGTTTTCTGCCAGGTAAAATGGACATGCACGTTCAGAGTGTACGAAACATTCATCCGAAAAACATCGCAAGAATGACCCTTTTCTGACCGTCGTGACAAAATTCTTAATCACATCGGGTATTTCTAACACAAATAGCCAAGAGGCAAGATTCCGGACAGAACAGCCTACTGTAACCAAGAGATAACGACAGTAAACTGTTAAAATGAATGTACGACACCTAAAATGCCAGTGTCTCCGTCTGGTAGGCCGTCGATGCCCGGCTACCAAATAACCGATTATACAACTTATCCACAAACTTCCAAAAAACCCCTTCACTGTCAATAGAACTGAGGATGTTAAATAGGATCCAGAAACAACAGGAATACTTCAAAGTAGATGGAAATCAATAATACTTACTCGAACAGTGGATCCCGTGGACAAGATAAGCTCGCCATTATCTGTAGCACAGATTCCCGTGACACGCCGGAAGCTTCGTGATTCCGAGCGTGGCAACTTGACCAGCGGATGAGAATCGTTCTCCTGAACAGAAAAACACGGTGACGGAGTGCGATTGATCGGGGAAGTGGGTGGAGTACGTTCCGCCTCACGTCTTACGCCAGCACCCACAAACGGTTGTGTTGTACCGGTCACAGGATCACACCAAAAGACACAACCGGCCCCGTTATCAGCGACATACAAACGTCCGGTTAGAGGACATCGGCACGCACTGGTTGGCTCCACAAATTGTGAACTGTGTATGGATCGTATAGTCTTGAAGGACACGACAATGAAAAAGGGTACGGTGAGAGAAAGAGGTAGTAGAAAAGCTTTCTAAGCAAAGTATGCACTAGGTCCGAGACATACCTGCATAAAAACCGTCTCACTATAACAGTGAAAGAAACCTCTTTAGTTGAATTGCAATGGTGCGAAGGTAGTAATAAAGAAGACTATCTACAAACATAAACTCAACGAAATAGGGTGCGTTTGAAAACTAAGCTTGTCCAGTTTGTAATCAAGCGAGAAACGCTTTTATATAGAATTGTAAACATCGTCAAACGCCTAGATGAAACGTATTCTCTAAGCATACTTCCAGCAAAGGTCAATGTCACTGGAAGTTTATCAACGGCTGCAGAAGCACGTCTGAACGAGTGCACTGCCCGGGTACCTTAAGACTGGTTATACATGTCCAACATATCAAAAGTCTGTGTTCTACTTATACAGAACAGAAAAGGACAAGGATAAGATCCTCCGTTCCTTAAAAATTACAAAAACAATCGTGAGTGATGTTCAATTTATATAAAAACCAAAACCCCCTACTACTCATCAGTAATCAAAATACAGCTCAACAAGTTAATGATTTTTGTGATTTCCACCTGGAGAGAAGTCTTAGTAGAGGGGTCATCGATTGAAGTTAACAGGACAGTTACTGTGTCTCCTCTCGAGGTGATCGGGTAGTCAGAACATTGCTCACAAGCGATTCGGATTGAGCGTTCACATATGATAATTCGATCGTGCCTAATGTGAGGTCAGTGGCGCAGTGGTCAACACGGTTGCCTCATGAAAGCGTGGTCGGAATTCTAATCTCAGCCGTGACATGAACATACACTACTGACGAGCTCTAACAAGTGCGAAACTCGAATCCAGTGCATCTTTTCGAAAGAGACCAACTGGGAAATCTATGGGAATTTGACAGTTGCGATAAACTGTGGGCGATGTTCAATTTATATGAGAAAGAATAACAGACAA
>LUCH01000079.1:12445-31840 GCA_013368495.1 Paragonimus heterotremus | reverse complement strand
GGGTAGTCAGAACATTGCTCACAAGCGATTCGGATTGAGCGTTCACATATGATAATTCGATCGTGCCTAATGTGAGGTCAGTGGCGCAGTGGTCAACACGGTTGCCTCATGAAAGCGTGGTCGGAATTCTAATCTCAGCCGTGACATGAACATACACTACTGACGAGCTCTAACAAGTGCGAAACTCGAATCCAGTGCATCTTTTCGAAAGAGACCAACTGGGAAATCTATGGGAATTTGACAGTTGCGATAAACTGTGGGCGATGTTCAATTTATATGAGAAAGAATAACAGACAACGTTTTTCTTCAGAATAAGTTGTATTATGACAGCTTACTACACCAAATATGACATTTATGATGTACATCTACGGCAATCCACTCCACACAATAAACAGTTATTCAAAACAGATGACATGCAAATTGCGATCAAGTTGACGTACATATCACCTTCACACGCATTCAATAAGGTGAAAGTGAAATAAGCTCGGAGTCCATGGTAGGGTTTCATCATCCAGTTGGTCAGCAACAGAAAATGATAAGATATGGATGAAGATCGCATATTGCTGAGCTGCTTTGACGTTAAACTATGGCAGATATATTATGTAAGATCACCAAGCACACATTACCTTCATGATAGTAGAGTTCCTCGAGCCCTTAATCTCAGCGTGTAACTGATCGTGTTAACTGGAGAAACACATACAAACACCTTTTGTACGGCCCAAACCCGTGAAATTTTCGCAAAACAGTTCAGTTAATTCGGGAATATACTTACATGGCATATACGGCTCACCGTTAGGAAGCGGTTGCAAATGACTGCCAGATCAAATCCTATCATTATTCGTAGTTAAAACATTTTCAACTCTCATTGAAGATGCTGGAGAGCATTAGTTTTTATGTTATCGGTTAGTCATCTTCCAAATACGTTCCCAATACCTATCGAGGCCTTGAAACCCAACATGCTGATGCACCAACACGAGAAAACTCATACAGCAATTAGGACCAATGATCGAAAATTGAATGTAGTATACTCCAACATGTGGTCCAAACCTCAAATAGTCGCAACCAGAGTTATACAGTAAGAGTCAGTTAGTCGGTTTGAATAAGCACCTTTCTTCAAGTGGTGCGTCTGAAAAGTACATTTTATCCACGCAACTAGCAACCTAGACAAATGCGGTTCACGTGTTCACAAGAAGAATATTTTTTGAAGCAGAGTGTAGAAACAAAATGAGAATATCACTCGATTCATAACTAGTTTGTCTAAGGCGGGCAAAGAGTAAATGTGTGTAAAAATGTTTTGCTAACGGTACTGATAAGAATGTCACACAATGTTGTTTTGGAGTGGAATGGCTGAATGTAAACAATACGCCGCCAGTACAAAGTTTGAAGACAGATGAGAATATAAACATCAGAGTGGATATGATAAGCGGTGTAACGTCCAATTCCGACTGCCTCTCGGGCTACTGAGTTTGTATAACCAAGTCAAAGAACAGAATCGTTTAGCTTTTACACTACATGAAGTCCACTGAGTATTCTGAGGCTGTAAGAGTGACAGTAACTGATACAACCTTTACTCGAACCTATAGTCACGTGATTTGTGTCTTTGGCAGCGGTAGTTCTATGGTATCCAGAGATCATCATCATCATCATCATAACAGCCATGAGCCAGAGATCAAAAACATCAGCAAAAGTTGTGTCCACGCCACATTTCTAATCGCCACCATTAATAGGACTGTATTGTTAGTCCACAGTTATACATCCATAAGGTTTACCAATAAACGAACATGAACCCGTAAAATTTTGCTCAAGATGGCGAGAATGATGCGCGCAACGCAAGGCCGTCTATCGAGGAGACTGAAATGCAATGTTTTCGTGATCAATGCCGACAGACTAGGTTTGTGAACCAAAATGTTCTTTTCAATACTCTGAACAAATTAAACATCTTATGGCACATTATTCGGAACGGGAGTGCACATCATAGACAGGAATACATAAGTAGTTCTCATTGATACTTAACTGTCACACAATCGTGAAGAAAAATGCAAACTCTGTACGGGGAGACAGAGGAAAAATGAGGAAAAAAGGACTACTAAAAATAGCTCAATCTATATTCAGACATTCAGAATTATGGTGCCTACAATTTGCAAACAAAACAACCAAAACTCAAGTGTAGGGAATACGTCATCAGCAAAACAGCTTCCTTACGGTTTTCACTACTCCGCGTCATTAAGTGTATTTATTTCACGAACAACACGACCAAACAACATTCACTCCACTGAGTTCTATTAGTCCCCATGTCACATGGCGTCTACAGCCCTCGACGCTGAGATACGAATTCTCCGGCTCCAGAGACAAATCCGAACTATGACGGCCAGCTCTTTGGTGAACGATTTCATTTCTCTACACCAGGCAATCGTCTGCCCACCTCATGCCTGATACGTATAACGCAATGTGTACAGCAGAGACTGAGGATACGAAGTAGTTATTAATTAAGCGGACGAAACCCATGGAAGGATATGCACATTGTCATGTATCTGCACACCTGTTAATACACAATCGACGACTTTATTTACTGAAACCTATTCATCAGAAAGTTGCAAGATATTTGGCTGCTTTCAGTACAGATCCCGCGGATTTGATGTGAAATCGATTGATTTAAAAGAGAACAGTAACGGGTGCTGTTTCAACTAATACGCCATTTTCTCAAACAATCAGTTTACGAAATTGGCTGTTTCCTGGGAGTATTGTGAACAGAGCTATTCCCAAGCATCTGACAGCATGGCCAGTAAAGAAACACGCAGAGATGTTTAGAGTGAAAACATTGTGACTGGGGAAGTTTGACAACAACAACACCGGGACTAACTTCAGAAAATTAGTATAGGGGAGAAGAGGAAACAACACAAATGCACTTTCGTCATAAAAAGCGCTCTCCTCTGTTGTAAACAAAACAAAAGGTATATTGCAAATGTGCCGCTCGCCGAAACATGAAGTGATAGAATGTACTTTATACCTGAGAATTCCGACCACGGTAGTATTCGACAAAGCAGTTTACATGTCTCTGCAAAGGGCCCTTAATGTACAAGAAATACGAGCCCATTCTACAGGCAGTCACAAAAGTTTGATTAAGCAGTACGTTGACGTAATTGATTGAACCCAGTCTACAGAATACGGATAATCAGGAGAGGGGAGATTTGGAGATTACCCTTCTGTTAAGATGATGCACAAACGGAGGGCAGTCCTGATATGGAACACTTTCTAGAACTTCCGTACAACAGAGGACAGGAAAGTTCGCACGAAGTTTCCAGAGTAAGAAAACAGACAAAACAGCTGTCGCGAAAATTTTCCATGAAAAGCCAACTGCAACACGTGTTTCAAAACAGGCCCTAGGTTGGGAATATTTAGGGGGACAACTGGTACCAGTAGTGTTGTGGGTCCAGCAGGCGAAAATCCAGTTAAAAATTGAAGGCGAAGATTCCAACTGTTTCGCTTGGCAACCTCTACTAAGTGTGCAAAATCAGAAAAGAAACGGTTGTGAAATATAGGGTTCCAAACGGGTACTAGTGAACACTAGATCAGGATCATCCAGACCAGCAAACTATCAGGAATGAACAAGAATCAGCACGTACCTGATCTGTCCGAGGATCCAAAAGATACACTTGTTTTGCTCGCCAGTTGACAATCCACAATCCTTCCGGAGCCCAGGCGATTCCTGTGGCTGCTTGGCCAGTCAATGGGGTACCGTAAAGCGTCGCATGTAAGCAGCCCGTAGACGGATTGATCACCAACAATCGACTATTGCCCGTATCCAGAAGATAGATGAAACTAGTCGGAGACGGATCAGTGGTATCTTCCGATCGCGGATAAGGCCCGTAGGCAACGGCAAAAGGTTGAATAAGACCACGACCATCGGCACCTGCGCATTCGCACAATGCAAACGAAAAAACATAACGGTTACAAACACAGCATGATAACCAAATGCTGGTAATCGATGTGATTGAGATTAAAAAAACAGCAACGTTCAAGGTCAACACGCAGATTTAAGGTAGATGAACATTTAGATAAAGAACCGAATTCAAATTATGGTCATTTATCACTTAAACAATAGTTGCAAGGGATGAGACCGAAGAATTGAAAACTGTGGTGTCCACAAATGACAGTATTCATAAAATGGGGTCGTACCTATAACCATCAGAAAGACTAGCCGAGGTAAGTGTTAGTCATGGGATACAGTCGATACGTGAAAAGAAGAAACTTCAACGGTTACAAACTCGATCAAGACCACAGCTAGTGTGGTTGGAATACGCCTGATAGTCGCGTGAAGTTAAATTCCAAGTTCACACGAATTGAACTCCTTGGCTTCCGTTTTGTCTGAGCTAACCAATATAGATTAGGCATTGGTTCAAAACTTTTCAATGTAAAGCCGAGTTACTTAATTATCCAGCTCTTACTTTGTGTTATGTATCCTATGAAATAATGTTAACATGTAATTTTCGCAGATGGGATCATCAAACACAAAAATTACACACGAAACGCAGACACGGACAATCGTTCTGTAAGATACGCATAATTAGTGACGACGAAACGTCCATGGGGCCGCAAAATTAAGTCCAGATAAACGGGATCATATCCAAATAGAAATCTGGTAGACAACAGTTAACAAGAGTTCTGTTAAATTTCAGTCTTTCAAACCACATAGACAGCACACTTGATTGAATACGTTCTCTTTTTCAAATGTTCGGACGAAGACGATGACTATTAGCACACACAAAACAGATCACCGCAAAAATTAGATGAAGTTAAATGTTAGGCGTTTGGGTCACAAGGCGTGTTGCGATGCGTGTGATGTGTGAGGTTGGTATAGTCCGAGCGTAGTAAAGAGTAGCAGTCGAGGTCACGGGTACTCAAATTCATAAACTTGTAAGTGGTAAACAGTAAACTTATTAATAAGTTACCCTGAGCTAAACTCAACTAAAACTAAAACGGCAATGTTCCATCTCCATTAGGCATCAAACTAACTGGAGCCCGAATTTGTGACTTACAGCCGATTAGCAAAACCTAACGTGTCTCCTTCTCGCACGGTTCCAAGTCTGTGATGTATTTACACGAAAGTACAAATGTTAGTTTTTTCACTGAAAGTAGTGTGGTAGTCTTGTCGGATATACCTTCACTGAAACACCACTCCCGTTGTTGCGCTCGGCGCACAAGCAGTTGGAACGGAGACCCACGAATCGGTCGACTTAGAATGCGCACCGAAAGCTGATGCAGTCCAGCAGTGATCGGACGCAGAAGTAGATCGTATGTCCCATCGCCCATGTCAAACAGTTCGACCGGAACTGACCGACCGTCGGAATCAGTGAGCAGCACTTCTACCGGATCCGCACCGCCAGTACACTGTGGATGGCCGTGATAATCCACGGCGCGAATAGTGGACTAATATAAAAAAGACAAAGAAATGGATGAGGATGTCATAGCCCGAGATAAAACCGTCAAATATGAGTAGCATACCTGTGTATTCGATTGAAGTTAGTGGGCCATTGAAAAATTGTGTTTTGACGGTGGCTCCATACAATACACTTCGAAAGTTGCACTTTCGCAATTCAGTGCAAAACATTTTCAGACGATTGCAAGATTAGTACTAACGTCAGAATGTAACACTCTTCTTACAGCAATCGGAGGAAAAGCTAACATATGATATTGTGGTTCTGTCTTCTTAGATGGTTAACTCATACTGAAAGGGATTAGGTGTAACAGTGAAATGTGGACTACAGTTTCCCAATAAGTGTGTGTGAAATTACATTGCACCCGCGTATCAGGCTAGCTGTGTACTCGTCCATAACTGTACTATAATTTAAGAAAGGAAAAATTTTATAGACCTTGAAATGGAATCACGAATACTAGCACCAGGGCTGTCACAAATTTCGAAATAGTAAACAAAACTAACCACAAGTTAGAAGGAAAACGAAAGATTTGGCAGTTTGATTAATTGCCCTTCAAGTTCAAAATGTGTATCATGTTCACATGACCTAAGTAAATTTATGGTCCGGAAGACCGAGACCAAGTAATCTTAAATATGAAGACGTACATGTCCATACAGTTGCGCCAATGGTGCGAGAGTAGTCTGATCGACGGATACAGAGACAAACCATAGTATTCGAAACCTGAGGGTCGAAACTGTCTGGGGTAATACGGTCTTACTTTCAACAGGTGAGATTTGTAATACGCAAATGAACGACGGAATAGT
Organism: Paragonimus heterotremus; assembly: GCA_013368495.1. Taxonomy (NCBI): domain Eukaryota; kingdom Metazoa; phylum Platyhelminthes; class Trematoda; order Plagiorchiida; family Troglotrematidae; genus Paragonimus; species Paragonimus heterotremus. The sequence continues at coordinate 25,602 of LUCH01000079.1, read as the reverse complement.
TCAACTTTATACGCAACTACTGTCGAGAGTTGATCCGAATACAGAACTGACAGTGACAAATGCAGGTAGTCTTAACTACTAGGCAACCATAAACAAACTGATTACTATACTGTTCACTATCGCTACAACTTCTCGCCAGCATATATCGTTTTATTTAAATTCACGTACTTAGACGAACAACTTTTCATGAGTACTCTCAACTGAATATTTTTGAAATCTGAGCTAGTTCCCCAGTTTACTGGACAACTTCCGTAATCAAAGATTCTACTTTCATTTTCGAGTACTTTGTATTCTGTCCGCCAACGTAATCGCCAAGACAACCTACTCAAATAGGAAGATAGATAAACTCATTTTTGAACCGACAGCGTGGTATTAGTCTGATTGAAAAAAATCGAGATAGAATTGTCATACTAGAAATCCAACGATGTAAATGTGCAGAATGATACTGAGTTAGTCTTAGTAAGTGGGTATGCGATATCACGAACTGGACAAGCTTCAACCTAATTAAAGTGAGACATTTCATGCAGTCCAGACACAATGCAACCCGGTTTTTACTGACAAAATCACCATCCACAAATAAAACGGTTAACCAGCATACACACAACTGTGTGTTAATGAGACACACTTTCGAAAGAAAAACACTCTCTTATGGCCTCATCTTAAATAGGTTTGCTTGGTTAATGGAGGTTTTCGTAACGTAAGAAGGTCGAAATTTGTTAAACAACGTATTCCCTTACGTGCGACATACGAGCTAGATACCGTCAGATTGTCACTGCAACTGCGATCGAACCAGTAATCGCATGATAGATGATTGAGGTACGCTATCAGTGAAGTATCGCGAGCTCGAGAAGAACGCGTGTAATTAGAAGTGTTCAACAGGTTTTCAAACATGTTACAGAGTCTCGAACTTCCTACAATGATTGAAATAGCGCAGACTCAAAAAACCTAATATAGGCTGAAGAGAAACAGCTAATCAGCTGATGTTCAGTGATTTCATGCATAGGACTGAACGCATGGACAAAATATGGACGTCAATTTAACGGCCAGCTAAAGACGAACTTGACGCAATAATGACCGGGGCTATTAAAAAAATTTCACCTCAAACCATCATAATGAGGGACGGCCTTCGTGACAAAAATAATGGAAGAAGAGTACTACTAGTGCTCGAATAATTGCTGTTGAAAGACTATTCAGGAACAGACTCGGATTCGTATATCGTAGCCAGAATCACCGTTGTGAACAAGCAAACTAAAGCGGTGTAAAGATTTCGTTTTTGTATCCCTGATGAAATCATAATCTTTGTTGAAAGTAGTCAAATCGCAATCGATTGTGAAAGCGGTTCAACAGTGATATATGAGAAGCTTTCAGTAGTTTCCATTACAAGGTGGAATATAAACAGAATGACAGACAACTGGATAAGGAGCATCCAATTAAATACATTGATCGGCTCGTTAAGGTCGAGTGCAGTTGCTGGGATTAAGTCCACAGCTTTGCAGATAAGATCTAAACGAAGGAACCAAAACACCAAAGGAACAAGATGGCTAGGAAAAATGAGATGCCGGAAACTAGATGTACGAATATTTTCTTCTTTTGGAAAAACCAACATGTTCCAGGATAGTGAAGGAAAATGCATACTAGTTTTTTTTTTTTATACCAAAGGACCCACTTTACACACCTTAGCTGTTAGGTGGACAACTAGCTGCGAAGGCAGACGAATAGTACACAAAGCCGGATAGGTAGTGCTGACGAGAATGCGGCCGAAGGCGGCCAGACAACGCGCAATATCAATTAAGCTCGAATCGGTGCAAGGGAAACTGGAATCCGATCGCGGACTGATACATGTGACTGGACTGGGGCGCGAATCAGTGCCTGATGCGTTCGTCTGGTTATTGTGTGAGGTGCCAAGTAACACTTGGTCTGTAGTGGATAGTTGTGGGGTGGACCGTAATGCTGTCTTAATATGACGAACATGACGATGCGCACGGAAATCAGGTGCCCCATCTTCATAACGAAGAAATGCGTTCTCTCGAGGCTCGGTCAGGCTAGTCACTGAATCCAGTTTATCGTTCAGATAGCTGATCGTTTTGGAAATACACCGAACATCCATCTGGAGAGAGGAATGAAGAAAAATAGGTCAGAGTAAGGATAACAGAAGCACAACGAGAACATTTGGAGTCATGCAATAGCTAAGAAAAACAAATCAAGCAGGTGTTAGCCACGTGAGGAATCAGGCTCTAAAACGGATTAAAACAAACAATCCGGCATCTAAACATACTTATGCGTTAGCTAACATTAAACCAAATTTTATTATCCTCGGTACAATCGAGAAGGCACGTGACGTAATTAAGGACATCCGTCGTACGTAAGGGACCGTCCTGTTAATAAATAAAGATTTCTCCAAGTTGCATTGGACGAACTAATCAGTCTACCAAGGTTGAACGCGCGGGTACACACATATACACACACACCACTATAACATTCGGTCCCAAATATCGAGGGTATCAACTTCCGTGTCACATAAATTACAGAGATGTCAGTAAACAGCTCGAGTCACAAACACAACCGATTCAGTAAACATGAAGGAATAGCGCTGTCAATACAATAGCTGAACAGGTTGCGATCAAAATTCGGCGATTTATAATAGTGCTTGATGTACCAACGGTGTTTTGGGTACAGATGAAAACAGGCAGAGCGGTCGAAAAGGAACGAAGGTTTGAAACCATGATTTATTGTCCAGCATGATTAGCCCTCATGTTTTCCGTTATGATAAAAGTTATGTATATTTCACAACCGCGTTGGGTATTCGAAAACACTTTCTAACGATCTCACACACACACTTTTAACCTTTGGCTTTGTCAACACAGTTTGGCTTTGACTATTATTAATGCTATAAAACTAAGAGGTGACTGCTTATAATGTAGTATTATGTCCAGATGCGCTTCCAATCAGCGATGCTGGTGGTCACGTGGTTCCTCATCTGCCACCCCACGGCTTTATTAGGTAGACCGATCAATAAGGATTCAATCGAAGCGAAAGCCCTAAACTATAGCTTCATTCCCTTAGTAGCTTATGAAAAATGTAGAAATCAAGTTGGCCATTGCTGGCATTAGTTTGACGTAAAATGAGCAAATATTTCTACGGATCTGAGAATGAACCGCTCGCTTTCAGCTTGGGGCTTGCAGACCTTGGATCTTACACATCACATTATATTCTACCTAACAATACATACGGAATGTCTGGTAGAATCTTGGAAAAGAAACGTCAATGCAATCAGTTATTCCAAACAGCTAACACAGAGAACTGCACACGCAAGTGTTTCGGACGCACTGCACGTACGATACGGTCAGAAAGAATGAGAGCATATGTGCAGCATGACGGTAAACCGGTTGTCAATCAACATTAGTTAACAAAAGTGCACATCTAAGACGAAACTGGACAAGCAAATGAAGAAACAGGAAAGCGAGAAAAAAATAATGTTGAAACATACCATTGTCTACAGTTTTCTAAAATGGTTATTGTAGCGAATCAAACAAGTTCGCAGAAAGAAAGGACCAAAACTTGATAGAATGGTCTATCGGATCGCAGTTTACCCAATCGGAGAAATCGCCCGAATTAGCTTATCGAGAAGAGGTGTGCTTTATGACAGAGCCGGTAACGCGTTTAAATAGGAAGTCTTACGAGCACTTAAGCACAGAAGTGCAAACTAAAAATACAGAGGAAAGTTCATGAAAACGTTTTTTTGGATATTCATACATCACTATCAAATCGCGTCAACTATTAGTAGACATCGTAAGAGAACAAACAGCCTACATGCAAAGGATTCGTAAAATGAATAGTTGTCGGTCCTAGAAGGAACATCGAAAAGTATGTCACTGGCTGATAACGATGCTTACCTAGTGGTCGGATGTGTACATAGATATATTTTTTTTCCTAAGACCTGTTGGAACCTATTAGGCTCAGACACTATAAGCAGCAGAAAGAAGAAGGTGAGGTGGGACTGAAAGAAGTATCGATTAACTGGACCGGTGCTCACGCGACATTTCTGTCATAAACACGCGTAAAATCACAAAAACAATGATCATTAAAAAACAAGCAGTCTTAGAATATAGTTCCCAAGAATAAACTGCTTTACAAGTGTAGAACAGAAGATACACTGCATGTCGAGTGGAAGGTTGATATCAACTTAACGACACAGATAGCAGAGGTAAACAAACTTCATCGGAGGGTTGGCTATCTCATCATAATTCTCATCCAGTAACTTGCTGGTAACACAACTACCTAAAGATGTAAACTGCTCGATCATCTCCAACCTGTCACCCTTGTTGGTGTGCAAACGCACGGCTCATGAAAACCCACAGATCAATAATGTAGGCAGAATAAAGTGAAGGTCAAAGCGACCAACTGACATCGCTAATCTGTCAAGAATGTCCTACGTAAACTGAAAGGATTGTAGTAGTATTGTCAAATTTCAAAATCAGTCTCATCGAGGTGTATAAGCACACAGTGGGTGGACGACTGGATAATGTCAGCAATAAAAATGAACAAAAAAGGTAAGATCGAGCAATCATGTCGAACACTGACAGTGGTGTTAAAGAACGGTGAAGACTCATCGTACTTTTTCATCGATACGTTATTTTTTGAAATACATTTTTAGAATGATGACCTGCTAAATAAATAGATTGTTTAGAATTCTGGAAAGACTCGGTTCGTGTGTCAGTCTCATGTACATCTAACTGTGTTCTGACGTCTGAAGCAGCTGCGAATAGAATGGAATCTTATCGGCTCTTCGTAGGTTTGTCATTTAACTGTTAGAGAAGTTTGTCAGGGATAACAGTGGTCAGCAATTTTGATACAAATAGTGTCGATGGTTGTTACACACTACTGAAGCCCGTACGGATTGTAGATGAGCATAAATATTTACATTTCGTAACTTCCGTAAACAAATACTTAGTCTCATGAAAACAACGGGATTCCCGTCCTTGTAGGGAACTGGAAGGAATTCACTAGTGCCAGATGCATCAAACCTTTTTACAGGCTCCATCTTCCATGAAGCACAACACTGGAGAAGGGAAACTTTATTGGACATGAAATACTATGGTGGTTCCCGTCAACCGAGAATCGAAGGCAATCAGTTAAGACTGAAGAGAGACTGTTTAAGAGCACAACACAATCCCATATGATCCATGCAAATGCATTAAAGACATGAAATAGTGAAATGAAGGCTGTGCAGAAACACTCAACGTTAGCACTATAGAACGTCAACCTTATGTGACTTTTAGACAAAAGTAAATTGAATGAGATGAGACAGTTGTCAGAAAATTCTAAATGTGGTTTAAAAGATGATTTCACCATCATTTTATGTTCTCGCTATGAAGCTTCCAAGTTCTTCCGGAGGCAACTGCCTTGACAGTTTTACTTCAATGATGCTGTGAACTAGTTTACATTGGTGTACATCAAAAATACTCAAGCGAGTGTCAAAATCGGAATATACAGTAGCGAATAGCCTTAAAATTAACAAAATTCAGACATCAAGTGACAAAATGATGAAAGTATGGCTAAATCAAAAATGTTACGTGCTGACGATGATTGGCAGTGAGAAAAGATCGGTATCGGTGTACGTTCCGATATCTGTTGTATCAGGAGCTTACGCGCTAACAACCAACTTGATTTAAATATCACGCAGTGAACGTGCACATCACGTAAACCAGTGTGGTCTACACAGCTCATCCACATATTACCATAAAAGTGACCATAGAAGCGGCGCGCCTAGTTGATCGAATGGTCAGGAAATGGAACAACAGAATGTTTTCCAAAAAGTGGAACACAACCGAGGAAGAGGGGCAATAACTACACTTTCGTACAGAAATGAGAGGTGTTTTAGTCTTATTCTGCTCGATCGAGCCACATGAAACGTAAACAACTGAAAGAGAACATGAGAAAGAAAAGTGTCACACCAAACGTGTGAACATGATACGTATGAACAAAGAGAAAACTGTTAGCATTAGTCACTTGCACTATAAGTGTACGTGTGTGGAGGGGATGCCCGTTTTATAGGCAAGAAACGTGAAGCGCAGGGCCGATCAACAGTGTCATATTTTTGTTGAGATAATAGGTGATAACAAATATGTTGCGCAAGTTCGCCACTGCAAGTCAACTGAAGAACTCCAGATAGCCTAGGAGTAGATAAATCACCGAACACATCTGGGGCTGGTAAAAACGTTCTGGGTTAAGCGCAAACTTCAGGTTATGTGAATGCGTGTGTGAATATGTCTGCTTCATAAATATGACACTAATGCGGGCATGTTGTACAATGCTGAAATTATTTCATATCAAACATAACCATTGATAATGACAGTCCGAAGTGTTAAGACAGTCTTATTCAGTTGATTAGAGCAATACCGATGGACTATCAGAAGACCGGAGTGACCATCACAAATATATGAATACCTATCGAACAGATAGGAGTTTGACGATCAGTTAGAATTAGGGTGTATGCGAAGACAATGCGTCCAAGTCTGCAGTTCTCTGTGTTGGCTTGAAATACTGAGTAAAATGGCTATGCAGCAACCATCGACGTGCGTTCATAGCCCCAGTCCACATTCTCTCTCCACAATCTATCTTTAATGTATCATTATAGAGGTTTTACAACCGAGTTCTTTTCCTACTCCGTTTTGAGTTGCTTGTTGGGTAGTGACTATCAGTAAATGACAGCACAACCGTACCAGACAGATTCTGTCATACTTAGCTCACAAACAACCATATAAATGGCAAGGTAACGATCATCAATTGGGTGTACCGATTGCAGTGCATTATACAGCTATAAATCAGTGGATGAAAATTGTGACAAGGATTAGCTGAGTGGAAATTTGAACTATCAAGCGTCAGCTTTAAACTACTCTAAATAAATATATAGATTTATAATGGGTAAGAATAAATGTGTATCTTGTTTTTACATACTCTCGCCGTTCATCAGCTGCTCAAACGCTCCGAAGGGTGTGACGAGATGGAACAATCTTTTGTCTAGGATTAGACATAAAAAGCTAGTAAGCACTGATGTTTGTAAGATGAAGTAAGGGTGTGATAAGCACTGAGTATCAGATATAAGAACTGACCAGATTTTCTGGCGAAACAGAATAGACAAAATAACAAAATGACCAATGTCAGACTACGATTGACTGGGATTGGAAGTCAGTCCTTCACCCGACTGACCAACGAACCGCACTTATTTGATAAGGTGCCGACAGCCTGTCTATCTGGCATCCGCCCGTGAAGTGATGGGTTTCGGTGATTGGAAATCAGACACCCATGATTCACAGACACACACATACAGAGGAGAAACCACTAGAAGAGAAACAAATTAGAATGAGCGTAAATGCGAACACCAGAAAACCTTTGATGAATTCCCTCAAAAAGAGGAGAAAATAGCCCACACGTACCATCAGGACGGTACACACACACACACACACACACCGCGTTCTATCTTGATGGTCCATGTGGTCACAATAAATAAAAAGAAAACATTTGTTAACAGGTCATCATTAGACTGAAATACCTGGGCAATGTGTACCTGTAGACGGAGAGACGGGGTGAAGAGTGACGGACCCGAGGGATGTCGGGATTCCTAAATGACCAGGACGGTACGAAATGTGGTTTGGGTTATGTACCCCAGGTGTAGAACCAGTAATTAAAAGAAAGACGGCTTTAAAGATGTGAAGTTGGAAAACTTGGTGCCTGGAAACAGTCGCTGGAGATCAATGACTTCATATTCAACCGGACTGATGTAATCAAAAAAGACGTTAGGCAGAAAACCTCTATTACCGTGAGGCGATTAGGGAGGTAAAGTGGATCAAAGGTCCTTTCATAGCTAATAGCTATATCACCATTTCGGCATGATATATTGGAATAATCGAACCGTTAACAGGCGGAATATATTATCTTACGCATGCAAAAAATACAACTACATAGTAAAAACGTTATTATTCCACTAATTTTGAAACAAACAGCTAGTCATTAATCTATAGGGTCGGCAAAGACTGACATTCTCTAAAACAAAGATTAATATGATGTGACTACTGTACTAGGAACGGGGTTACTCAAAGCGGACGACCTGAAAATAACTGACTGAAACACGGGTTGGATGATCAAAGTAGTATGCGATTGACTTACTACGCCTTTGATGCTGTTACACTCGCGTCGAACCGCCTCACGTTCTGATTCGATCAACGTGAGTTGGTCGGTCAGAGCACGATGTTTATCATCGGCCAGTCGTTTGACCATGTCCAATAATTCGGCCTGACGACGATCGACCAGAGCGATGAGTTCCGCAAATTTCGAATTGATAGCCTAAACAATGAATATTGGAAACAAGGGAAAATTGCGTGTTTTGGCAGAGAAAACAAGCAGTGTGTGCAACGACGACGGAAAGTAGTAACGGTACCATAGTCCACTGTTATGTGCAAGAATGGAGAGGGGCATAGAAGACTGCAAGGGGACTCTGCACGAACCACATAGTAAAGTGAACATACAACTTGAGTTGAGTAAGCATCAATGCACGTGATCATGGGCTAACAATTTGGGAAAAACATTTCATTCGTCAAGCATTCAGTTAGATGGCTTTTCCAGCAGTCGTTCGACCAATGTTCAGATAGGCGGAGCTGCCCCCACGAAAGGTACGCTAGAATCCTACAGGATTCACTTCCTTCCGCCATACTAACTCCGTTGTCAATCGGTGACAAATCCCCCAAGTATCCTCCAGCTCATTATATGTTTCCGGTGAAGTTGCGACTCTTCGGTTCACCCTTACTTATTAAAAATGCAGCTCAGAAACCTTTATCTATTAGAACTTCAGTTAACAGCTGTATGCAGAGTGGAGCTCAGGGTTGGAATGAGGGTCGTAAAATGAAGCATTATTTAGCCCTCCTGCATCTTCCGCTTTGTTTAAATTTTTTCCGTGTCCCCTGTTCCACTGACACAACATCCCTCTGCTTACCCTTTTTCTTACAAGCTTTCTTAAACCAGTTACAACAGACTTTTGTAGACGTATGATTCGCACTGTCTCGAATGTAAATTTTGTACTTTCTGTCATGCACTTTCAGAATGTGTCAAAACTTGTAGGCACTGTGTACACATTTAGGGTGGACTACCAACGTATCAGTTATACAATGTTCAAGACAAAGCCCCGTTAACAAACTATCATCGATCTGCAGCATATTGCAGAAAGGTTACGTGTTTTTTCCGTTTCTGCCCATACAGCTACGCGAGTGCCGTTCAGAACAGGCGCTAACCGTCAAAGTACATTCACGCGAAGTTGATAGCTCGCCAAATTGGGGTTCAGTTGTCAGCCCCTCTCCAGAACATCCAAACTGTAGAATTGCCTAACACACACAGTTTTTCCACCTTCCTCTTCGTATTTTTGAACATCCATTCATTATCGCGGTTTGATTCTGTTATACTCGGTTGCCTGTTCCGATGGAACTAGTTATGTGGATCGCACGACCACGCACTTATCCGAACGTATCAGTGGGCATCATCTAGCCTGGATCCACAGTGGAGTCGGTAAAATAATCACCAGCGCAACTGTGGCCCATCTTGTCGAATTTACGCTGTACCATCAATCCGGTCCTTTCTTTTTGTCCGATTTACCGAGTCAAGAGCAGTTAGTCGAAAGCCGTGGGATCCCAAATTGTGGCCACAGATCACGCGAGCGGAATCCGGCTGAATAATCCACCCTTGTGCTCACAGATGCGTTTCGTTCAGGCCTTGCGGTTGCCATGGCTCACCACCCACATCATAAAGGATCAAAACGTCATGATTCCAGTTACATCATAATTGTGACGTAATTGGATCAAGGCGTTGTCTCCATTTACACCTATGACGTGGTCGACGATAAATGAATTAGTTACTTGATTTGTTCATTTCGGCTCGAAAATACTGTTCCATATAAACGTTGTGCATTCGGCCTGATAGTGAATAACCGAAAAAGAGCTTGTTCGCTACACGGATTTGGGCACGAGCAACTGCCACGCAGAAAGGTGACTGCTAACTTGCTTTGGGAGATAGCGAGATCACGGGTGCGCACGGAAGGCCTGTATCGAGAACTTAGGTCTGGTGTACCGACAATTCGACAATCAAAACCACTTTCGAGAATGTTCGTTGATCGGAACGTTGGGGCTGAACAACGCCATTTTACAGATTATAAATGCAACGTCAAAGAATTAGGAAGAAGACATTTTCATGCAAAGTCGTCTTGATTACATAGGTCACAAGTAAGAGCAAAAAACTAAGCAAATAATAACATTATTGTGGCTGAAGTTGAAGTGATGAGAAATAGGAACACAAGGACCAAAAGGATAACCGAGAAAAAGAGGACTATCACAACAAATAGCCTAAAAGCAAAGTTCGTGTAGTAGGTTTCAGAAGGAGCATAGGACAATCCCGTTTGTGACAAACAGGCTTACTTAGTACTTTCAACCGAACGATGGTATGAAAAGTCATAGATGCGGCTACCTTAAAACGAGAACATCGAAACACAAAGATAGCAAACACAAGTATGTGAGATGACAGACAACAGAACTCACTCTATTACGGTAGCCATAGAAACGAGGATCGGAGTGTGAAGTAACTGTCTACAGGTAGAAACATTTCAGTGTTCCAGGAGAGCAAAAGATTCACCTTCATATCATGCCCTATTGACGACGGCTCAAACTAGAACACTTTTAAAGGTTCCAACATCATCAAAACTTCGAAAAGAAATGGAAAACCACAAAAGCGCTGGTATGGTATCGTTAGAGCTCTCCAGAATTGTTGGTGATGCGTACTACCAAATAAGTTACCAATATTGATCCAAACGACTTACTGGTACTTCTACTGAAGAGATACAATTTAATCATAGCAAGAACGTTTAAAAATTGCACGGTACAGCAGACGAAGAAGTTTCGAAACCAGCACGTTGCAGGGTGTTTCTGAATCGGACCCAGCTACACCAAGAGAACAGTGTTAAAAAAACTAGAGTTCTAATATCAACCACCGCGGATAGGTTTTACGAACCGGACAGCACATCAAAGCTGAAAGTCACATGGAGAAAATCGATACCTTAGATATGCTGTCTGTCTTATTAGTACCATGATAAAAACAGGTCCCGGAAAAACACGTTATAATCCTGGAGGCTGGGATAGACAAGTGGCACAAAAATTGACTAATACTCACATTCGGATAAATCTATTAGATCGGAGTAGACGATGGATCGAACCAGAGACAGATCAACAGTAACCATGTCAGCTGCCAATCATACGGTTGTCTGGTTAACCGGATTACTCCTGTATAGAGAGCATGTTAAACAGTCTCTAGACGGCAAGTGAACCAATGTACCACAAGATAACTTGCACAGCTGTGTAAAACCTGGGAAGATATTTTCACGCCTGTGAGGCGAACGTTTTAATCCTTACTACGCCAATTGTATGCTAAGTTTGACCAAATTGTGGCATTCGAAAGTGTTGACAAAGGTTGATGTGAACGATACATAATGCTTGATTTTATCCATGGTAGACATCGTAGCCATACAGATAAGTCTGCCAAGTGCAGCAGACAAACGTTCCCTATTTATCTGAGAATTGTTCAAGTAACAGTGATTGGACAGATCAATATGTCGAAGTTGGTAGCGTGACTGTACCAGTAAGTGCTGTTTTTTCTATTCACAACCGTTAAGTGAGCACTCTTTTCTTTCAGTTCCTTTTGTCAAGTCATTCGTTACAGTCATAATCTAGAGTAACTCAACAGCCACAACACCTACGAGTCCGGCTCAAACTCGAGAACACAGCGGCAATATATACAAACAAAACTGGAAAATCGGAACAACAAATAAGCAACAATAAGAAAATTGAGCATTCGAAAAATATCCGTATCACACGCGCAAAGTAGCTCTCACATACTAAGTGACTTGAGGTAACGTAACGTGCTGAGTAATGAATGGAAGCTGTATAAACAAAGATCGAAACAACCACCGTATAATTGATAATCAACGTGGGAAATCAAAACAAATTCTAGGCTGAACATAATTAACCGGCGAAACGATGTTGACTTATGTAGAGCAAACAATTAAGCTGTTGTGACACACATACACGCAGGCGATTGATCTATTTAATCCCATTGATAATGTCTGAATACAAAAGAATTTCAAAAGCATGCGTAAAACGTTCTGTGTCATTACTGACTGAATGTATAAATATAGCGTCCGGAATGCACTATAGTCGATCGCCAAAGTGCATAGAAGAAGCTTCTCAGCATGCAATATAGACGAGTGTTCGTATTAGCATAAATAGCATGTCAAGTGGATGTACACGTCATCAGTGCATCGGAATACAGGTCACATCAATCAAAAGATATTCGGTAGAATTTTCTCTTTCTTATCTAACCAAACCACACAACTCAAGAAAAAAAACAATATAGACTAGAGGAGACAAAATAGCTTTAATTGGATCAACACACAGTATATACAGGTGGTGACTAAACACGACCAGTTGTGCACCAGGAAACAGTGTAAAAGTTTGTGGGTAGGGTACTAGATGATGTCACACCAAAAAACCCCAGTCTCCTGAAATCAAACTTACAACCATGTGAGGTTATTTTATTAAAACGGATCTCAATCCGATTACTGTCAAAAGAGGGAATCAACAACAGCAATGTGTCGGTGGTTTACATTGACATCTAACTGTCATACAAACATAAAAAGAAGAGAAGACTTAAGGATAAAAGAAAAGGAGGGGATGGGACTTCATTTCTGAAACCTCTTAAGTCAAACAGGCAACATCAAGATGCGCGCCCGTTGCAGACATATATATATATATATATATATATATATATATATATATATATATACCTTGGCGTGATGGTCAGGCTTGTGTGCTGTTTTGACCAGGCGGGCTGTGCTGACTGCGACCTCGGTCGTTGCAAGTTCAACCATGCCGGATAAGCCAAAGGGGTGCGGCCAGACAAAAGGCAAATGCGTCCGTTATGAGGCGTCCGTTGTGCATGGTGTGAATGTGTTGTGTTTCGGTTCGGTTTGTTATTTTTTTGCCTGATCTGATCTGACACGGCCAGAACGGCGCACTGCACTGGTCGCGATGGACCTGTGTCGCCATGGGATCGATGTAGCAGCCTTG
>LUCH01000078.1:343305-367617 GCA_013368495.1 Paragonimus heterotremus | reverse complement strand
AGTACAGTTGAAGCGCGATGGGAGTGAGCAAAACAACACGTTGTTGGGCGTGGCTCTGTGGATAGTTATTCGTTCCGAAATGGGAGGCTGTACGGTTTACAAATTTCTGATGGTAGTTCGACTTGTGTGTCGCGATCTTCGAACATAACGGGAGTAGTGTACCTTGCAGATATTCAGGAATGTGTGACTGATAACTGAGCGAACCCGGTTCTTTTAGGCAGACAGCAGTTCTGTGAAAGCAGATCCGCATGTTGTTGTACTTTGTTATGTTGAACCTGGTTGTAATGTGCATACATTGATGTCCAGCAAGATTGGACATTCATTTTCCTATCTGTCCTCTGTGGAGGATCGATTTTCAATCGAAAATTCTCTGGATGGTTGGACTCGCAAACAGCGAATCGCGATATAAACACTGCGGTTAGCCTCTTCGATGGAGATGATCTCGCTGATGGACTTGCGGTTTGGCGGTTAGAAGTTTGAAGGGGAACTGCAGAATTTTGAAGAAATCCCACATCTTCACGATCTCGCCACCGAATGGTTTCTGTAGTTTAGGTCATTAGGGAGGAGTTATCACACAATGACATCATTGAAACTAGAAGTTCCACATTCCACGTTTCCGTGACCTGGTGCCTGTTTATCTGAAACCGACGAGAGCGGGTACGCTTGCAGGATGTCCCAATTTCCATCGTCTGTTCTGATTCCGTCTAATGTATCAATACTGCTCGTGTTCCTGACAAATCCACAAACTAACAGTCGGTTCGTCCACAGTGATCTAACATATTCTACCTTGTCGTCAACGCCGTTGCTTTGCTTTCACAAGATAATGTGCATGCATTTGCAATGAGAGCACTCGGAATGTATTGTCTGCACCGATGTGGCTGCATCAAATCGACCCTGCCTAATATTCTCGACGGGTTCTTCAAAACGCTCCAAATTGGGGGATGAGTGATGGAGGGTTCTGCTCTACTCGCAGTTGCTTTATTCTCTCAGCAAAATTATAAACGATCTTCTGAAGCTAATGAGAAACACCATTTTACTGAAAACATCTACATATTTGGCATCTGTTTTGGGAAATTACACATTTTACTTCTAGCATCGATGTGCTAGTATACTAAATGACCACTCGTTCACAGGTAATACAACGCCGTCTATAAAACGTCATTCAATAAGTGAGACGGCTGAAGTTGTATACTTTTAGACGCTGGCCAGCTAATTAGAACACTGTCAATAGTGTGGGTAAAACCAAACATCTAAATAATATCAGAAGGATGTGTAACCAAAGTTTAATGCAAATAACAGACAAATATGACAGGTGCACCTACAGCAAGGGTTCAGACAAAATACACAGATGCAATCCGGGAGTGTGTTAATGGAGTGTTGGGTAGAATCCTATAGCTTTCAACGTAAGGATCTACAGGGTGGAAACACTGTGTAGTCCACGGAGCACTATAGCTATGCGATTTGTTCACCGGCGAGCGAGAGACCCAAACGACTAGTGTTCACATGTGAGTAAGGCCACTTTGTGTCTCTTTCGGCGCAAACACTTTGGTAGCCTACTAAATCGTTCCGATACCATTGATTGGGTGACCGTGAACAGCCGGCCGCAACAAGCCATCAAGCCTTCATTTGCTCTCGATCCTGAGTTACTAGAATTGCAGAGAGCGATTAGGCAGCTTCGCAACGGTAAGGCTGCAGGTGAAGATGGATTGCCAGGCGAAATCCTGAAGAATGGCTGGCCGGCGATGGAACGTGCACTGCTCCAGCTGGTTCACTCCATCTGGGAGCAGGAGGTGATGCCACAGGATTTCAAGGATGCTGTGATAGTACCTTTGTTTAAAGGCAAGGGTAGCAAGCAATGCCCCGACAGTTATCGGGGCATCAGTCTGCTGAGCTGCGCAGGCAAGGTGCTTGCCAGAATTCTTTCAAACAGGCTGAATACGGATGTCTTAGAGGCCAGTGTTCCTGAGGAGCAGTGTGGATTCCGGGCGAATCGGGGTACGATCGACCTGATGTTCGCTGTTCGACAGCTTCAGGAGAAGTGCCGGGAACGCAACCAGCCCCTGTATGCCATCTTTGTCGACTTCACCAAGGCGTTCGATTTCGTGAACCGCGAGGCGCTGTGGACGGTGCTTGGTAAGTTTGGATGTCCAGGTAAATTTGTCAATTTGATTAGATTGTTGCACTTGGGCGTGAGGGCGAAGGTGCAATCGTGTGGTTTGACCTCTGATGATTTTGACATTGTCACTAGCGTGAAGCAAGGTTGTGTCCCGGCTCCATCCCTATTTAGCTTATATTTGACTGCCATGCTAACAGTTGCTTTTCAGGATTCTGGGAAGGACGTCGTTGAGGTAAAGTTCCAGACGGATGGGCGCCTGCTTAATATTCGACGCTTCGGCGCCCCAACCAGGTTACATACCTCACTGGTGCGCATGCTTCTGTTCGCAGATGACAGCGCGCTGTTTGCACATAGCGAGGACGAACTACAGCGATTGGCCACAGCTTTCGCGACCGCGGCATCCAAGTTTGGACTGGATATCAACACAGGTAAGACATTTTCTTTCTTTCAGTCTTCTCCGGGCGGAGATGCTGTCTGTGCACCTTCACCCCAAATTTGCATCAATGGAGATGCTGTCAACAGCTGCACAGATTTCTGCTACTTAGGCAGCAATCTGTCCACCGATCTGTCCGTGGGCCGCCAGTTGAGAGCTCGTGTGTCAAAGGCCAGTAGTGCCTTCGCACGTCTTGAAAGACGTGTTTGGAAGAACCACAGCCTGAAGCCGAGCACTAAGCTCTTTGTCTACCGCTCAATGGTGTTGTCTATACTGCTGTACGGCAGTGAAACGTGGACATTGTATCAGCGGAACGTGCGCTCTCTGAGCCACTTTCATTTGCAATGTTTAAGACGCATCTTGGGTATTCGGTGGTCGGACATGGTTCCGAACATTGAGGTACTGCGGCGAGCGGACATGAACGGGATGGAAGCCTTGCTGATGTTGAATCAGCTTCGCTGGCTGGGTAATGTCCGTCGGATGGGCGATGACCGTATCCCGAAGCAGGTGCTGTATGGACAACTGAGATCAGGTAAGCGAAATCCTGGTGGTCCAAAGCTTAGATACCAGGATGCTGTGCAGGTAAGTCTTTCATGTTGTAAAATTGATTTTAGATGTTGGGAAGACTTAGCGTTGAACCGGACTGCTTGGAGGAATACAATTCGTACGGGCGTTCGCGAGTTCATAGAGCAGTTATTGCGCGGCCGAGAACGAAAGCGCGCAGTACGTAAGGGAACCATCGGTGCCATAGGTCTTGGTGACATGACTATATGGCGTTGCGATGTGTGCGGCCGCGAATGCGCTAACCGTTTGGGAATAGTAGGTCATCAGCGTACTCATAGTGCACCGTCGGCGAAGAGACAACGAGTACGCTAGACTCAGGTAGGTCTTATCAGCATATCCGTTCTGTTTTTGTTAATGATTACATCGACCAAGACCATGGTCGTTTGTCAATTAATCTGCACCTCTTTTCAGAAACTTGGGTGTCTGTGATCTTCTGCCTGTTCTTTTCTCAGGCTTTGTTGGTGTGTTGAAAGATGAATCGTTCGCTTGATCTTTTCGTAGTTCAACTTTGAGTTTTGTTTTTCAACTTTATCCTCTGTGGAATGCACTAGCATACACTCGTATACTGAAATACTTCTTGTATTACATTTCACACATCTTTCTCCCTGGTATAGATCTTGCCATTACAGTCTCTCTGTGTGTTTATTTTCCGAGAGATAAGGATTTCCTTTCCGTGCTAGTCATTCAGTTGGCTAACCAGCAATGGCCAGCTGGACACAAATGCCTCACTCACACACCTACTGGTCTTATTCCTTCGGGTTTACACCGGATACGTGGTGTGTGAGTGAAACCGCAAGTGGTGCAGCGCAAGCCACTTGGGGTGATGGTTTAAAGCGCAGGCGTCCTTTGGCTTCGGTCACTGTGACAGGCTAATCCGTCTCGGATGCCGCCAACCTGTAGGCTGATGTCCGAAACTAGGTTGTCTGTGTGCGTTGCTGTGTTTGCGTGTGCGTGTGTGCGTATGCTTGTGACATCGACTACAGTGCTGTTGACAAACTGTGAGTCGATCGCAGTCACTGCGGCTGCATACGCGTAAGGGTCGCTCACCGGTGGATGTGTGGGCATATCATTCAGGTCAAATACCACAGTAAGTCGGTCGAGGTATTTGAACTTGACCACACAATGATGTGCTGCTACACACTTATCATAAAGTGGAAATCTAACGTCGTCCTTAAGCAAAACCAGGGGCCATGTGACGAGCAGTCCCAGGCATAGGACGATATAACGACAAAGGCAGTGAAAAGGCCGAAAATCTTATGTTCACACTTTTACACCAGCAGGTGTTTACTGGTTGCTGTATGAGGTTGTGGCTGATAGTCCTGCAAACCTACCACTCCGAGCGAACCAGATTCAAGTTACTGATTTCTATATACATTTCTCCCAAGCTATCCAACTTTTAGAGTGCTAGGAGAGAGGCATCCGTTCTGTTAGCCTGGTTTATTGCTCCTGTCGTGTTTTCACATATTTTACCAACTGGAAGTGTCCAATCCGATTGATTATATCCCCTTGTTTACTTGTTTACTTCGCAACTGAAATCCAACTTGTCAAAATAACCACTACATATGCTTACCACAGTAAGAATGTAAGGAGAAGAGAACCGGAAAAACGCTACCTTAAACTCAATTTTGATTAGTCCCATGAGAAACATACCCACAGTGGAGTCGTTGGTTTTGTTGTGGGGCAATTTTTCCGTAAAATCGTTATTCACACCGTTATCCCAAATATGCTCAGTAATTCAGATAAAACTTTGTGTGTTGGATTTATCTTCAATGTCTGAACGAACGAAGTTTAAAAGACTAAACTGAACACATCTGATTGTCAAGCACTGCTAAAATGTCTTGTGTCCTGTGAATGCAAGCAATCGCCTTAAACAAAGGACAGCCGTCCAACATAATGTACACAGTCTGAGCCGAAACCATAACGGATATGCACACGTTGGTCAATGCACATATATACTTCACCTATTAGAACTGTATTATACTGGCCAACATATGTTTATTATTTAGGTGACCTGATGTTAGGAGACAATTTCATCAAAACAACCTAATCAGGTCATCGTTGACGGTTGACGAAATATTTCATCAACAGAACACTGGCGAGCAGATTGAACGAACTAGGAGGAGGCATGAAGGTGCGCGTGGGTGTCGTGCTAGCCCAATGAACCAGTCAGGGTGCACCGGCTATGTAATTGACCCTACTTGGCGACCTAATCGCGAAGTGGCCTGAATGAGCGGACATTGGTTCAAGTTGTAAATGGTCATATTTGGCAACTATTTCATGGTATGTATTTACGTACATTTCATTCTTGCAGTGTTTCTCCACAGTCGTGTTCTTCCTGACTCCGCGCTAGTAGACTGAGTTAAGCGTCACAGCACGGATCCGGGTATAGCATCCAATTCGGAATAGAACGTTTTGCAGAGCAAAGGCGCGTACATCACCTGGTAAAAAAGAACTGCCTGCATCGAGTATTCATTGTTTTTGTTCAGTCAGTACTTTAGTGAATGTTTTGTTAATATCTCCAACAACACCTTTTCTAGTTGTGCGTATTTGTTTTTCTTGCATAAAACCTCTCTAGTACAAAAAAAACTCAGCCTTAGGCTCTAGGTAACTTCTTGTTAGAATTTAGAAACTTACAGCAATGGCAACCTAATTTCGACATTATATCGAACATTCTGTAAATGTCCTAACACTTGTGAAAACTTTATTTAGCATTTTTGCCATTGAGTAAACAATTGTTTTAAAGTAATGGAGAAGACTCACGTAAACCCAATTATTTTTAACTGCTATAATAAATATGAAACATGGAGTTCGCCTCAACCAGTTTATCAAGACGGTAAGAAGATATACATTTTACGAGATACAAGCATTTCGTCTATTCACATCAGTCGAATACACAAAACATTCGGTTATGTAGATTAGACACAGCGACAAAATGATGAAGTGAACTAACATCACATGGGTGCAATCAAGGTTCACTGTCACGGAAACAAAATTCATTCAGTCAGCATCGTTTGCTAACAAAGGGTCGATGCATGACGCTTAGATGTAAAAATCTTTGGGTTGCGATTGCACGTAAACGAAGTGACGGGGTCAACCACATGATCTGTTTCGATTAAGTGTTTCACGATAGAAGACGCCAGATTTCTGTTCGGGTATTGCTTAGCTGACCTGCATTGAGTCACTGTTTGCACTAGCCACTTCGAAATGTGCTCCGCCCAACTTTGTTGTAAGTTTCGGTCCGTTCTGCCAAAGTATGGGTCACCGCAGCTGCGGGTGAACCGGTAGATAACAGGAGAGAGAGAGTTTTCCGAGGAAGCACGATCGAGGCAGTAGATACTCATCTTGCGGGTGTGAAGCAACAAACACAATTTCGCTGTAGGATACGTGCGACCAATGACAGACTTCAGCTTTCGGCTTACGTCGATAATATTATGGTCTCCTGTGTGAACAAGGTTTATATTAAAACCCTGCTTCTCCGGCGTTGATTGTGACTAGCAGATAGCCAATCGTTCCACGCAACGAATATCGGAAAATCTGCCCGATATCCATTCGTAAGCAGAACATTCCTTGAGAGCTCCTCTTCAAACTTCAGATTGCCGACTGTGTACATTTTGTAAGTCATGGGCGCAAATGAACAGAACTGTAGGTACTGGTCACTCCATTTCGGTAAACAGACCAGCTAGGTGCACCGTCTGTGTGCCTGTATAACCAAATGTCTTACGTCATCGGCTGACGAGAATAAACAAAATGGTTGCATCACGCAAAGCATTTCTTCTTACAGCCTTCTAGTAAAGTTTACAACATTTTCCGTTTGGAACTAAATCGTCCAAAACAGCTTCCGACAACCACGTTTTTGACCTCCTCTAAGTTATACCTATTTTGTGAATGTTATAAATTCGCCACGATTTTATATCAAGAAAGCTTATTCTATTGTGTTAACTTGACTTTTTGATACTTCTCAAGGAATAGAACTTCCAGGACCATTGTCTGACTTCATGTGTGTGATCTGCGTTATATTAAGTGAATCCTTGACTAACAGCCCATATTCAAGATAAGTCAAAGTAAATTTTAAATGTGCAAGAAATTCAGCCTGACTATGAAGTCGTGATTCAAGAGATACTGATGAATTCTAGCGTGAACTGACTGAGATACCCTGCTTGGACAACCACTTCGTGAAGTCCAGGTGAGGCACTCTAAATGAGAAGATTCTGAACTCTCAGCATGACTTTGTAGCTCAGAGGGTTGAGCATATGTCACATCTAGATATTTTGTTTCTGTGGCTGGTTTTTACAATCAAGTCTCTTTTATACTATCACATCTGTTAAACTACTTAGTAGAAATGGAGAAGCAATTGTAATCTTTATGAAACGGTCGCGCAAACCGCATACTGGTTGCAAACGAATGTGACTGTGCATTTGTTTATGTTACTTCGGCCGTGCACAAAATGTGTGACCAATTGAGGTTACCTTGTGGGAGAATGGCCGGTTATCAAATTCTGACGACGACAGAATTTTTCTACTGCCAAGCTTTGGCAACAGTAAGCCTCGAATCTGTTAATTCTTTTTCGGAAGGAACTGCGTGAAGGTTTGCTGAGATGACAGAACTGCAACAAGTTGCAAGTGGTGCACCTTTTGCACGGGAACAATAATGATAATTTACACTTTCTGCTCAGAGTGTTTATGTTTGAAGTTAGTATTTGGCTTGTTTACTATTTTCTCTTAAAACTGGTTTACTCTTGAACAATCACATTAAAAGCAGATACAAGTGCTTATATTTCCATCTCGTCCAGTGAGGTCGTACAAATCTGTTTAATCCAGGATTCAGAAGAACTGTTCACTAGTGTACAGGTGGTCATACAGCTGGATCTTTTTGACAAAAAATAGCCAGTTGCATTATTTTACTTATATGAAATTCACAAGAAATGTATTTTCCATCCATAACAAGGATCTGAACATCGGACACTGAGCAATGTGCTATCGAGCGTATATTGGCCCCGACCGAATTAACATACGCAAATGATTATTCACATCCGTTTGTGAGCATTACTAGCAGTCGACTGATAAGTTTATAACTAATGGACTACTACTGTTTGATCGCTGATTCTAGTCCATGCTTACACAGTCTGTATGAATGTGCCGACATAAGTTCGTTGTACGCACATCGGTCAACCATCGTTCTTAATGAGCTTACTGGCTACCTCATTCATTTCGCGTATGCGATTTTCACTACTTAAACTTGGTTGGACAGGATACACTCCGCGAATTCCCTCGGAGATGGCTTTGTTGCCTGTCTTCCTCACCTTAGAGGTCTTTGGGCTATCGATCAGAAGATGTTTGTTTACGCAAACGATGCTGATTGAAGCGGTAGACGGATAAACGTTGACTGTTCACTCAAATGTTTGAGAGACCTTGTTAGCCCCCATCCGATCTGATGCACTTTTATTCTGTTTATCCTCAAAGTTTAATCAGCTTGCTTGAACTGACAAAGTGAGACATTTTCTGTTAAATTGTGTGGTCTTCTTTTTCGATCATTATACTTTCTAAAAGCTAGTTCTTGATGAATACCAGTCGGGATTCTTTTTAGTTTTATTACCTGACAGAAATTGCCGACAAGTAAAACTCTGGCTAGAAAGGTAATTGTATTGTCTTTCGTTTGTTTCGTATTCTCTCTGTTAGCCTTGACAGACCCGTCACAGAGACGTGCCTGCATCGAAATTTGATTACTAGAACGCCGTTCTGCTCAGCAGGATGATCCCTTGCACAAGACTAGTAATCGAGGTCCCAGGTACAATCAACCAACAATAGTAGCACGATCGACTAGCTAGCGCCGAATCTGCGTGATCCTACGCTTGTTTGAAATCTACACATCCACAGTCACTTAGAGGTCCCGGTCGTAACCAAGAGGAAAGGTTTCAGCGTGAACGATACAACAGAACGCCGCAATGAGTTTGTTCGAGTAAAATGAGAAACAGTGCGATATATCTTTATCAGATACACATATCAATGTCGCTTGGCTTCTCTTAGTCCCTGCTCAGAAAATGAATGCAAGCATTTCGGCTCTTCCTTCATTTCCCTAAGTTACGCCAGACATGAGTAGTGGACAGAACAAGGTAAGCATACTGTTTCAGTTAGAGCAGTTTATCTTGTCAACTGTCCATTTCTTGCTGACAAATGTATTCTTCTTAATAAGCCCTAATCAGTACACACTAAACATGTATACGACATAAATGTTCACAAGAAGACAACAAATCTTCACTGGAAACCGGTCTTCGCAGCTTAACTTATTGAAACGTGAAAGACCTCAATGTCCGAATTTCTTTCCTACCACTCTTTTGGAAGACGGCGGCAAGAGTTTGGTGTCTAAACTGATCATGTCTCTCCGTCCCGTATGAGCGACTGAAATATTGTTCCGTGACAGCAAATCCTATTTTCAAGAAAAAGTATCGCGATACGGAGTCTCCGTCAAGATCCTCACAGGTTTCACAGTGCGGCGGCTCCTGAAGCACAACGAATCAGATAAGAGAACAGGTAAGTTTTCGGCCTGGTAGCGGTTGTATCCTATTTTTGAGTTATAACAGAAAATGAAGCATTAGAACTTTGTTGGCCACCCAAAAGTAGTGGTAATTTTGAGCACAAAGTCTATTTGGCTCGGTTGCCTAACGTGCATTTGGGGAGTGTCTCTAATGCAGCGTAGTCTCAGTGAAGCTTGCTAATCCACTCGACTGATTGTGTGCTTGCTGTGAACATAGAGTGCACATTTATGTACAGCTATCTGGTGCGCTCTTCACATCAAGTGGCACCGAACAGATGTGCCGCCCCCCCCTACTTTTTTCAACGATATTGTCGATAAGATTATAACTGGAACATTCACAGTTTCCATAAATCACGCGATGAAGCTTCTCACAAACGATACGCTGACTGATAGTAAATATGCATGTGAAGTGGCTTTATTTCGTTCATCTTTAGATAGCACGCATATATTAGCTAACTTGTTTGTTAAATAAACTGCGCCTTCAAGATGTAGAGTGTCATGTAGGTGGTTTGTCGTTGACCGTACTTTTGATCAGAAATGTGACAGATGTGATGGTGTAGAAGAAAACCAATTATTAAAATGTCTTGAAATCCGGTGGATGTGATCCGGTGACAGAAGTGGTATATCACGATCTCGTAAGCACTGCCATCAACTGAGCTACAAAGTCAAGACAAGAGCTCTCAAATTTGCACTTAGTTACCCATCCACTCCTCCTACGGAATCTACCAACTAGTCCAGGATCCCGATTGTCCAGAAGGGTTTCTGTAAACAATTCACGCTAGAATCCACCAACACTACCTCTGTAGAGTGGACTGAGTGTGAGTGTGCATTCCTGAGCTCTTGGCGTGGCCTTCTCGCTCAATTGGTAGAATGTCTGTCGCCTTAAAGCATTCTGTTTTTGGCACTGGTTCGAAACCGCTCAAAACACATATTGCAATAAATGGGTCTCTTCTACTGCTTTCATTATTGCAAGAAGATCGCTGGAGATAATTAGCTGCTTTGTTTGCTAATGTAGTGTCAACTCTTCAGCTCATGTAATAGTTGACGAGGTGTCTACGGGAATAGCCATGGCACACACTACGTCTGCTAATATTCTAGAATTGTAGTGTCTCACAGAGGTCCATTTCCATTAAAAGTCACGGTTTACATTGCGTGCTGGCGACTAGGTTTGCTGTGTGCATCAGAAACCTTGATAATTCATGCAGAAGATGTATAAAAATTCTCGACGGTCTACTACTGTTTCCTATGCTGGTTAGCCTGCAACAATGGAATTAACCGCGTATGTGTTACAACAGTCCATCGAGGTTCATTTTGAAAACGCACAAACCGAGACAGTGAAATTGCGCAATATTCGGCAGATGACTCGCGCTCCTGATACGTCAACGGAGCACAAAACGTACTGTCCGGTGTGGGTGCTGCTGAGTGGAAGAATCCGTAAAGAGTTCCGATGATGATGTTACTGGCCATGAAAGTCATAACTATCATGCCGAAAAAGGTCAATAGTTAACATCTGCCCCGTTGGAGAGTTCACAACCATCTGCGCTACTGATGAGAAACGCTTTCTGATTATTATTCTGTTGACGATGATTATGAAGTTCATGCATTCGCCTGCAGATCCCAGAGTAATATGTGCTTCTCGAAAGTTGTTATGAATAAATCTTTCTCTATAATCTGTGTTGAATCGCATCATTCTGAAATTCTGTGGATTAAGAGGAAATCTTGTTGTGTAGCACGATTTTCGAACTTAAACAGCGAAAGATACCGCCATGTATGCCTGCGTTGTTCCGTATATGGAGGACTTACGCCATATCTGGCAAGTGAATATATACTTCAAACTTACTGAGCCAAGTTTACTTTCGGAGGGTTCTGAGTAAAATCAGTAAGCAGAATTATCACAAAAGCGGTACAATAATAGTCGGTAAAGTTCCCACATGTAATGTATGATCCAGCTCAGTTGTGGTTTGTCAAATTCACTGCAAATGCAACAAAGTAAATATGAAGTGCATATACGAAAAAGGGCTAATCGCTTCCACGAACATCATGAAATCGTTTTAGAAAAATACACTTAATTACCGCTAAGCAGTTTGTGGTTGATTAAGTCCTACACTGAAAAACTTGCACACACACTGTTTCCGGTACTGTAATCGGATTCCGTTAGTGTTCGGCTGCAAGAATATGACATTACCCGTGGTTTGGGTGGCCACATGTAGCCGTATTCTAGCTTGAAAGCGATAAAGTGGCACTGTGACTGGAAATGACCTGTAGAGCTACGATTTCATTGAAGATTTTACGTTACTTCCCCGTTTTCAGACGAATGGGGAAGTGCTAGCATTGTTCCCCGTTGCTCTACCGACATATTCTGCTTCAAATATATAAAGATTCTTCTCTTCGTCATAGAGATTAATACATGCTAGTAAATAACCTCAATAGTGTTGCACACATCATCAATCAGCACTAAGTTCTCTTTTAATATGAGCAACAGTAGTGAGGTAACACTACTCAACCAAATAGTTTGTTTTTTTTCCACACGCTTTTGATAACTTTCACTATCCTTTGATCATTAGTTTTTCCGTGACTTGCATGTTATCCATCAATAAATGAATCTTCCCTGAAATTCTGCACAGAAACAAAAAGATTAACGTCATCAATCACCGATACTTCCTCTTTGCAAACGATCCATTATGATCAGAAAAAGTCAAACTATCATGCAAAGTCAAACGTCCTAACAGAAAGAAAATCAGAAAATTCGTAGTGATGAAAACTTCCGAGAATTTTCTACAGATCACAGCAAACAGTCACTGAACGTAAATGATGCCTGTTTCTAATTCTTTCACGGATAAGAGGAAAATGATCCTCGAAATTTGGAGTTTTATTTGCACACCATCGTATTCTTTCGGAAATACTCGCGGTAGTCATATGCCGACTGGTCGTGGACAAAGCGTTGAAACCTCCTCACATTTTTTTCACACAAATTGTATTGATGTCATATGTTTCGATAAGAAAATTCAGAAAAAAGAGGACGGGAAAGTAAAATTTACATGTTAGAAACGTATACACAAGGATTAGCTAACATGAACCAACAACCAGACAATTGCTTCGTACATACGAACCTCCCAAAAGGAACTTAGTGGGTTAATGTTTAGGACAAGAGAATTTTGCCTTATCCTACAACGGGAAAATAGTTGACAATGATATAGGAACCAGTAGGCTAACGGACCTATCTGAGCAGTCTTCCCAACGACCTCCATTTTTATTTATCTGTAAAAGATAATAACACCGTGGATGTTTGCCAAACGACTTGTCACTTCCCACCATTGTGTTAGTAATATGAAGTGTCAGTAACAACTACGAGTTACTTCTGTGCACATAGTCGATGAGTCATCCGAAGAATCAATCACTGGCTCGTTACTAAATCCCTTTTGTTAACGTGACAATTGTGCAACGAAATAAAAACCATCGTGCACAAAATATTTTTTTTAAACCTAATAAGTATTTGCAAGAAGTAATTTCACAATTCATGGAATAACCAGGCGCTAAGCGGTGAGGTTTCTATTTTAGTAACATTGTTTTATACTACACAAGACAATCAGCTTCTGTACTACATGTGTAAACCGGTAGTTAATTAAGACTAAAGGTTAGAACCATTTGTGAGTACCACATTTTTAAACTGGGCATAGCTCCTGTCCTGACTGTTTGATAGTGTTCACGACCATGATGGTAGGCAAGTGGAATGATCGTTAAAAATTTTATGCCACACAGCAATGTTTGAATTATTATGTAGAGATAATGGAGCTTACAGCTCCAAACAAAACACATGTTTTCACTTTGTCGCTTGGCTACCTAAATCATTATGCAGGCAGAATTATTTTCTTCGTTGACGAGGTTTTGAATGTTTGCTGTTGATATCTCATTCTTGATAGTTTGATGTTTATTTATTCGCTTTGAGTAACAGTAAGCTTATTGTGTCAGCTTTACCGTATGTGAGCTGGACAGTATATGTTTAGAAATCTTGAAACAGTAAATATTAAGACAGTCGGCATAAAAATGTAGTAAGCTAAAGCTGGCTTGAAACATTTCAAGGCTTATCAAATTAAGAGAAACGGAGGATGGGTGATTTACAACAGCAGCTCAGTCCTTTCATTGAAGCCAAGTGTACTGCCTTAGGTGCACACATGACTGCTTCGAGGCTTTGTCGCAAGTTAAGGCTAGTCACGCGCAATCTGGATCTGTAGATCGCAGAGACCTAAAGATGTTATACTGGTCGTAACTCATATTTGGCAGTTCATTGCGTAGAGCGCATAAAGACTCATACATACGTCAAGTGTTTACGGACCACGTAATGAATTCGTCTCAACAACATCAGTCTGTTACTAATGTTCTCTGTCGAGGTGACAGCGATTAACGTATGCACAGGAACAGCAATAATCTGGGAACGTGCAGTCCAAAGTTAACATGGCAATCATGGAAATAATACAATGAAATTGTAACGTGTCAAACAGATGGACTATAACAGACGATTAGGAAGATAGCAGTTCCGCTTGTTTCTGCTTGCGTGATAACAAACTTCAATCTTGTTTAAGTTTTTCCGTCACCAAGACATCTCTACCATCTTTCAGATGAATGAAAACTTGTACACTTAGCTTGGAAACAAAAGTTCACCTAACATTAATTTTCAGGAAGTACTTTCCTATTCTCTAGTTTAGTTACCCCTCTGTTCTATTCACGGAAACATTACCTCAGATGTAGATGAACTGATAGACAACGTTTTGGGACAGATTAGTTGGACGAACTGAGTCCGCTGTTATGTGTGGATATTTGAGTGTGAGATGGAGAAGATTAATCTGTGCTTAAAATCTTTCATCGGATAGCCACTTTTGTATTTCAGAAATAGAACTATATCCTTATTTTGAGCCGTTTGAATGTGATCATTCCTTTCGATCACCTTGTTTTGAGCCTCAGGATAGCAAATAGCTACATAAGTTCTACAAGCGTTTCTTGTTCAGTTCGTTGATTGTTAGAAGTACACATTCATGTAACCTTGGACAACATGTAATTATTGAAGTCACGTTCATATGCTATCGAGTCAAATCTGAAAAACGGTATATGTTACTTTAAGAAAAACCAAACGTTGCACCGAAATATAAGCACGTCTGTCAATGAGTAGGTCTAAAAGGGACGAACTTTTGTTTCAATACATTTCGTTAGATAGATAAAACTTGGACAGAATACTGTCAGTTTGACAGAAAAATGAATCACCGTGGTCACTTTCCACTATCATCAAGGTCTCGTATATATACTAATGGTGTGGCAGTAGTAGCTGGTAGTTACCGCTCAATCGCTTTTCACAAAATGACCGGAAAGGTTCGGTATAACGGATTGTCCACGACTACACAAATCATTTTTCTGTAGACAAAAGTGAATTTAATGTTTTTGGAAAATACTCAGACTTGCCCAAAATATGTTTTATAGCCGGATAAAAAAATAATTATGAAAGTATACTCATGGCACAAAGCTGTGTAATGAAAGGCATACCTTATCTGGATAGATAGTTGCACACAGTGACGATCTGGGTTGGACAAACAGCGTTAATTGGGTTCGACCAATGGTATAGGTACCTAAATATTTCTTTAGTTGAGTCTTTCTATGAGGCAGCTACAACATTTGCACGACTTACTATTGGTAACACGACTTTGACCGAGTTAATCAGAATGTGTCTATCTCGACTATGGAGAAAAGGGAGTGGTACGAAAACACTTGACCAGTCTTTTTTAACTTTCCACTAGCTACAAGGAATGCAGTAAAACTTCGTCTAGTTGTTCACGGTAATTTATTTTACAACATCGGCACTAGCACAGTATGCGAAATGTTCGGCAAATATGCGTGCTGTCACTATGTTTACACATTCCATCCTGAAGCTCAGTGGTTTTTTCACATAATGTGAGCGTTGGATTTCCTTATTAAAGAAACTAACAAATTTCACAAAACCCGCTTGCGCAAGTCAGCCATTGATCATTAATGCCTTACCTAATTCACGTTGTCTTAATTTGTGAAATTCTGGTATCACACCAACGGCATAAGTGAAATACAGATCATTCTGGGGATGACGGTTGATTCTGTGCCTACTTCTAACCTACAATAAATACATAAATCTCGCTTAGACGGATTGTGCTGCACAAACCGGTATGGTATAATCCCGTCGGCTTTTGGGAGGAATGGAATCGTGGGAAATCTCAATCTTTCGAGCGTGGAAGTAGAACATGCTAGTTTTCTCTAATCTGAACAACTTTCACATTTCATCAATGCAATTCGCGTCCATATAAGATAAGTCGGTCGTGTCTAATACAGGCTGAACGACATAATGGCCAAAACGGTATCACCTTGACAGCAGGGCTTGAAGTCTAGTCCTAATCGTGAGAAGATGGCGCAATACAGATAAGCTGTAACCAAAGCGAAACTCGAATGTAGTGCTTCCTATCGAGACTGGCTGTCTGAAAAGTGTATTTGAGTATGACAGCTACGATCATCTGTGAGTAGCGCTTAATATGAAATTAACCAAATCCCTGACTACCCTCCAGCAATCCATTTCCTCCTGTGGAAATTAAGGTGACAATTTTGATGGAAATTTGAGATCAGAGTGGAGTGGTAATTACTATTAGGTCGTTGTTGATTTTCATCTGTGACGAAACTGACAAATGAAAATCCTTGCACTCGATTGCGTTGCGTTTGCAAAAACAGTAGCATCGGTTTCATGACTACGGGCTTGTTGGTACGCAGAACAAGAATGCAACCAAATGTACTTTTAGTGGACTAGTAAGAGACCAGCTGGAAAGTGTCTTGAGCATTTCGTTATGGTTGATAGTGAATGCAAACGTAAACGCTTTATTATGATTTCAATCAATTTTCCACTATAGGAAAACTACCAGCGGAATGCAAACTGAAGGATTAGTGAATTTTTCGATATAAATCGAAGTATGGAAAAATAATACAGACCAAGCGTGATACACTCTTTTACCGTTCTGTACCGTTAGAGCAGAAATATCACGAAACAGAACTAAGAACTCAAGCGTGAAGTAATATATCCAAATTTTGGACTGCAAGGGAACTGTGAAAATTATTACTGGGTTATAACTATACAAATCAGAATGTGAGTTGAATGTGTGTGGTATTTTGAATCAGTATATAATACATCATCCATTGAAGGGACTTGTGGACCTCTAGCTCGATAGCATTTTTGTTTGCAAACGAGATACATTTGAAAGAGGAATGTAGTGTATCGCTTTAACTAAAATTGATACCGCCCAAACATATCCAAAGCTTGGACGTTGACATGGAGTTTGTAGGGAATAAACTGAAAGAAATGGACATGAATGTTACTGTACGACCATACGAGAAAACTAACCAATATGAACACTACCAGCAAACGATTGTGGCCGACCGTGAACAATAAATCAAACGTTCCTAGTGTGAAACCAATAACTCCGTCACCACTGCGGTTGTCTCATGCACATGGACTGGTTATGAAATCCCCGCCTCCACAGTAAGGAAATCTGGTGGGTGCAAAACGTGTACCCGGTGTTTATTTTCACAGGTTGTCTGATGAACGTCTGTGAACTTGTCAACGTTATGATCAAATACTTCGGTATTAATGCAGAGATACGCACCACCGACAAAATCCAACAAATTGTTTTTACTGCTACTTTCCAAAGAGGGCGGGTTAATTTTCAACAAGAATGTCGAATCTACTACCAAATGTGAGTAGAGTTTAATCTACTTCGACTAAATCCAGGTTAATTATCTGCTCGATAATATTTGCTTACATGATTAGGGAGCGGAATTGGTTCCATTTCTATACTAGTTAGAAAGACAAGTGTCCACAGTTACTATCCAAATTTCCAGGGATAGAGTTGATTTCTGCTAGTAACTTGGTTCACAGTACATTATTCGAGGTTTTGTTTCACATCTGGTTATCCCTCTCTGGTGAATTCGTTTACAGTGTTACTTTATTTAAACAGCCGATGAACTGTCAGCGTGCGCTCTGAATAGTCTCGCATAATCTTACACGACTTGACGATGTTTAGTCTCATTTGAGCTAATTAAGCTGACAAACTGGTAGTTGTTTTTTAATGGTAACTAACCTACCGGGTCTCGCCAAATAGAGAGGGAATAAACACATTAGTGTAAGTATCCAATTACAGTGCAATCAGAATGTCCTAACCAGCTTGAATACATCAGCTTTTGTATTCTTTGTCAATGGTCGTCGTTCCTGATTCGCTCTCTGATACTAAACCTTGGTCAGTTAAGTGAATTCCTGCACATCATCTTGGATACACACAGGACGAATACATTACTCTCAAACAATTACTAAACAGAAGTCTGGAATAAACAACATATTTAATCAAATCCGAGATTACTCTCCTTGTTCGGTTGGACTAGTCCGTTCAGCTAATCGTGAACTGGGTTATCGCTGTATTTCATTACGGTCGTACGATTTCGCAGCCATGTGCGAACTGAATCGCACTTAACTAGCCAAGATAGAGATGGGTTTAACTTTGTATGCATGAATTGTTTGGAAATTATTGAGTGCTCTCACGTGTTTTGTATACAGTATGCTGACAAACTGGGTTTGATCGTATGCTGAGAAATAATCTACAGGCCGGTTAATTACACCTTTTAGAGGTGTTTTTTCTTATATTTTACATTATAAGGGCGTTTTCTGCCCTTTTCCTTCATCGGCGGTCATCTCTATCAAACATGGAGAACCCATTGATCTGACCATATGTTTTTTCCAACTTTTAATGAAAAACTTACATGACAATGCGGTAGAAACGCGTTATACAATAATTAGCATGGAATATTTTCTGCTCTAGAGACAAGATTGAAGGCGGTCGTCGGTTGTGCAGTCTGCAGGCTCATGCAATCTGGCGTTTGTTCTCGCTAATTCGGTTCTATGGCCAAGAATAATTTATTTTATTTGTGAGTGTTCCCTCCGATCAATATCAATATGGAGGGATTTAACCAACGGCAAAACTTACTTTACTTTAGTCCTTCTCTTAAATGCATTTAATATAAATCTATCTGGTTAGTAGCACTACATTTTAGTTTACATATGAACTGGACATCACCCAGAATTGATCGTAGCTGGCAATAGTATGCTCAACTGGCAAGCTCTATCAAGAACAAAATTCGAGCATAGTGCATCTTATCGAAATAGATCCATCGGAAAGTCTATGGGGATGTAACAGCTACGCTCATTTGTGAGTGATGTTCAATTTATATGAAAAATCTACCTCTGCACTGGTCTATGTATTTATCGCGCACAACATTTGTTCGCCTAATGCTGATTTCTCTTTCCGGTTTCATACAGTGTTTGCAGAAAACGGTGAACTCCATTTGCAGTGCTGGCAATGTTCAGTCCTTTTGCAGCGGGCAACCATTGGGCTTATACTGTTGCCCTCATATAAATGTGCTTTAGGCATGTGCCATTTGATGTGTGATCAGGTCAGTATGGCCCAGGGCACGCCAACTTGGTCTAGCGTCAAAAACGATTCACCCAATTAAACACTGTCTATTAACTTCAATTCTGCGCATCAATAGAAAAATTAGGAGCACATGGTCATCACTGAATCAATCGGCACATACGTACATTTTTGGAAGTCACCCACGGCTCTAACGGGAAACTTGAGAATATGCTTAGGACAGCTGCAATTGTGAAGTATCAGGGTTTCGACAGGATTCAAACCAACGTTAGAGAAATTACCGGGTACTTGGCTTGGTATTGTAGATCACCTGATGGAGAGGTTGCCAGGCTTGATTAAGGTACTTTCGTAGCTGTCTCGAATTCTGCAGAAGTCTAGACTTGTCAAAATTAATTCTCATTTTAACAAACAAATCCGCCAAACTATTTATAAGCGAGATCATACTACTCGAACTTGGTAACTGTTGCCGTTTACATAACATAATGTGCAAACTTTTCTACCATGTTGCGCCCGCTCCTTCCCTCCAAAAAGCTATTCTCTAACGTACACTACCTGACTATGGAACCTGCTTTAAATAACCCAGCTAAACATCTGTCGTCCTGTTAGTTCCAAGCTTCACTTCACTTCCACATCACCTAAGTAGCTTTGCAGAGTATAATAAAAAATTTCTTCACTCCGTCAAACCAGTATTTTATCCGTATCCATTAGCCTTCCCTTATTTTTGGCATGCTGTACGTGTGACCAGTGATGCGATAAGTTTTCACCTGAGGACTTATCTACTGAGGCGTGTGGATAATCCAGATATTTTCCAACTGAAACACTGTCTACGGGACTAAGCTCAAATAGTGTTGACTGTGAGAAGTGAACTGTTCATAGTTGGATGTGAAATAAGATGACTGTTTGCCTGAAAACGAATAGGTTAAATTAACACAGACGACTATCCAGTTTTCACAATATAGTACTCAAATTTTAGCTGATGCTGTCACTAATGAAACAAATTCACCAACTGCAATTATTGGATACTATCTTATTTATAAATAATTCGTGTCGTTCAACTCAGTAGAGACCTTAGCTCAGTGCTGTTATCAACAACAATACCAGGAACCGCGTACTTAAAGCTCTTGTATGAAATTATAAATTTATGAAGTAAGTCAAGATAATCAGTGTGTTTAGTGGTCAGATGTTGCCGGAAGCACACATCCGGCTTTGTAGGTGTTATCACTAAGCAGGAACGTAAACGTGATGAAAATCGGCCGCAAATCTCACCACAGAAGAGGCAGATGCTGAAAATTATAAGTGCTAACTCATTTGCCAGTTAGTAGGGTGTGTTTGAAGTTTGCCGTGTACACATACCTAATGATTTACAACAACCACGAAACTGATGGTGTGCTTCCGGCAAATATTGACCACTAAAAACACACGCTGTTTATCCTAACATACTTTGTAAAATTCCAGGAACTGATTTTGATGTGATATTCCAAACAACATTTGATATTTTGGGATATTTGCCCATAAATTTCCTAATAGCACTTTCATTCAGATTGACCTTTTGCTTGATCCACCTAACTAATACGGCGAAACTAGATTTGGGTTTTGTTCTAAATTGAATTCACCACTACTACGTAACGTTAGTAAAAAATATATATTTATATATACAGATTGAACAAAGCTTTTTGCCTAAGTACAACGAGTTTTGTTTTAGCTAGAATGCAACTTGACACGTTTGAGTAATATGAGTAATGAGAGTCGTCGAAATTGTGAATCATGTACTCCACGATGCTGACTACTGCCGAATCGATCGCTATTCGATTACGCAATCTAACTTTGTATTCACACAAGAAATCCATACAAGTATTGCTGTTGACTTGACAAAAGATTACACCATCGGTCAGTGTGCCCAGTGAATAACTCTGTGACTAAATTGTGGATGGAAATCCAAGTCGATGATCTAACACTGCTGACTCGCAGTCTCATTAGCTAGCCTATAGATTATTAGAAATAAGTGTTAACACCTTACGCGAAATTCTGTCAAACTTCCCTGAGATGATTATATGCTGTTTTAACTTCGTAGAATCTATATAATTGTAGCGATCTAATGTTGAGTTGTCGATAAATTATTCTTCACAGTTTCCTTCTGTGATTCAATAAGAGTTTCCAGGAAATTGTTTGTTCGGTCATAGGAAGATAGCAAGTAAGCTGTTATGCAATCTAGCCAGATTTACAACGAGTCTGTACCATAACTGTCATACTTCCTCAGTCAACTACTTCAAAGCTGAATTCATGCACCTCCCGGATTGCTGTAGACAATTATCCGTTTCCGACCACCCAATTTCTTCACTCATATTCCTACTATTCGATTGAAATCTACGGAATTCACGTGCGCTATCGTTGGTAGGCATTTATAAACGTTAATGTTCATATTGTTTACGTAATCTTGCGAACATCTAAAGGTGACTGTTTCCTTTCGACTGCTGTTCCCTCATTACTAATAAACTGATATGCAGGTTCGAGGTCAAACCCTGAGATTACCTGAAATCTCCTGTTATAAGAAACATTAAAATTTTCTTTAGAAGTTGGTTAATCAATATACTTATTTGAATATACAGGTGCTAATCCCTTGTGAGCAATAGCTGACTTGGTTTAACTCTAAAACTTTCTTCCTATCCAGATGAGTAACCTATTAACAGAATGAATTAGATGTGCTCAGTGACTCAACCTTTTACCCACGAGCTGTAACACTCGAAGTTATTAAAACGGGTGCTGTCAATCTTGAGTTCCCGCTTTGGTCACGATAACAGTGCTAGTCTAACTAGCACTGATCGGAAGTTCGTGCACAGGAACCAGAAAAGTGAGAGTTAATTTTTAACACAAACGAGTGCTGGTCGGTTGGGCGCAACCGTAAAGTCCGAAAATGTATCAGTCAATACACCAATGATTGCACGCAAAAACTGATAAAACCCTGATAAAATGTGGTTGATTGTTTCCACGTTCGTTTAGGCTTGGGGAAACGCCACCAATGGCATCAATTTTGGAACCGTGTCGATGAAAATACGAGAGAGCCGTGTCGGCTGTTCTTTTCGGTCTGCTTCGTTAACCAAACTGTGGAGCTTCCACACAATCCTCCCTTTATGTGAGTTGGCCGGATTTTTATGCTTCGGAAGCCAGAAGATCATATTATAGCCACTGTCTTCCTGCCGGTGCATTCGAGCAGCATTACGCGCTGATCACGTGATGTCATTGTTTACGGCACACAGTTGTTGAGCTGCGCCTGTTACATGGGGACGGTTTGGACTAGCGCGTCTAACATAGGTCAACCAGGTCATACTTGCTATAAAAAGAGCACGAATATCTTGGATGACTTTCTGCAGTTTCAGCTGAGTACATCAGACTCTCTCTAACGATTGCCTTGGAGACCTCGGCTGAATACCGGTGACTCATTAGTTAAACGATTTTCATACAAGTTTACGTGTCACTATCACTAGTACTGGTCTGCAACTTCATCAAGAACAGAGTAAAATGTTGGGCCAATAAACAGAAATTCTAAGCACTATAAATTTGCCCTACTAAAAGAAGTCTTCCTATTCCTCTCCCTGAAGAGTTAGTCCACCTCCGTACCGATGTTTTGCTCAACCGGGCTGATAAGCCTGGCAATATATTTCTGTTTTATCTGCGATCATGACCCTGATAGCACAATTTCCAGGTTAGGAAACAGCTGCGCTTCCGTATTGTTTTGACTCATTTGGCCGAATGTCGTGTGGGGTTTAGAACGAATGACCGAAAAATCTAACTTGGGTATAAAATATTAAGAGATAAGTGGAAAGTCGGTACTTGTTTAATTCGACGGGTTAGACCCTCTACCGATAAAAACTCTTCTTGCTCGATAAACAGCTCACGGTTTAGTGCAAGAAACCAACATTCGCGATAGAGAATCTAGGTCGCGATTACGTGATTGATAAGTACAGTGGAATGAATCGTATTTGCTAACCGTTGTATAGTTTTGAAATTGAACACCATTCACACTTGATCGCAGCCTTCGCATTCAGATAAGCCTTTCGGCTAGCCCACTTCGAAAGGAAGCAACGGAATCAAGTTTCGCTCTTATTAGAGCTCATCAGTAGTGCACATCCCTGTCCGAATCAAAGTTTGCACTCCGACCCTCGTGTTTGTGGGTCTAGCGTGTTAACCACAACGCCAGCAATCTCACAATAGGCATGACCAAATAATCAAATTCGAACGCTCAACCACAACCTTTTATGAATAGTGTTCAGCTTACCCGATCATTCCGAAAGAAGGGGGAAGAGAGTCACTGTGTTCTGTTCAATCGATAACCCCGTGATCGGGGCAACTCAGTTAGGTTGAAGCTACCGTCTTCATTGAACCAACTGAGTATGGTTTGAATAAATAGTGAAAAATTGTTAGTTATGTAATTATTGCGCACAGTACGTTAGTGGACGACAGCTCCTGGTCATATATACTATATGAATGAATATAACGGCAATGCCTTATGCATACAAGTTAGTGAGTTGCAAACAGGAATCATGACTTCTACACATGACGTCCATACCGTCCAGGTGATGTTAGTTACATTCTGCATCAGAAAAATGTTTTTGACTAATGCTGATGTATTACTTTCTTCCGTGTAGATTTCTTATGAAGCTCGCCCTTCTGGAAGAGCTCTCCTTGATGCAACTAAGATTTGAAACAATTGGTTCCCTTGAACAGTTCGAACAAAGCAGTTAGAACTCGAACACTGGTAGATGCAAGCATTTCGTATTGACTCGTCAGTACCAAATTTACAATAACACGGGTGCGTTTTTTTATAGCAAACAACTAGAAGGGTTGATAATCAATAAGCGGGTCAGGATAGGTCATTAAGTCTAGAAAAGGGTCAAAGTCACGAACAGTTGTGTCTGGACGCAGAGAGCTGGCTTGAGTCGGTTGATTGCGACTGCTTCGGCAAACCGTAAGAATTTTGTGTTAGAATGACGTAACAGAACTCTGAATGCACAAGATGGATCGATAGTGTGGCCAGTGGTCAGGACGGGTCTGGCGACTGAGGAAGCTGGCTGTCTACGCGTTTCAGCAACGTTGCCACTCTCCGGTAACATAGACTTCTACACCCATTTAGGTAGATGTTCCTTCATTCTGGAGCCCAGGCATCTCTCGGTTCTGCCTATGTACCTTTCTCTGCA
>LUCH01000078.1:271120-342339 GCA_013368495.1 Paragonimus heterotremus | reverse complement strand
TGTACCTGAAATTTTTGTCTTAATGGGGTTAGGGTAGCGACTAGCCAGCGTGCCAATTTATGGTAAGGGGAATTCGTCATTGCCAATATTGGCTTAAGTGGCATCCCAGGCTTGTGCGTCTTTGGTAGGCCGTAAAGTTGGGGTGTTGATGACCCACACGGCTTAAGAGATTTATACGTTACTTCATCAGTAATCTTCAACTGTAAGAGCAGCCAAAGATGTCGTCCTATGCGATCCTCTACTTCGGTGACGTGGTGGATAACGTCACTTAACAAGTTAATTGGTATTCTGCTGAACTTTGCACTTTTCACACAGTTCACCCCGATAGATTTCAACTTTTTCCTTGGTAGACGCGTGGATAAGATGTTAATAAATTTCTCTCGTTTGGTGTTTTTTTTTACAGTTTTCACCGTCTTTTCTAATGTCACGAGGCATAGTGCATTCACTTCCCTTGAAAGCTCCCTATTATTGTATTTGCGCTATGCTCATGCAAAGCCGTTTTAATGCCTTGCATCCACAAAAGTTGGCCAATCTGGGGCATCCATCTTTCAGTGTCATGTTTCTCTTCATAGGGAGAAAAATGGTTGCATCCGGTTGTTGAAAAACGAAGCACTATACAAAAATTAAAGGCAAAATCATTAATTTGTAGATAACAGGTGGTTAATTGGAAGCAAATTGATTTGTTACTCACAGTTATATAATGCAATTTCCTGCCTCCGAATTTAAACAATTTAGTACAGTGAATCAGAACAGATTGAGAGTTTATGTGACTGGTATCCAATGGAACCACGTAAGTATTGGAAACACTGTAATTCATACATGAAGCTACGACAGTTTCAACAGACTACTAAAATTAACATTTTTCAGACGGTTCGGATAATAGGTGTACCCTGATCAGTGCTATTTTCAAGTCATCGACTGCGTAAGAATGAACGCATGTGGAGTGGAAGACAGAAGTGGAATCGGCAGAAACGGTCAACCAAGAGTGTTCCCGAGATCACCAGCTTAAAAAAAATACGTTAGTAATGTTGCCTGATTGTTTTGTTGGTTAGTCAGTTCATTTGATTGTTGAGAAATTAGGTTTATTCCAAACCTGCGCTAGTCTGGCAGAAAATCAAACGGAAGCCAATGTAATACATGAACAGCGTGTTCAGGATAGGTGTGTGTAACCTATAAATTTGATTAGTTGCTTACTAAAGTTTTACAAGTATTGTGCATTCAGAAGTTGATGCTGGTTAAGCTATGCGCACATTCAACCTTTCTGACAGAGTATCATCTGGCACAGGACCTGTATTTTTGAAGAAGATATGTGACATGATTTATTCAAGCCTCGACTAGAAACAAACGAGACCATTTTGGGTGTTCAACAGGCTGACGTGAACAGAAAACAGGGAATGTGACGAATGTATATTCGCATCTATAAGACATCAAAGGTAACTGCGAATTGGCAACAATACGTACACACTACATTACTCACATCTACTGTCAATTAGCCTGATCTCCCATAACACGAACAAGAGAAGTATATGAAAAGAAGTTTGTGAAAATTAAGGTGAAGATCAGGTAGCGCAATAAAGAATCTGCCCAACTTTCCACTGGGAGTTCAATTAGCACTCATCATGAAATGCTTCCTAGTATTTAATACAACGTCTTTATTCATTATTACACCCGGAATAGCGATATTGGGAACTGCCAGGAAACTGCTGGCAGTTGTTGCTGTTTTGTTGACCACAACAAATGCGACCACCGACCCTGTTTTGTTTAAAACTGAAATTTATGTTTGCAATAACAGCGAGATGTTATCAGGTCACCAATATCCCCGTTTTGGTTAATATTCATAAAAAAATTCTAACAAATCTTAGAAACGACGAGAAACCTGTTAATGATATATCGGTGGCACACTGGTCCATGTTGAGCTAGATCGATTAGAACCAATCTTGCAAATCTGAAATAGCATCGTACTACTATGTGGTTCACAGGTGAACTCGGATAAAACGCTGACTGACTATAATTATTAAGGTATGCTGAACCTTCCACACAACTGATCACAGTCTCCGTATTGCCATAGACTTTTCAGTCATCCCCTTCAAAACTGAAGCACTGTAGTGACGATTAATTCTTTTTGGAGTTTGTCAGCACTGCACATCCTCGCCACGACCGGGATTAGCACTTCAACCATGTTTTTATGAAACCACCATGTTGACCATTGCACCACTGGCTTCATAATAGACATGACTTACATAATATTCAAATTCTGAGTCACATTTGCTTGTGATTAAAGATCACGTTACCATACTCCCTCAAGCGACGTCTCTACATCTAGGATACCTCACTAGGCTGAAGCAGCAGAAATTATCAATCCTGACCGAAGGTATTGTGATTATCCGTGAGTAGTAGGGGATTTCGGGTGATAAAACTTGACAGGGATGTATACTACTGATGAAATCTAACAACGGTAAATTTTGAGTGTGGTGCACTTTTATGGACGAGGCCAAGTGCTACATGGCTGCGAGAACGGGTATTATTCGTAGGGTTTTTAATGAGGAATGAAACAGGGTCATTTTTTGATCTAGGCAATTCCAAGTAACTCGTCATCGGTTACAAAGAGGTTGATGAGTAATCACACAGAAATGAACGCCTGGGTCAATAAACGATTTGCGTTTAACAAAATTTCTGTGAAGTGTAAACCAGTACTCAGAAGAGTGAAAAACATTGAACCACAACGGGAATAACAATGAATATTAGATTATGCTCGCAGAGTTCGCGACTGCCTATCAAAAATTTAACAACGGCTGGCAGTGGTATGGAAAGTGTTTACAGTTGAAACTATAGCAGTCTTACATTTTTGGCGAATACCGATTCTGAAATAACTAGGAACAGCAGTTTCGACATTTAAGGTACGACATAGCAGATCGTTAACCGCTTTAACTAAACTGTATCGATAAACAGACTGATTCCCAATCAAGTGGACTGGCTACAATTAACTGCTTATTCATGATTGTGATTTTTGTTACACTTCCCAGGCGAATAAACTTAAAAACTAAATTGTGTAATTACCTATTATGATTCCGTATCTGTCCAAATTTCTCTATGAGGAAAACATTATCCTGGACATAATGTTCACGCCTATCTTTGGTACGAAGAAATTTCCAAGTAATAAACCAGACGGTATCAATACATGCAATCAACTACTTTTTACATGTTTTCCTTAATTACGAATGCTAATCGGTTTCAATTCTGTTCCGCAAGTATCATTCATATTAGTGACGTAATTAGTTGTGCTAAGTAGACACAACAAAGTGCCCACGCACACACACACACACGCATACACAAAATGCACACTTTCGTCTAAGCTTGCTTCGTGTAAATTGTCGTGCAGATAACTACAATCAGAGGCTCAGAGCGCAATTAGTCAGCTATTCAAGTTACGTCTGTCTATTTTTTGTTGACTACTCACAAGCAACGTGACAGTTTTACCTACAATCTGTTCATTTAACTATATGAGCACATCAGTAAGTTAACCATCACAGACTCATTGGGGTTACAGTAAAAAAAAGAACTGTTATAGTTGCTATTCCCTGTTCGGTTTATAGTCGCGTGAAGTGTTCTGTCAGTCAGCTGTGATTTCTGCCATTCACATTACCCAAAAGTTGAACCTGCACATAAGGCCAATTTTAGCTCGTTTGCGAAAATATTCAAAAGGTTCTTAGTGAAGCTGTTTGGTTTTCATTCTAAAACAAAATACCATTCGGTTTTCATGGAAGGTTAACCTCCTATCCATATTGCGCATGCCGGCAACGCACAGAAGCATTATGCAGTGTATGACGCCTTGTTTGTCGTTGTGCTATAACGAGACTTATAGCACCGATCCCCATCGTTGGTTCCTCTGTATTAGATAAGATCGATGTTAAAGGGAAAGAACAGGAGACTTCTAACATTCCGCAACTGATGACTCTACAAAATAATGACGGAAGATGAATCTCTTCAGTAACTGACTAATCATCATGTGTAAGCTACCCTAAATGACAGAGGAGAATGATGATAGTAGGTTCGGAGAAACGGCGCGAGGTAAGTCAATAGCCATTTGGTATTAAATATGGATCATGTTGGTGAAAACGTAGAGACGAGTGAGCAGAACAATTTGGCATGAACTGAGCTTAAGCTTCTTGTCAGTTAGCACAGCAATGTTTATAGCGATGTGTTGGGTCTGTCCGTCAACCACACTCAGCTGGAGGGCCTGTGTGGTTTAGGTTTATTCGGCTATAAAGAACTCCATATTTGGGTGTGAGATACCCACTTGTTGGAAGATCGGTATACTTTCTCCCCGTTTTATTGAATGGACGTTTTCTCATTAGATGTTACTTAAATACACTGATCACAGTTCGTTGGCAGGTTGGACAGCAGTACATCTTGCGCAACATTTATAATGATTGACAATACACATTTTTGGTCCACCTGAATTTGACATCACTCATATATGATCTCATAATTGACATTCCTACAAACGTCCACGCCATCAAGAGGCAATTACGTTGAACACTACACTATTAACCTAACATTAGACATGACCGCCATTATATCGGAATGTCAAGCCACATCTGCTTGTGATTTGTCTTATCTGTGGTGGTTTCCCGTTGTCTCTGCAAGCCATGACAAAAACGGAAATGACTCTCGGAAATTCAGTTTGTCACGATTCATTTCGATTTACGGGGTTTCAAATTGAACGAGGGATTTCCTATTTCTAGCACTTTTTCACCCTGATCTCCCGGGTTGCTACAAAATTGTGGAAGACAATACCTCAACGTGGTCCCGGCTATGGGCAGCTAGTGCGTCAGTTTCCATTAGTGATCAGACTAAATGCCGGTGGTGTTGACTATGAGATCTCCACTCAAATTCGCAATTATCGGGGTTGGAAAACCGAGCAAAAATGTTAAGGGTTAAAATGAAAAGACCCTAATGGAATATCACAATACAAATAATAATTACAAAATGAGGAAAATATAAGGACTGAATATCAGGGTTGGACGTCCAAAATATATGCATGGTTTTACGCAAACTGTTTGATGCAATCACATGAGTTTGGGAAAAACCGCCAAACTAAAATAATCATGCTTACGCTTAAATTCATTGGTTGTGTTCTCTGTAATCATTTTCGAAGGTAGTGTAGTTCGCGCGTTCATCATTCTGGGTGTTAGGATATGAGCTTTAAGTCTGGCATGATTTCTACACTATTTAGCTTTCATAGCCCGTAGACTGAGAGTAGAATTTCCATCGTTGGCAATAAGTTGCCCATCCTTTGAAAGTTGTCTGACCTTCCTCATTCCAGAAGTAAAGTACCATCTCACCTAAAGAATATCGTTTATTACTAAAGCGGGCGACGAACGCAAAATCGACGTAACTACAATTTAAAACACTGCATTCCCTTGATCCAGTTCACCAGTAACGATAGAAGACATACGTCGCGTTTACTCCCTTCAGGCACGAACGTAAAACATTGGTATATATAGGACATGCGGATAGCAACATCAATAGAAGCAATCAGTGATTGGGTTTACACAAAACACGGACATACAGATGGCATGAAACACGTGCAGAACCTATCGTCAACTCAGTTTACGCGGGCACAATTAGAGGTTCTATCTTTCGGACTGAAATTTAAAATTCTCCCCAGAAGAGTCGACCGATTACAAACGCAGGTGCTATTTGAGAACCTGTATGATCAAATAAGACCTCAATACAACGTCACAGGACAACGAAGGAAGGTTCCGCGCGAAGTTGGTCGATACTTCGCACCATTTCCTGACTTCACCGGTGCTTCAGCAATGCTGTCTGATAACGGAAAATTATTAAGCTATGAAACAACTGCGAGAGATGAAAGATGTGGTTTTCCTTCAACCCGACAAAGGTTCCGGTAAAGTAATCATGAACAAGATTGATTATGAGTCTAATGTGAAAGGTATCCTAGCGGACTGTACGAATGACAACAACATTTTGATGGAGAAACAGATATTGAGAAAGCTCCAAATCTTACTACTACATGGATACATCACCGAACTGCAATATCGACCGATGGAGCCAACCGGAACGCACACACTACAGTTAAGAGGTGCTCCAAAAACACAAATGTGATGTCCCGTTAAGACCAATCTTATGCATGGACAACTCACCGTACCACAAGCTTGCCAGATGGCTTGCTGACATTCTACACCCCATCCGTCAGAAACTTACCCCCCACTGTGTAAAAGATTCGTTCGAACTGGTACAAACCTTACAGAACGTATCGGTGAGTTCACATAAGATGTTTTCTATTGATGTTGACTCCTTAATTTACGAACGTTCCCCTTCGAGAAGCAGCTGACTTTTTGAGCGATTTTATTTCCCATCAGAACCTACCTTTTTGTCTCCCAGTTGATTACCTCAAGGAACTTATACTTCTGTGTACAGAGAATATCCGTTTTGATTTTGCAGGATCATCTTATAAGCAGGTAGATGATGTAGCAATGGGCCCAACACTTGCAGATATATTCTTAGGAATGATTGAATTAAAACTGTGTGATGCTATAGATGGTGCCAGCCTCTATAGGCGATATGTAGATGATATTTTGATTTTTACCACTAATATTCATTTTGTTACACTTTTAAACCTTTTTAATTCTGCTCATCCTAATCTTTCTGTTTCTCATGAAGAGGAAGCAAACGACAGTTTATCTTTTCTAGACATTTCACTCATTAGACGACAAGATGGATCACTACAACGCTCAGTACACCGTAATGCTACTTGGAGCGGTCAGTATCTACAGCATTCTTCTTTTGCACCAATCACTTATAAACGAGGTCTGGTGAG
The DNA here is from genome assembly GCA_013368495.1 of Paragonimus heterotremus. Lineage (NCBI taxonomy): Eukaryota > Metazoa > Platyhelminthes > Trematoda > Plagiorchiida > Troglotrematidae > Paragonimus > Paragonimus heterotremus. The sequence goes on along the minus strand of LUCH01000078.1, from coordinate 335,495 downwards.
AACCCTGTTTCATAGAGCCCGGGAGATATGCACCGATGACTGCTTGCCAGGAGAGGAGGAGAGATTAAAGAAAGTGTTACTCGCCAACGGCTATCCTGAGAAGTTCATCGATGCTCACATTCAGAAAAGACTGATCAAGACTGTCGTGAGTACGGTCCCTAAGAAGCAGGTCTTTTTGAACCTTCCTTTCAAAGGTGATCATATCACAACTGATGCAAGTCAAAAATTACAATCTGCTCTAACTCGTACATACCCAGCAGCCAAATTGCGGTTGCAACTCACGCCTAAGAGTGTCGCTCAGCTTATTCACAACCGTGTCCTACCGAAATGTTCTGTCTCACATGTAATCTATCAGTCCACTTGCAGTTGCGGTGACGTCTATATCGGCGGAACAGATCGGTGCCTACGACAAAGAATGGCTGAACATATGCCTAAGTGGTTGGTGCACCCTATGACTCAACAGGCAGTAGCAACAGAACAAGTGAGACGAAATCCGACCTCATCCATAGCAAAGCACACCATGGACGCAGGTCACGCTGTTGACCCCACCAATCCGTTTCAAGTGTTGTTGCGTAATCGGACGGGTAGCCAGAGGAGCAACCGAACGCGAAGTTCGGCGTCATCACCTGCGATGCAAAAAAGGGGAGACTAGTCACAACGCTAACCCAATCAAGTCTTAAACTGTGTTGCTACGGCACTTACACCCCCACAGTTATGACCATCGGTGAAGATGCATGGACCAAATACAACCAGTGTTATGTGCGCAAAAGTTGAGGGTTCACACCGTCCATTTTCCGTGGTAGCGCCGTTTCGACCCAAAAGTTACTCTGATCAATTACTGTTGCCATGCGTCTTTGTTATCTATTCTGTTCGCATTTGGTATGCAGCTGATGAGATAAATCGAAATATTGACATCCCTCAACGTTTCACTTCTTGCTGTTTAGATGGGTTGGATCACGGGAGTGCATCGCTTTAAGCATATCTGTTAGCCCAATTAGAAAGTTTAGGTTAGAAGTGTTGAGGAATAACTTTAAAAAAAATGACACAATTCTCATGAGATTTATGTGCATGTATCACCAGCTTTTATTTATTCATCCTGCAAATGCGGAATGACATCCAACCGTCTGAACGTCCAGGTGATTACAATGGAAAGTCAAAGACGAATAGTCAGCACCGAATTGGAAAAAATGATTGGTTGCGTGTCTACGTAATCAACATTTGACAAAAAAGACATAATATGTTGTCGATTCGAAGGAGGGATAGGTAATATGTAGTCTAACGTTCAGGTAGTGATCATCTGAACAACTATTAGTGAGTAATTACTATCACTGCAATTCAGCGAATGTAGAATGTACGTCACTATTCAATCGATTTCACAATCATTTAACCAAATATCTCACTTTAATTTGAACAAAAACAGCTAGAAGACGAACACTGGTAGATGCTAGCATTCCGTATTGGTTTGTCAGTATCAAATAACCAATAACAAGGAACCTTTCAATTTGACGTCTACAGTTCTTCGGGGGGTATGAACAAAGAAGCCAACAATAACAAAAGCGTCCAATGACACTCACCACGCGTTAGGACCATGGCAACCTCAGGTTCACAAGTAATTGTTTTTGTACACACAACACAGGTTTGAACCGGTTTAGCGCGACGGCTTCACTGCGACTTAGGACTTAAGACTTGGTGGCGCACTATGATGGTGAAAGCTGAGGTCAGGTCCACGTTGTGGCCACTTGACAGAGTGTGTCGTCCGATCGACGAAGCTGTGGGCTTACGATTCTCTGTGACTACAGTGTCCGGTTTTGAGACCTGTTTGTGAACCCACTTAAGTACATGTTCCTTCATCCTTGAGATGAATGATCTATCGGTTCTACCTATGTAACTTTCTCCGCAGTTACATGAGAACTGGTAAACAGTGTGATTTGGCGCCAATAGGTTGATCTTCTTTGACTGTAGGCACGGGTAACATGTGAGTCTGATTAAGGACCCTCAATTCGGCTGCGTTGTAAGTACTCACGTTAGCCCTAACTATGACTGTTGAATTAGACTGACAAAACCTAACCGGTAAAGATGTGGTTCACTGTTTATGCGTGCACACCACCGAATGAGCTTACTGAACACAAGGAATAAGTCGTTTTCAAACGGTACATGTAGTTAACAGGTTCTGCTGTCACACTCAGTTTGTTGACTCAAAACCGCATCCAGACTTGTCGAACTAACATTGCGTAATGGGCCAAGGCAGCCGAAATGGTAGACAACGTTTTATGGACATATTTAGATTATTTCCAGCTAAAACAAATCTGTAACTAACAATTTTCGAAACGACTTGGGACACTGCTATACCAATCGTACTTCGTTTTTCAGGCATTTGAGTTGTACAAGGCTGATGGACCTGGTGGACGAAAAGCATCAAGGTAAGCTGCACACTTGCGAGTCGTTGTAGACGCGCTCTTCCTGATGGTTGATCCGAAATCATGGCGCGTTTTAACATGAATATGGCTGTCGTGGAGACTAGATGTACTACAGGTTCACCATCCGAACCACTGACATTTCTAAGGCATGCTGATTTGTTGACAGCTTTATGTATCCGAAAACGGAATATCCGAAATGGCCGTTTAACGACGGTCCTAAAACAATCGGAAATAACACATCCGGCAAACAAATTCATCAGAAATTGCCTTCAAAGTAGCCCCTAGTTTAACTAACATGAATGCGGAAGAATTAAAGCATGAACTAGAGTACAGGAGCGATCACTGCCTGAATAATCAGTTCCCCAGAGTGAACAAAGCAATTTTGTGCTATCATGAGCTCCTTCGTAAAGATCGATCATGCGAGCTTTTGAGAACACTAGTCGTTCATCTAACTGCTACGTCTTACATGTTAGTACACGTTAACTTCACCGTTCATCGCATTGGCGGCTTTATATGTTATGTGGATGTTCTCACGCCCAATTCTTTCACCTGTAATCATTTGATAGCGAAGTATGGAGAAGTGAACCTGTTCTTTTCGGTTTATAATTCTGTTCTCCATGTCTGAACCGCACTAATATCACATTCTGTTCTGAGAACACAACGCTATTTAGTCGAACTCTAAAGACAAAACGTGGTCTACCATGTTTCCTATTATACCTCATGTGTTTCGATATAATTTGAACGCTCCACCAAAGTTTAATCGAACTTTGCCCAGAGGGATAACTGACCGAAAATCTTCTATAGGGACGGGTGAGAAATTTCGCTCAGGTGAACAAACAGTTTTTACCAAGAATGACGTAAACGGTATTTACGGTGACTTCCTTAGAAGCATACGAACGATTGAAAATTCAGTCGACACAAGTCAGGAACAGTGCAACAATCGTCAGCAAGTTTGAATAATATACAAATATTGAATTTATGCGAACACAAGAATGCAAAGCATTGTATCTGACAGTTATTCAACAGTGTATTTGTGACGTTTGTGAACGTCCTTGTGCGCACGATTTTGTCAGTCTATCAGCCTGTCAGTCACTCAGCCAATGGAACTTTACTGTACTGCATTATGGATGATGATTTATCACTAGAGCAGCAAATATTATAGTGTATATTGAGTTTGTGTTCAGCATTTTGACATGCCTTTGGACTATTTCACTTTTGCTTTCTGAATACCGTACATACAGCGCAATCAAAAGGAAAATAAAAATCTGTACCTTTACCTTTGTGGATATAAGAGTTTCTGTGTATAGTCGCCGATGAATTGGTTAATTTACTCTTTCCAGGGAGAAGAAATCTTATGCACATCAAAAGTTGCAGCAAGTTTTTTGCAAATTATTGATAATGATATAAGCAGATGACTATGAACATCTTCAGCCAAGTTTTGTCATAGCGTCCTTTATAGTAATTGGACAACTAAAGTGATTCTTCGCTTCAATAATTATAGGGGGTTCATTAAATTAGTCGGTCAGGATTCAATCGGAAAATATTAAAGTTTTGACTGAATTCGAACCAAGGACAGAAACAGCGTGCCCAAGTATATCAGGCTAACACGTTATGTCAAGCCGGATATCTAAAAAGTTATCATTTTGACAGTCACACAACTGTCTCATTCCCCCACACGGTAACCACCAAATAATGCAACCGTTGACAGCTCTGACAAGAATTTCCAGTCGGTTCACGTTGGAATCCACGATCGCCACCACTCACTACAGTAGCAGTAACCCTGATGAACAGTGTGGCAAACTTGACAGTCTTCAGAACATTGTTCGAAACCATTCGAAAAGCAGACTTTTCCTGGTCAGTCGATTCTTTTTGAGAAAGGGAATGACTGATGATAAAATAGTTGTGTGGGTCTTTTGACGGACACCATGGTAGTTTTCCATTTATCATCTGCCATCGAGAAATATGTTTGCGCGACCTTATTCATAAACATCGTTATTTGTGTGCTGATAAACAAATTTGACAAAAAATCAAAAGGCAAATAATTTTGTTCCTACTAATTCAGTTCCGGCAAACAGACAAGTGTTAACACTATGTCTCCAATCTCACCTGAATCGTAAACCAAATTAAAGACAAGACAACAGACGAAAAGTGAACGATGGTTGCAGTTCTCTTAACAGTTAGCTTGACTGGCTGGTTCAACTCACTAAGCACATAGCTTGACTCACTCTATTCTCGGTGATACTGTACGCTAACTACTCAACTTATGATCGGTAAATTTGGAGTAAATTGCTTTCGATTAAAGTCTACTCACACTCGGTGGTTATTTTGAAATGCCTGTTGAAACTTAACCCGCCCTCTTTGGAAAGTAGCAGTAAAAACAATTTGTTGGATTTTGTCGGTGGTGCGTATCTCTGCATTAATACCGAAGTATTTGATCATAACGTTGGCAAGTTCACAGACGTTCATCAGACAGCCTGTGAAAATAAACACCGGGTACAAGTTTTGCACTCACCAGATTTCCTTACTGTGGAGGCGGGGATTTCATAAACGGTCCACGTGCATGAGACAACCGCAGTGGTGACGGAGTTATTGGTTTCACACTAGGAACGTTTGAACTATTGTTCACGGTCGGCCACAATCGTTTGCTGGTAGTGTTCAGATTGTTTAGTTTTCTCGTTTGGTCGTACAGTAACACTCCTGCCCATTTCTTTCAGTTTTTTCGCTGCTGTCATTTGCATATCCTGAAACTGTGGCTTATTCTTCAGTTTTGTTTTGTTGTCTGACATGAAGGTTACCGCAATGATTCCCCCAATCTATACTCTGCATTTGTAAGTTCAAGCCCCACTGTTGTTCACGTAACATCCGGATCTGTCTGAGTATATTAGACTAGCGTGTATCACAGTCATATTACAGCCCAAAATTTGATTTTTTTCTTCCCCTACTTTTGATTCCTTATTTTTATCATATAATGGAACCTTTTCAGTTGGGTTGCAAGACGGATGAAACCATGTTATATATATTTTCACCAACCTGAGTTGTACATGAAACCACCTTTTTAAACGTATAAACAAAGCCCCCCCTGAGAACCATGTTAGTGTGATTATGTTGTTTGGGTATACAAGTAAGACAAATTGAAACGTTTAAAACAATGTTTCTTTTACAAGTACAACCACTTAGACAACCCGTATCAAGCATGCGATTGTGTGAAAATGTTATCTACACCGAGCAAGGTAGATTGCGATAGTATTTTCATCAAAATAAGTTTTCTGCAAATACGCTATATTGTCACTAAACCTGAACAAGTTTTGATCAATTAAACATTGCCAGACAATAGGGAATGCGTATATATTATGCAGATGGAAGATTCTACTTAATCGCCGGCTGTCTGGAATTCCACGAATATTTTCTCCCGGACAAACTCCGGCTGCAATTAGCAGTAATAAGAGTGGTGTCTAGGTTTTCCGTGAACTAATGTTCTCCAAAGGGAATCGCTCAGTTTCATGGAACTTCATTTTTAATTAACAGGTGTACACACCGAAGAATATCTGTTAAAAATCTTCAACTGACAACCGCTATAATCTAATTTGAACATAAGTTGTTTAGTTCCGTGAAGTAAGATTCTGTCCTTTTTGTTTTGTTTTTTAGTTAACTTGATACCCTAGACTTTTCTTTTAGGTTAGTTCAGTTTGCAAGTGAAAATAATACCGAACTAGGTGTCTTCAGTTTATTACTACAGATGATGTATCAGTTACAGTAGCAAACTGCCATACACATTCAGCTCATATTCAGATTTGTCTAATTATAACCTAATCATATTTGTTACAGATTCCTTGTAGTCGAAGATATGTTAATGCTTCCTCACACTTGATACTTTGATTTTATTTTCTGATATAATCTTTTTGTTCAGATGGTCATTATGATGTAAATAATTGTACACGTCGTCTTGATAATCTGAGGTGTGTTTACAAGTCCACGTTTTGTTGAACCTATATATGTAATACGCCTTCCCAACTCTGGCATTTTCAGTGGCTTGTTAGAGTATGCAGATAAAGCAAATTGCCTTGTTTCAAAACCATATCTCGTATAGAAGCGTGGTCATATAAACAACCCTGGTCGAGCACACAATGATTGCACAGTATATGTGACAATTTACACTTTTACAATTGCTGTCCAAAATGAACACATTAGATTGCCATGATAGTTCCATCTGAGGAAGCTTTCTTACACAAGCGAAGACGCATTTCTAGACACGCGTGTAGTAAGGATTAATGGAGAACGCGTTTAGTGTATGAGGATAAGCATAAATTAAACAAGACTACGCTGTCTATGATGTGTAATTCTGTTACTGTAGTCAAATTTCCTATGTAACTAGTGGCACTAAGATTCATGTCTAACTTTCCGACAGAGCAACGTTTTCGACAGGAAATCGTTCAGCTTCGTGAAATTCTCATTAGTTTTTGATTAACAACTTTATACATGTGAGAACATCCGTTAAAAATCGTGACCAGACAACCGTGATAGCTCAGTTCGGATATCAGTTGTTTAGTTCACTCATGTGTGATTTAGTTTCTGAATCCTGTATGTCACTTTTGTTCTGTTATGTTTTAATTTTCCGCAATTCTACCTCATAGTAGTCGTTGAGGCCATTATGAGTAGCTTTAAAAAGGCAAATACTTGATTTCTAACACATAGGCACATATATAAACGTGGCTCAAAATGATCCCACACGAAGAATACGTATGATCGATTGTCGAGAGTGACTTCAACCTTTAGTTAGACTGACGTGCTCAACCTATCGGGTCTATCTATTCGGATACATTCAATAGGCGGTTGCAGTCCGTAACGCCTAAGCAATCTGCGTTTTGTGTACTAATTGCGTACTTGTTTCAAGTGCCTGGTGCTGATGCTGACACAACGTTAACAATTTTCGAGGGTCGTTGATATGAAACGTACAAGAAAGAGTCGATTACTGATGGGGAATGTGTTGATTTTTTATCAGAAACGAGTGCGTTGTTTGATAACAGAAAGGAAGTGTGGTGTTTATAAACTTTCACTTATAGGTGATAGACCTGATCTATAAAATTGCGGCTAATGCTGGCATCTTCTGACAACATTGAGCTGGAATTACTTTGTTTTGGCTCTAATTCTGAGTGAGCTTATTCTTCTTTTTCCCTAAAAAATATCGTGATAATATTAAAACATTTTAGGCCTTTTATCCGGGCGCCCCGCTCGTTTACCCTTTTCTGGTGCGTCGACAACGGGAAGCAAGAAAGGGTTGGACGAGAAAGCGCTGTGAAGTGCCAGACGGAATAGGGAGTCGAAACCTTATAGACTAATCGAGGTTCATTCTGGGTCATTGTGTCGGAGAGCTTGGTATGCTGTGGATAAACAGTCGGGTCTGTGCAAGCTGACTCATAAGTCGTCGGTAAAATCCGCGTTAGCTCAATGGTCGTATGTGGAATCAGTCATTTTAACAGCGTGTGGTGTGTGTACAAACCCAGTTTGCGTGAATGTTCGGAGCACTCTTGGCGATCAGTCAATTGCAACATAGGTCTAAGGTGTAACTTCGAGATATTATGACGTGATCCTGGTTGAAACGTAGAGTATTACAACTTGCTCGTGACGTTGTGTTATTCTCAATCCATTTATCAATAGCTCTCACAAGTACTGAGTTCATTGTTTTCGCAAGCCTGTTCTACCATGACAGTGTCATGTTTAAAAATGACAGTGGTCTACAGACGCATTACTTAATGGACCAGCTGAAAACCACTGCAAAACACTTTCTTGCTGGTGATCAAGTTAAGAAGTTTCACCTTCGGCGCAAACGTGTAGACATACCTCGGCTAGTATTCTTGAAATTGATTCTGACGCCGCTGCCATAATCGTTTCGTTTTTTCGAAAATTAAAGTCACCAAACTGGATACAGCTAAATGTAACAGACAGCAACACCTATTGCACAACATACATTGTATCTATATGAAAATCATTAAGGTCACGCTGTTACTAGTGACTAACAGAATCCAGTGATTCCATGCAATCGAATCGGTTTGCTTTTGTAAATCCGACCACTAGCGGAATTAATCAGACTGAAACGTCTGCTTCAAAAAATTTTGGTCCATCTCCATAGACATTCCAGTCGACTCATTCCGAAAGGCAGCACTAGACTCGAGTTTCGGTCTCATTAGTGATCGTCAGTAATGTATATCCTCGCCACTGCCAGGACTAGAACTTCAACCACGTTTTCACGAGACAAACGTGTCTTACCACTGCGTCATTGACCTCTCGTTAGGCACGATCGAATTATCATATGTGAACACTCAAACACTTTCACTTGCGAGTAATGATCAGGCTGCCCGATAGCTTCGAGAGATGTGACACCGTTACTGTCTCGCCAACCCCAATCGATGACCTCCCGACGAGGACCTCTGTTCAAGTTGAAATCACAGAAATTATTGACTTGTTGAGCGGTATTTGATTACTGATGAGTTGTAGGAGATTTTTATTTTCATATAGATTGAACAAGTGAAAGTGGTTGAGAGTTCACATAGGATAATTCGGTCGTGCTTGATGTGAGGTCAGTGGCGCAGTCGTAAACACGGTTGCCTCATGAACAGCGTGTCCGTGGTTCAAGTCCCGGCAGTGGCGAGGATATGCACTACTGATGAGCTCTAATGAGAGCAAAACTCCAGTCTAGTGCTTCATTTCGAAGTGGGCCGACTGGAAAGTCTATGGGGATGCGACAGCTGCGATCAATTGTGGGTGATTTTCAATCTATAAGAAAATCAAAATCTCCTACTACTCATTATTCAACATTAAATTTTGGACCATTTTATAATTTACGTACAGCCCGTTGCTTTTTACATTTCAGGTGATGCAAACATTTTTCTGTCTACTCATTGTTTTCCCCCCACTTTAATTCATGTTTACGTCATCTGTGCACCGAAACCCAAATTGTTTTGACCACGTGTTATGTGTTATACAATAATTGAGTCATTTCCTATTCTGAAAACTTACAAACTGGTCAAAAGTCATTAAAGCAGAAGGTTCCTGAAAGAATTTGCGGTTAAGTCAACTTTCAACTTTTATATCAACAACTGTCCGTTCTGGCTGTTCGTCCAAACAAAATGTTCAATATTTGAGGGTCTTTGACTCAACCGTTTCAACTTGTATGGACGACGGAGACCATCCCTCCGTGCTGCGGTCACACGATAACAGTTCCTACATTTAAATAGGGATCCCGGGGCTCTTGTGAAAACCATAGTGTGATTAGTTTGACCCCAGTCATTTCAAGGGTTCTGGCATCCATTATACTTCGTCGACTCACTGCAGTTTGGGAGTTAAACATTAGAGAAGACCAGGCAGGGTTTCACCATCGGCGAGGATGTATAGATCACATTTTTACCCTCCAACAAATCTTGGAACAGCGTCATGTGTACCGTCGGCCAACAATTGCCATATTTCTCGACTATAAAGGTGCGCTCGATTCGCTGGATCGATCTACACTTCTAGATTCGCTTAAACGCAGAGGTGTACCGACCGAGTATGTGAACATAATGTCAGCGCTTTACTCCTTACTTCGGTTCAGGTTAGGGTTTACAGTGAATTAGCTGACAGTTTCAGCACCATGAGCGGCGTACGTCAAGGCTGTCCCCTTTCACCATTTTGTTCGATTTCGTCATGAATGGAATAATGGAGGACTGTCTGCGACACTCAAATTATACCGGTGTGGACCACCTATCTGGTGGAAGGCTGAGTGATTTTGATTATGCTGACGACACTGCGTTGCTGTTTGACAACTTTCAAGCGGCACAAGCAACGCTGAACGCAATTTTGCGTTCTCCTAAATACTTCCGAGTTCGCTTTGCAGCCTCAAGGTGCAAAATGCTTCTGCAAGCTTGCTGTAATTACGTAGATTTAATGTTAGATAACGTAGTCCTGAAGGTTGTTGATCGATTTATATACCTGGGAAGCTGCACCAGCTACGGCGGCGGAGATGAAGGGAATGAAATAGAGGCGCGTATTTCCAAGGCTAGGGCAGTGTTTGTTAATATGAGACACCTATGGCGACAGATATGTGATTCTCTGAGACTTAAGGATTGCGTATACGGCAACAATGAAGGCGGTATTACTTTACGGCAGCGAAACCTGGTCGCTCAGAACAGAAAACGTGAACCATCTTTAGGTATATGACCACCGATATCTGTGTTCAGTCATTTGTGTCGTGTAGCACCAACGAGTAAACAACGAGGAGGTTAGGAAGCGGGTGTTTCGTAGTGATTGGCAAAAGAGTTCTTTTGTTTAGGCCCCACATTTGCAGAGACTTAGATGGTTAGGTCATGTACTAAGGATGCCAGCTAATAGTTTGTCACGCCGAGCACTGTTTACCGACGTTGCGGCCGACTGGCGCAAGGTGCGAGGTGAACAGATGATGATCTGGTGTGAAGAAATGAAATGGTTTACGAAGTGTTTGACCACTGTAGATCGCCTTCGTCTCCCGGGATAGAGCCCTCACGGCTCGCAGAGTCCGTAGTTGAAGACGTTATGTGAGATGGCGGTTAATCAGATTCATTGGCGTGAATGTTGTCGTTGTTTGTCCGAGTTGTAAGGTGAGTGCACTTAATGACGCGGGGCAGCGAAAGCCGTGAGGAAGCTGTCTTGCTGATGACGCCTTACTTTCACTTACAGCTTGGTTGTTTGTGTTACAAGGTGTAGGCAACTTGATGTTGGATGGTTAACTATAGACGTAGCTGGATCCCTTCCAGTTCCTTTCTTTTCTTCTTCTCGTCCGCTAAAGGGTTTGCTTTTTTTCTTGTCATGGTTGTGTGGCGGTTGAGCATCAGTGTGAACCACTGATGTATTGTTGACTATAATAAGGATGATGACTTGAGTGCATCACGCTTTCTATGATTTAATCAAGCGTAAGAATGGAAATCAGTGGACCACAGAAAGGAATATTACCAGAGTATTCAGATATGATAATATTTTGTTTTCGCTCGTGAAAGCGAACGTACGAGTATGCATGCTCATCCCTTATCTACATAGAGATATCCAGCTTGAAAGCATCTTGGTACATATATGCAGATTACTTTAAGTAAGATCACAATTTGCCTCCTTCGTGTTAGTTAAGTTTTCATCGGTGCAATATACATTCATTTCATACCTGTCGTTTAAGTTCTCCTTCCATGTCACATCACACGACGAGTTTACTCATTAATTCTTGTATGGTCCCTAACCAGATATACTACTGACAGGCTGCTTTCCTTGGTTTGTTGCCAAGGAATGTTACAAATTCACTTAAATTCCTAAAAAGTCTATCCCACTAGAGTAGTATTCCCTACAAACAAGCGACTAATCTCAGAGTTTTTATATCATTGTACAATGAATAGAAATTTGGCAGCAAAATTTCAGTCCGGTACTGTTCACTATTATTTTCCACGTTCCTCTCAATTTGTTTCTTCACTTTCCGGCATATTTCCTTATAAGCATTTAGTTTCACATCTCTCTAATTGTTTATGCACTATTTCCAATCTATCTGAATTTTTCGCGAACATTGTTTTCTTATTTTTCAATTAATCACGATTCTGATTTAAAAGTTCATTAAATGTGACACCGGTTGCTGCTATTTGTCATATCCCTCGTTATAATTTTGTTCGTTATTATTTTGTGACTTCAGGTCAGTTGGTTATTTGTCTTGTGTTTTCTGAATTTGTGGGTTTTGAAAGGGTTGAAAATTCATTGTCAGTGCTGTGTAAGCACAGCGGATTTATCTGTGCATTAATAACGTACAACTACTAGTCATCAGCCTGAACGGTAGTCGACAATTTGCAGAACAAGTGGAATAAAACGTATAGCCAAACTTGGTAAGCCATCCAATCAAGTGACCTAATGCATGTAGCTGGGAGTGATGTCAATGATTGTGTTAGGACAATTTAAAGCGAGTGTGCCGCCAATTATTTTCGGCCAGTGATTTCGGTTTAAAAATTTGAAAACACTACTATTTCCAAAAATCACTGTGTTACTACGCGAACTCGTGGGAATAATAGTAGGTAATGAACTAGCTCGGCCCCACTACTAACCGCAACGCAGTAGATACAGAAGACCGCTAGCTGTGGACGTCGTTACTAGTTCATCTTACTTCGAGTTACACGCACTTCTTTGTGTGGCAATGCGCTGAGCAATTGGTTAGGGAATGTGATATAGACAGTGGCTTGTTACTTGGCGTTCTTCTGGTGAGTGAGTCGAGGAGGACATCTGTTTTTGAAAGTTGTTGGCCAAAAGGTAGGTAGGAACCTCCCAATTGGCTATAGTCATGTCGCTTCAGCCGATGGAAACATGTGTGTGACCCGCTGCCCTTCGTGAACTGCTAGCCTGTAGCCTGCGATCACCAAGACTTTTTTGTAGGTTCACAAGCCGTGACCAGGGAGAAGTTAAATCTGAATGAGCTAGAAAAATCAGGGTGTCATTGAGGGCACGGAAAGTGAAAGTTGCCATTAGGTATAACACAACATATTGTGCATTCCAACTCTACCATTACAAAGGCTCTTAGCGAAAATGTTGTGTAAAGCATCAGACGGAGTTTCAAAGGTTTTCTTGGATATCGGAATCATACTGAAGGATCCACTGGAATAATGGAAAAATCGGCTAGCGGAATAATGCTGGCTTCCGTTCACTGGTGATACTACACCTAGTGCAGATGTTCTATGCAATCTCATATGCATCAGCCAATAGTACACTGTTCAGCATTTAATCCAAGTAGTGGAGTGCAACTTTGTATACACAAGTAGTACTGAGAGTTTCTATCCTGGTTAAAACATACATCTAAAAGTGTGTCTGTAAACGTTCAAAACACATCAGGCTATCGTATTTAAAGATAACCTTTCTTCTAGGTGAACAAGGATATCAGAAGTGTGCTGCGTAATGTTGACCCTGAGTCATTAGTCCAGACTCAGTAACTGATGGTTGAATTTGTTGTTCCAAAATAGCACTTTGAGAAGCTAGGTGATATCCGCCTCTGAATTAATGAAATGTTACGTTATTCTGGAAAACTTGATCAACTGTGGCTTCGAGCCAACCAGAAATGTCTGTAGTGAACTTTTGGAGAAGAACCGGACAAAGTTGTCTTCATCCTTCACTACGTATTCATCAGACAAACCTGTTTTCTGTTAGTAGACAAATCAGTTTGTCAGGGTTACTTGACAGCAGCTTTGTGACACACATATGGCATACCACAGGCATGACCTTCGTTTCTGGCGCGTTGTCAGTTTATGCACAGTGTGCGCTTGATAAACAGCCACTAAATCACAATGAACGAAATAACTTGATATTGTTGATTAATTCCCGAAACCGATCGATCGCATTATTTATAGGTTACCAGTCACTCGCTTAGTCAATGATTCACTCGACCTAATAAAACTGGGCTGAACTTGCTGTGCATTCCGGAAAAGATGGAAAAAATATTAATTAGAGTAAGTAGGTCTGCAGTAATTTTTGTGGAAAAAATATGCACTACTGATGATCTCTAATGAGAGCAAATCTCGAGTCCAGTGCTTCTACTGTTCAAGAGAGGCTGACTGAAAAGTCTGTTGGAATGTGACATCTGCCAACAACTGTGGGTGATGTTCCACCTATATGAAAACCAAAATCTCCTGCTACTCACCAGTAATCAAAATACCGCTCAACAAGTCAATGGTGTCTGTGATGTCAACTTGGAAAGAAGTCCTAGTCGAGGAGCCGTCGATTGGAGTTGACGGGACACTAACTGTGTTCCATCTCTCGAGGCGATCGAGGAACCTCATCAACACTCACAAGCGAATGTGTTTGAGAGTTCACACGTAATAATTCGGTCGTGTCTAATGTGAGGTCATTGGGGCAGTGGTTGACACAGTTGCCCCATGAAAATGTGGCCGGAATTCTAGTCCCGACCAGCGTGGCAAGGATATGCACTACTGACGACCTCTACTGAGAGCGGAACTCGAGTCTAATACTTCTTTTCGAAAGGGGCCGACTGGAAAGTTCATGAGAATGCGACAGCTGCGATCAGTTGTGGGTAATGTTCAGCCTGGAACTAAGGAGTTGACTGGAGTCTATATTAGTCAAAACAAGCGCAGCGTGGAGCCGGTTGATTTGGCCCGAAGTGCGCATCCACCCTGTGTCAGCACGCACGACGGTGGTGTGAGTAGCACACCACTCACAAACGACATTCAGTAACTAAAAGGCAAGCCCCAACGCCAGAAGGACGACGGACTAGAAGCGATTACCCGAGTAGTGTGTACGCGGTGTGAGGTAGGTGCCACCAGGGGGAATGACAATGTACTGCTACCCAATGTTTACGGATGCAAACCGGCCGTGTAAATGAGTTTGCGTGTTTGTGGCTCTATGTTAAACACCCTGCACAGGAGTTCGTACAGTAAACAACTTTTCAGGTCAAGCGTCTTTTGCAGCCACAATACCACAAAGTATGGAATGAGGTCAAACTGTTTCATTCACTATGAATGAGTGAAGTTTTGTCAGTGCACACTGTTTGCAAACGTACAACCAGAGGGAGGTTGGAGCCCTGCGCGTTTTCACCAAGCCCGAACCACAAAGCTTTTGCAAAATAGCCCTGAGAATTTCGTATATTTACACGTGTAATATAAGTGTGTCTGAAGTGAACGTACTATAATTTGACAGTCACACTTGTCTATTGTTTTACACTCGTGAATTATTTAAAATAACACTGGTACTGAAACGTGTATGACCACCGGCAAATTTAGATAATAGACAAAAATGAAATGCAGACAGACTACTTGAAGCTGCAGATGAGAACCAGTGCAGTCAACAGCAATTCAAATATATGAGAATAATTCAGCCAAGTCTACCCAAAAATTGTTGGTCATGTGTGGCAGTGGGTGTATGTGTACTCCAAGATGTTATCAGCCCAGTCTTTATATACGATTATGTTATTGTACTGTTTGTCCGATTTCGCGTTTTAATGCAGCATTTTGTAAAATACCCGTTAAGAGGTAGAACGAGAGTTAACCAATAACCGTTCACTGAGAACACGTAGTACTGCTACATAAATGAGGAGACGACAAGAAACAGTATGGGGCATTAAGTCACGATTCGGGCAATTAGTGTGTTCTCAATTGGGGCCTCGGAGACTGCGCAAACTGCCGACTCTGCAACACAAGGGAGACAGTTAGTGATAAGTTGCGGTTTAAAAAGGTTTAACGCGCATTTCATGAGTTCCTGTTTACCATTTTAATTGATATAAGAAACCTCAGAAAAATATTGTTATTCTCCGCTGGGTCTAAGTTGTCATCAGGCACAGCGTATGCATTTCTGAATCTAGCACGTTTGTAAGTTGAATTTCCAGAAGGCCTGATGGCAGCTTTATAAATGAAGGTCTTTGACATTTTTAGGAAAATAGTAGAAGGTAATATACGGGTGTCATGTGTCCGTATCAAATTCATCAATATCGGAATAAAAATGTGTCTACTATGATAGTGTAATACTAAAAATTAAAGGTCATGTCAAACGACAAAATGTGAGGCAAGAAGTGTGAAATCAATGATGATGTGATTCTAGTTCATTCGGCGAATAAGGTTATACTCAGGCACTCTGAGGGAAGAGGAAATAAAGATTATTTTACAAACAGAATGGTGTACGGATGTCTTGGTGTGATACATCTGCATCTGTCCCGTTTTCCAGCAAGCTGCATGACACTGAATATTCCTTGGTCTTGATATTAGGCAAAAAACTGTGTAACAGCACATGCTTAGTTGTGTTGGCTGTAATTATCGCAAAGCTTCGCATTGAACAGTGAACAAAGTAATTCGTTGGGGTTATCGGCAATAGAATTGCTGAAAGAGCTAGAATCACTGGTCATTAATGGCATTTACTGCCGGGAACTGTGTCTATTGTAAGACGATGTTCGGACGTTAATAAAACAAACGTAGCCTTTTTTTATGGTTGGCATCATCCTTTGAAATATGAGACAAAGGTTTAATAAAATAGCAGCTCATTGCATTATCAAATGTAACACCGTAAAGAGGTGCTCCTGTCAAGTAAGTAAATGGCGAGTTCGGTGAAGTTATTTGGAGATTATGTACGGAAAACCATATTGCGGAGGTGGGCTTGAGTTAAACGTAACTGTTTGGGTGACTGAGCAACAACCTATTAGATTCCAATGAGGTTATTCGGATTGATAAAACACTACCAATGGTTGATGATCCACATCTCTCCCAAATGAATCCGACCCTTAAAAAGACTGTTTTAGTCCGTTCTATTCTGTCAAATTGGACACAAATTTGGGTTCAGGGTGCTTTGTCTTGAGGTGGAATGGTTAACTTGTGATCTCACCTTTATTGCTCAGCTTATCAACCGAATCAGGTGAACGTTTGACAGAAAACCCAGTAGGTGTAGTAGAGATATCTATTCCCAGAGAACATTACATAAACGGTAGAAGTGGACATCCGCCTACTTATCTGAGTTGATAAGTAAACGTCGGTAGGTGTGTGCCGATCCCAAACACGGTGTTAGAAATAGTGACGTGAAAATTAAAACTGCGAGAAATCTGCCCAATAACCGGAAGCGTGTTCGGGTTGGAATGGCTAAGAGATGACAGAAACAAACAAGCACTTCTTTTAATGACTAGTGATCGGTTTTACCATTGATAAGATGTTGATAGGATTGCAACCTAAAACTGACTCGCAAATGTCCAACAAATGCTAGTGAGTTGATTAATGAAAGCCTCACTTAATATTGCACAGTCGGGCATGTGTACACAAATCTGAGTGCATTTTGTACACGTACCTTAAACCGACACGTTTGATGACAGTTGACGCACTTGAAATTAGCAAAAGTAATTAATGACAGTAATGGAAATGCCTATATGGTAAACAGCTTACCCTACTCTATCGTCAGTTGCAAAACTAGTCAATGGACAATTTTGCTTTGGTTTTGTTGATTAATGTCAAGTGTTTTCCGCTTATGTTCCCCTTATTTGACAAACATTGCCAAAAGAAAATGTCACTTTACCGTTTACAGCTGACCTGTGTGTGATCAATGATTAACCGTTTTTCCTACCTCCTGCAAAGTAACAGGAAAGGGCGGGGGAGACGATAATCCCAGAATTGAATAAAACACTTCTTACGACAAGAAAAATTGGAAAATTGACAGGTAAATCAATCAACTGCTAAAAGAAACGCTGTGATAATTGATTGAACAGTTGTCATACTGAATGTGTGGAAACCTGCCAAGGCATTCCGTCACACCCACTTAAATTGTGTGTGAGTAAAAATATGCACGTGGTATCCCATAGTTTCACTTCGTAAAGTACCTCGTGTATTGTAACTAGCAAACTGCAATTGTCGTGTCTTGAATGTAGAAAACAAGCACAGTTAAGTAGCAGTATTATACTGTAGCGAGAGGGACTGATATATGACAGAAACTGTAGACGACAGCGAGGGAAAATTACTGTGCGATGAGACCGTAGATTGTACAGTGATCACCGCAAACAGGCAAACCTTCGCTTGTCCAATCAAGAAGGTCACATGACCCAATCCAATTCGACATAGACAAGGGAAGGGTTGCGCGCGTGCTGACGTTTCATATATATATATATATATTACGTCGTTGCTGAAATCTTGAAACGTCCTAGTATCCCCTGGTTTATCAGAATAGTACCCTATTATGAAGTTTAATGTTATATTTTAAGCAGTTGTTTCATGCGGTCTTCCATCATATCACATTGTTTAATCTTTTTAATTTCGCTCAGTAACTCTCGCTGAATTTTAAACTCTTCTTGTAAGATTCACCGTGGTAACTTTAGAGAATGAACTGAACGTTACGTGACCCCCTTGAACTACATATTGCGTGACGTACTGAGGGATCAGATTTACTGATAGGCAAACGCGAGGGTGACTTATATATTGTGAACGATAATATCATTCACTCACATTCTTTGGAGTCTGTTAGTCAGTCACTTTCTAAAAGTGGCACTAGACTCGAAGTTCAATCCATGGTTGGAGCTTTCCAGTGATACATGTCGTTGTGACGATCGAGCCCTGAACCCTGGTCACATTATCCTAACTTGGTTACGCTGACCACTATGTTACTGACCTCACACAAGGTAGAACCGAACTAGTGCAGTTAACCGCTCGACTGCATCCGGTTAGACACCATTCCCCGTCTGTCCAATAATCAGTGTAGAATTGAGATAAAGTAGCTAACTTGTTCATTCAAATCGCAAATATCGTTATGAAAATTCACGATCAAGTTTGAATTAACGAAACTATGAACTTTTCTTAACGGTGTCCTGGTTCTTCATTAACGGTTGAGGAGGTTTCTGACAAACTGAACAGCTGAGTTTAAGTTTCGCCGGAAATGGCGGTATGCAATAATGCTGAGTGCTAACAAAAACTAACTTCTAGCTTAGCGCAATTTTCGATAGTCTGAAAATGCAATGATTGTGAATAACAGTTATGTTCATCAAATTTCTGTCCTGTAAATGTGATCTGTTTCTTAACAATACTAAGGATATATCATACGACGTCTAAATTTGGAACACATTAGAAATTGTAATCCGAAGTTGAGTTTAATTTAATTTCGTTCTTCATGTACCCAAATGACGCAGTGTACCCTGAGATATTTTCTTAAGGCAGTCCATAAATATGTAAACCATTAGGCATTACAACAAATGTTTGGTATGTTACTTAAGCATCATTATGCACCGTCAGTTAAATATCGTAGCGAAAAGACGCCAATAAAGCACAGTTTGTTTTGTCCCACTTGTTGGTTTCCGTGCCACGGACGCGCTCGTGTTTGTGAATCAGAATTCCGGTCCACAACAGCCACCCGGTCTCCGCTTACAAATCGTGTGCATTTCTGCCGTGCTTGTGTGTATATGTGATCGACGCCTTCTGTAGGTGGGTTTTCCATCTGTCATTCCTGGTCCGTTGGTCTGATTTCGTTGGGCGGTGGCTCATCCAGTCGCACGTATTGTCCGCAATCCGATTTGTGTTAACTTTTGGACGTGTCTCGCCGCCGCGGTGAGGTATTCTGCCGAGAGTTGAAATACTCCCAATTCCTGTTTGGTAATCCACTACAATATGAATCTCTTTAAATTGCTTTCAGTGTTGGAGTTACCTAGCTAACATGAATCGTCTAACCGAGTCTTAAAATGGTTTTGAACCTCATCATCGAGAAAGTGGAACGAAAATCTTGTTGGCTCCGAATGTTAACTGGCATTTCTGTTTTGCGAATAATAGTAACAAGTGGGTAACACCTCGTACGAATGAGTTCGAGGGTTTGTACACAGTTCATGTGATATTGCACGGGAGATCAATGCTGCTAAATGTTGCAGTGGTGGGAGATAGTTTCAACTTGGAGGCTCTGATTCTACGTAGACATAAAATTGGGGATACGTTGGGACATCAGCTAGTATAACATTTTAGTGCGCTCAGAGGCATACATCAGACAAAGGGACGGACGAAAATTGGTGGCAGACAACAACATTAAAATAAATACCAGATACCCGGACTGCATTTTTATGGCTGCCTAAACGTGCTCACCTGGAAACCCCGATTATTTAACATGGTAGGTGAGCACATTTTGATTATGAAAACTGTCAGCAGTTACGTGTTTACTACTTAACTTTCATGGATAAAACAGCTTATACTTCAGTGAATCACACAATACTCAGTATGCAGCAAGTGTGTGGCAACAAGGAACACTGGTTTTCGCTGCTGTCTACATAAAATTGCAGTATTAATTGCTCACTGTGTATGTAACCATTATACGGTGCATTTGCAAAACCGGCCGGCTAACCCTGCGACATCAGCGTTCATCTCACCTGCTTGAAAATGTGTAACCGATGTGGGCTATGGCAGAATTATCTCCCTAAGGCTCATAGAAAGGTAGGTTTGGAACTGCAGTTTATGCATTTGTGTCATGCAGTGAAGTATACTTCCAGGTAAGGAGAACTCGCGTACAACAGCAGGCTTGACATAACAAAAATATAGTGTACTCCGGCTCTTAAATACAGAATTCAACTGCAACTCATTATATATCCTAATGGGTTGCTAGTTTGCGCTATTGGCATCACATTCAGCACTACCTCACCAGTAATCAAAATACCGCTCAACAAGTCAATGGTGTCTGTGATGTCAACTTGGAGAGAAGTCCTAGTCGAGGGGCCGTCGATTGGAGTTGACGGGACACTAACTGTGTTCCATCTCTCGAGGCGATCGAGGAACCTCATCAACACTCACAAGCGAATGTGTTTGAGAGTTCACACGTAATAATTCGGTCGTGTCTAATGTGAGGTCAATGGGGCAGTGGTTAACACGGTTGCCTCACGAAAATGTGGCCGGAATTCTAGTCCCGACCAGCGTGGCAAGGATATGCACTACTGACGATTTCTAATGATAGCGAAACTCGAGTCTAATACTTCGTTTCGAAAGGGGCCGACTGGAAAGTTCATGAGAATGCGACAGCTGCGATCAGTTGTGGGTAATGTTCAGCCTGGAACTAAGGAGTTGACTGGAGTCTATATTAGTCAAAACAAGCGCAGCGTGGAGCCGGTTGATTTGGCCCGAAGTGCGCATCCACCCTGTGTCAGCACGCACGACGGTGGTTATGACGGTGTTTTTGGCTCCTCGCCAACGTGACTCGGTTAGGTCATTTGTTTCTGGGTATCACTTTAGGGTGCCTTTCCATTTGAATCCTCTTGAAATGCTGGCGTCTGGGGCACATTTGTGGGACGACCAGCACATAATTCAAGAGGCAAGCTTCTGGAGACTTTTCGGGGTGTATGTTCTAAGTTTCATCTCATCCCTTCCAATGAAAAAAATAACACATTATCTTCACATCTCACACACAGATTATATTTTTATTGACTGTAGAATATACCACTTGATGGGACAAGTCTCTAATTTTGTCTGCTCAACACTAATTCAGGGTGGGTTCAAGTGAAGTGAAAAGCTGGCCTGTGTGAAGACTATTGTTTGCAGGCCCGCATTCGTAGTGACCATGTCTAACCAGGATTCAGCAACTATTTGTTAGAGCAGGTGAACAATGATCTTCACTAGTGACACCTTACAAATGTAGGGGAGGAGCTCACGATCGAGTACGTTCAGCCATGGTGTGTTGCATGATTCCGGAGAACAATACCTCCATTTCCGATTACTGATGAATAGTAGATGTTGGCTTTTATGTAATTTAAACATTACCCACAATTGATTGGGACTGTTGGGTTCCCACAGATTTTCGAAAAGGATGACTGGAAAGTTTACGGAAATATGCCAGCCGCGGTCAGTTGCGGGTGACGTTCAATTTACATTTAAAAAAACACTTTTCTCAATGCGAACACAAAGTCGTTTTCAGCTGAACTAAAACCAAGAGTTTTGTCGCCGTACGGCCTTAGTGAATGGTGTTAATCACTCTGGAATGTGGTGGATAAGAGTGAGTGTCGAATGAATTAAACGGTTTTGATGACAGAAACTTATTTTTGTACAAAACTGGTCTAGTAGTAGGTTTGTGGTTAGTCTGTATTCACCGAATTTGTTTATTTGTGGGTTTTTCTCGGCTGTATGAAAAAGCCTGCCAATATCGGCAATACCACTGCAGCAGAAAACCAAAGAGTCCGTAGTTGAACTTGAAGGTCTGTATTTCACAGCTGGCAGCGGATGTCTACTTAAACTTTACTGTTTTGTAAATCAGCACGCCGAAGATTTGGGTATAACTGAAGGAGTGGTTGAATACTGATTCCAAACAGTTCCAGATTGATATGAAGATTATGAACTCAAGAATATTTACACTTTTGATGAGACTGGACCATCCAACCGTTGTAACCAAACAAAACGTTTGTTCTGAAACAGTACAAATGTTCTGATGTGTGGCTTTCAAGGGAACTTTTGATAATCCGATTTCGTTCCAGTGCCACATATGTAAGAGAAGTGTTCGTAAGTATTCGACGAAGTGCGTAAGTTGTGCCTTCGTTATAAAGCTTATATTGGAAAATCGAATACAGTGTCAAACGAGAAGCATAAACAAAAACAGCAGCTATGGTTCCTGACTATAGAAATATGTCATTGGCCCGATACTGAAAAATGACAGTATTATTTTGCAATCAGACAGCAGAAACGGCCAATCGAAACTTTATTATATTGATATAATAAAGTTATTTCAGTTATGCTTTAAAATGGCAGTAAGAACGACAGTCTATGAACGCTAATATCATCTGTTTATTTATGAAAATGCATGGGAACTTGGTCTTTCGATAATTATCGAAAATGATGATTGACAATTGTACGATAAGCACTGATGCGAAAAAGTTCAAATAACTATTTCATTCTACAGACGAGTCACATTGTTCTATCGTTACCATGCCAACTAGCACCATATGAATTTTGTCTCAGAAAGTCTAGACAGTGAATGTTATGCCTCAGTTTTGCAGATTTGCCTCTGAACCGTATCTCTGCGTTTTCAAGCCAAAATGTATTCTCCTGAGATCACTTACACTGACGGACCGAGTATGCATGCGTGCTGTTGATTTTTTTCCACAGAAGTACCATATGCCCTAGCTAGTGGACAAAATGATCAGTGCAGTTCGTTGTGCCCCAGCTGTGCGAATCTGACATGTTTGTAAGATACATTATCCTAGATTAGCTTGATTTTTCTCCATATGCTTGTCTCCCGCAACTAAGAGCATATTCAAAAACAATATTTAGTTTTCTAGGCTCTATGTTTGTCAGGCTAGCGTACGGCATTTGCATTCGGTTACAACGATGCCGAGATCGCCATGTCGGCAGTGTAAGCTCTCTTTGAGTTGTATCTCCCTTGCATGGTCTGAACGTCACGACCCACGTACGATTGCAATAGAGTCTGGATAACTAGTTGGGCGGCTGATAAACGTCGCAAAACTGGGGGCAATCTGCCATCTCTGAATCTAAATTGATAAGGTGAAGCCTTATATCCCATTAATGAAGTGAACTGTTGTGAGCAGTGTTCAACCAGACAATGGTAAAGAATTACTAGATTTGAAAATTAAAACAAGTTGTGTCACAGACAATCAGTTGTTTCTTTCTTAGTCATCAAGCTGTTTCAGGTTTTTTCTAAACAGTTTTTGAACATTATGGTGAACTTCTAAGAATGTTTCACAGTTTGCAAGGTTTGTGGCCTGTTTAAAATTAGGTGTTCTTGTAATACAACTTAGTGTATTCGATTCCCTCAGATTTTAAGGCAGAAAATCAGGGCATGTTAAGCAGTACACTTATAGCTTGTCAAGGCTGAGAATACGTCCATTCAGAGGATTGGCTCAAATTTTTCTTCAAGTACTTTATGCCACTGAACAGAATTTTATTCATATAAAATAAGTGAATACACGAACAAGTGCGGAAGTATAACGTTATAATGATATCAGCATAAGGTCCATATGACGGTTTTACGTTGGGATTAAAAGTACAGTATACATAAAGTTATCTACCACTGAGGTGGTGATTAAAAGCACAGCACACCCACTTTCGACTGCATAAAAAGTCTGAATCCATTTGATTTTTCTAAGTGGTACCTCAACGGAAATTGAGTGTAGCATATTTCCTCTAACTACTCTCTCGAAAAAAATTGGGGCTGGTTGTGTTTCTCGGGTGAAAAATTAATCAATGCAAAACAATTGTTTAACCGGAACCCACATTTTTCATTTTTCCCTTGATAAAAACAGAAAAGGTAAAGTCCTACTCTTTCCACAATTTTTACAATTGATGTGCGAATATTTTCATCAACTACCATTCGACGATTGTGTATCATTCTTCATTGTATGTTAGCTAGTTGATTCCATCTCTGGGTTATGACTTGTCTGTTTACTCTGACGTTGTACCCCATCACCCACCAAATTTCAAGAGAGTAATTATCTATCCCGGACAAGTTGTATTTCCAGGCACTGTTTTACTAGAGTGAAGCTCGATTACTACGGCACAGGGAGCATCATAACTCAAGCTACCAATATGAAATCACTTTAGTGGGACAGGTCATCATTTGGTAAGTCATAAGAACCGGAGTAACTACTAACCTATAGTGAAAACATTCCGCTGCTGCAGAAAGTAGACTCAGAAGACGTAGACTGTCAATTAACCCGTTCATTAATCATTAAATACCGAAGCCAACAGTCTTTTGATTGACAGAATATATGATCGCACGATTACTGGTGTTTCAGTCAAACTTGCTTCGACTCCATTCGGTTCTGGTCATAAATTCCCCGTTCGTTTGCACATTTTGTGGTTAACGTAAATGTCAGGGATAATTGTGTCATCTCATTCCGTTTTGTCTGATCACACTGTTCAGACTTGTTCGAGAAAGTCATCGTTTTAATTATCGACGTTTGAGTGAAGGTCGGTAATGTCGAATCTAAGAAATTGCAGATCACCAGTCCAACCAAAAGAAAGTGTTCTGGTCTGTACCAGTTATCTCACAACTGAATATCTTACAACAAGACCAAAATCTAATGCATTCCAGAGGAATGGGGCGTACATGAGAAGTTCAGGTCAGATCGTTCGACTCCACTGTCGTAGCTTCTTGGTCACCATGGTCCAAGATCGATAGCATTTGGCTATTGACAAACGTCTCAGCGGTGAAAAAGCCACGCCGGATTGTACAGCCTCACGACACACTTTATAAATGTCGTAACAACACTAGAAAATGGAGTCATGTATATCAAGTGATATGAAGAAGGTGTTATTTTTCAGTCAACATTACATTATTTTGCAAATTTGCGTAGATGTCAAATTATTGCACTGACGACTAAAAGTAGTGATTGAATTGATGTGGCTGTCAAGTAAACCGAGGGTCATTCTTCTGAATAACGGAAAGTGGTAATCCACGTTTGTCCAAATTGTTGGCCATTTTTAAAGCGGTGAACATTCTAAGAGGTACTCAATAAACCGTATTCTGCTTTGTCGTTATGCTCTTTTCAAGCCGTCTCTATGCCCAGGTGCAACAGAGCTTATACTTTTATTCCACCAGTCCAGAGCTCCTTTGTCCATACCATGATATTTAACTGTTTTCTAGACCCCATCAACATAACACTATTTCATTTTGTTAAAGGGTAACAAGCACTTGATGAGATTTGCTACTTGTTCTCTTTTTTGGTCCGAACTGCCCGTGTATGTATAGTAAATTACAGTGAATTATTTACACGACGTGACCACCGAACAGTGTTTAATTGCGAGAAAAGATCATTCAGAAGGTGTTCAGTTATTTCCTGGATTCACCAGTGAAGGATGTTAGTAACGACGGGTACCTACATAGAAGGTTCTCTCAGGGCGGATTTTTAAGTTTACAATATTTGTTAAATTACTATTCACATTCAATTATCAGTGAAAATTTAACTGCAGCCTTCCCACCCGTATGCGGTTATCAGGCAGTCTCTTTGGAAATGTACATCGACCACTGATTTCCGTTTTAGGCCG
Organism: Paragonimus heterotremus; assembly: GCA_013368495.1. Classification (NCBI taxonomy): domain Eukaryota; kingdom Metazoa; phylum Platyhelminthes; class Trematoda; order Plagiorchiida; family Troglotrematidae; genus Paragonimus; species Paragonimus heterotremus. The sequence goes on along the minus strand of LUCH01000078.1, from coordinate 309,634 downwards.
AGCTCATCTATAGTGCATCTCCTCGTCACAACCGGAGCTCACTATATAATTCTACTCGCATAAAGTAAACACGTCAACTAATGGACCATTGACCCCACAGTAGGCGAAACAGGGTTACCGCTCATAAAGGTTGGGCCATATTCTCTGGTGTTTATATTTGTTGGTCACAAACAATTAACGTTCTTTTCAGAGCATCTGCTAAGTCACCACCGTTGCTTCACAAATTGGCAAGTTATATAGACTGTTGAACTATGTGAATGGTGACTTAAACTGGCTTAATCTTATTGCAATTTTTCACTTTTAGGTGCTACCCGTGAGCAATATAGGATGGTTTGGTAATTGTCGTAAGAAGCTGTAGATGACAGACACTTTTTGGTGTACATAGTTTACAGGGTCTACAATAATTTGAGCTACTATGGACAGCATTGACGAAACCATATTATCAGAGAAGATTAACTGTCCGTTTTTTGTTCCCCCCACCTCTTTGATTAGTATACAAACTGTACACACCTTCAGTCTGTCGTTGTCGATATAATCCTGCCTCTTAAAAAATAAACGTCCTTATTCACTCGAAGTAGACCAGCGCAAGTCAAGTTAGTTGAGAATGTCGATTTACGTACCCGGGAACGTGGACATTTAAATATTACTCGACAATTTCATCAGCAGGCAGAATGACTGAAAAACGTACTATTTTAAATTCGCAGTTAATTCTTTCCCATAAATGACAATAACTATAAAATGAAAGAATGAAAAGCCGAATCTATGTATAGATACGCACGACAGGACAGTATTACCAAAAAAAGTAAGTGAGCGTTTACCAAACAGAGGATAAGATTGTACATGATTATAAACAACTTTAGACGTGGAATCCAAAAATCCTCACCTACTTCGTTATAACCCAGTTACGGCAAAGAGAGTGTGCAAGATTGCAGGCCAGTGCGAAACCCAATGAACTGAGACTTACGGAGAAACTTGATTGCAACTTGAATTTGGAAAAAGGTATCAAAATGATGTTGATACGTTGTTCCATTAAGATGCATTGATCGTTGAGGAAGGTTTACTGATTAACCAAGTAGTTGGATAAGACGGTTTTGAAGGGCGACAGAGGAGAATAGTTCTGAATGTTGATTGCCAAAATATCTGTTTTGTTCTGCACAAAAATGGACTCTGACAATGTGAACGGGTCACACATAAACGAACAGAGAAAATGGGAGGAAGAATCTCATCTTGAGAGAGACGCGAATTCCTGATGGATGTAGACGACGTTTGAACATTTAAACATATAGGGAAGTAATGATTCGAAAGCATTATGAAAGATAGTTGACTACCATGCTGTTTGATGAGATAAAGCAGAATTTATTTGCTGATGCGATTGAAAACACTGCTATAGTCATGGAAAAGAGAAAGGATCCCCTACATTTTTTTTACGGTGATAAAAGTGAATGGATAAGACAGAACAGTGCGTCACGTTTTGACTGAAACTGACAGTACACGAGGTGATATGGACTACTCTAGCTGTCTTTCAATATTAGTGATTTTTTTAGCTCCAACAATGTGCATGAAGTCGGTGGATAGTTGGGTTTACTCTCCTTTGCTATCAGTGTGATGCTGGCGGTTTATCAACAACCAGGATTTTTTCTATGTGGTACACCACGTCAGCATATCTGTGAAAGGCTCAACCAAACTTTAGAAAATTTGCGGCTAATCAGCGATAGTTCACATGACCCGTCATTAAATTCATTTGCAACATCTCATTGTATACATCCATGCTTACAACAGGAAATATAGCAACACCCGGATAAAACAACTTGCGTAAAGAAAATGACGGAACTTCCAGTGGAGTTTCTAACTTACTGCTCAACTCTTCAACAAGCGAAGGCATATAACCTCGTCTTTCTGGTTAGTGCGGCACAATCATATTGAACAAACGACAGCGAACTGTGGTTATGCAACACAGTATTTAAGCCGAAAACTTCGTCCTGTTGAGTCGCGATCACTCAGGCCCACAGGTTGAATCAGAGGTACTCGGAATGTTTATTAACCTACTTGACAATGACTTCAGAAATGATGGTTTGGACATGCGCTCCTTCTTACTGCTGCTCTAATCAGTGTGTAGATCCCGCTCATTTTGGAGCAGCTGGCATGTGAAACCTAATCAGTCGTACTCCGTTTGACAAAGATGTAAACCCGTCCCCCCATTGGAACGTGACTATTAGTCGTCGCTAGCACAACTTCTAGCAGCATCTCTGCATCATGTACTTTTTCACGTGTGCCAGTAAATAATGACAAAGCCCATCTAACACTTGTCTCGATTGTTCAGCTTGAATCCAAACGATGGTAAATTATTCGAGACGCATTATTGCTCATCATGAGTCCCACTACATATATGAAGTATACGTAAATAGTGTTATCAAGTGAAGTTGGTTGTGAAATAACTCATTCATATCATGAGTTTTGTCCATCAAAAACGGAAACGAACATGGCCATGAGTCAAACGGAGTGTAAGGGAAACAGTTTCGTTTAAAATATTACAGTTCAGCATTGGATCCCTACCACTATAAGCTTAGCCTTGTCTTTTACATATTGAAGAGTAAATGGTACCTATTTGTTAATTTTTACTCAGTTCGGGTTGTAACTTCATATCATAATGTTCAACATACTCTGGATAACCGGCCACGAAAGGCTTGTTACATGAAAGTTATAATCAACACAGGGTTCACACAGTATTGTAAAATCGCTTGTCTTTTGTGCGCCCCAGTATGGTCAGCAAAATGTCGGCTCGGCCATGTACTGGCAGTTAATTTACAGGACTTCCCATCGAAACAGAGCCATACAGTGTGTAGGCAACTGGCAATAAACGTCGGTTTTTAAGGTAGAATTATAGAAAAATCAACACTCCTCGTTCACTGGTGTTACAGTAAAGAACAATTCAATATCTGACTGAGGCGTTTACCTATCAGTGGTTTCTACAGACTGACAGTCGGTTCAAACCTATAATTACAATGAATTCGGCGTGGGTCACTCACAATAACCAAAAAAAATACTTATAAAACACCCAGTCCTCACAATAAATTTTAGAACAAAAGTCAGAAACACCTCAATAAAAGATGTGTCTCTCTGCATCATTTATTTGCACTTTATCAAGTGTATATTGCAATGGAGCGTTAAGGTGGACAAGGTGGCATATTTTCGTCCACGTTCACGCAAAATGGTGTGATGAATTTCAATATCAAGTTGAACGGATTTTGATGTAGAATTCATCTGGTAAACATAAGGCAGATACCGCTATTCAACTGTAGTTGCCTGTGCAATCCTTGACTATCTGCTTTCTTGCCGCGTTGCTAATGCAAACCACCCCACAAAAACTGACTTGGAATCAACAGGTGCTCAAAGACTTATAAGCCAATAATCTTGGCTGGTTACGGTGCACATTCAATTGCATCACATTGTTACATCCAAGCTTGTTTCTGACCAAAATCGTAATATGCTGTTTGGTCCGACGATGCAATTGACACTGCGCTGGGCATAGCAGATAGTAAAGAAACCATGCAGTAACTCAGCGATCAAATGGAATGTCATCTTAACGGAAGGAAGCGATATTAACGTCATGGAGAAGGCCAGAATTGATACGGTGGCGGTGTCAAGAGTGTTCCTACCAATGCATTGATGTAGCTGCTGTGACTGGCGGTCGTAGAACAAGCGTCTACCACACAGACAGTAGGAGATTCTACTCGGCTCTTTTACTCGGAATTTTCGGATGTGAAGGTCGTAGGATAGACAAGTATATTTAGGGTGACCCGACTTAGCCCCAGTTTTTCTGCTGAGGTTTCCTTAAAGTAACTTACTTTGACTCCGAAAAAGTGTGTTAACCAATGCTCTGGTTTCTGGTGAATTGACAAATAACCTTGGAAATAAAAATATTGCTTAGCCAACGCATATTTACGGTGAGCTGTTAATGTGTATCTACACCCCCCGCTTTGTGGATACTTCACGAAATACAGTGAAATGACTTTGTGGAATAGACCATATGGTATACCATTACGTAATATTTGCTAAAGCAAACGATTTGATCGCTTTACAATCCGACAAGGTGGGGAGGTGAAAGACTTAGTGACTGCGTCAATCAGCACCACTTTTTCTGCTGTTCCCTGACGCATGAGGGTTGCTAAATGTGCCGGGAAGTGACCGGAAATAACAAAATATGGTATGAAGCGGAAGGTGAATGACAGCAAACCAGATATCAAAAACAACGCAATTACTAGAAAACAATGGGCAACCTTGTTTAATGACTCATTTTCATTAAGGAAATGGAAGTCTCGTCAGACCCAAATGAATAGCCAACGAAGTTGATGGAATTTAAGTCAACAAATGGCATTAACAACTAAACGAAGCAGCAAATGACAAGTCATGAATCAAGTGTGCATAAACAAGTCTCGATATCAAGTACGAAATGCTAATTAGGACAGACCGGGAATACGTGAACAACGGGACAGAAGTAAGATCGATTCAATCAGTCAGATAATTTAGTCAGAGTCATGATTTTGAGTAAAATAGACCAGGGAATCATGATCTTGTTTTGGCGAGATTTTCGCCTCATCCAGCCACCAACGCATGTCAACTCGATCGACCTGTGATCGACTGTCATGTGCCAGGAATTTCGGTAACATTAGCTCCATTTACAACACATTTGGTCTTCGCACTTACAGTGGCTTCCGCAACCAAATGATACAGTGTAGTTCTAAATAATCATCTGTTTGCCCCGACTTTTCCAGATTAATCCGTGGTTTGTGTCTAACGCGGCACCCTTAATCATGACCTGGCATTCCGACTGATTTCGGAGTGCTTTTCTAATGTTCCTTCTGTGCTCATTTGCTCCGGTTTTCAGTTGTCGTGTCGTTCACTCAGTATAAACTTGTGAACAACCCCGCACTTCCTTACATATATATATATATGATTACTTGTTTCAAGTTATCAGGCAAGGAACTTTAAGATTAGTCGAGATTTCACAATTTAGAACCTCGTGTTAGAAAACTGTCAATCGAACCAGTTCATTTGGTTAAACTCGAGTACTGTTCAGTGACCCATCCTACTGCCTATTCCGTATTATGAACGTTTCTAAAACTGCAGATTCCTGCGGCTACAAGGCTTAGACTCACCACCATTGTGTGCCCAAAAACGGCTAGTCAAAACAGTGAACCTCCCGTGGTCGACCACGCAGGTCTAGAAAAGGTTGATTGCATAGACGTGACATTTCTTCCGAAAGCTTCATAAGACCTACATGATCAGTGTTATATAATCAAACCTCATAAATTAGAACAAACAGACACTAAAGACTGACATCTTAATGCCAAATTTAAATAATCATCGGTCAAAAAGCTTTCTGAATCCACGGATAGTTTTGGGTCACCTTTGGTTTCATGGTGAGATATATACCCCTCTCGATTAGGCCAGTTTTTGCTGGTTGTGCGATGACAATGTATATATTTTTCTCATTTAATAGTTATTTCAATTATTATGAATACTTCCTTGCGCTTATATGTGGTTTACCGTCTTTTCTACTTAGAACATTCTTGTCAGCCTTCAGTTGGTCGTGTTGTGGTTTTGGGCGTTCATCGGACACACACGTTAAAAGATCTGCAATGTATACCACCTAATTACTTTTTAATCAAATTTTCATAATCAAGCATTGTCGTGATCGAAGAAATTCTCTGATTTCAAGTAACCTAAAATTTCTTTCTGAGCACGATTTTCTGAAGCGTTTGCAAATAATATTGTAAGCCAATCCCTTTAGATGATAACCTTCCTGCTTAGAATAATCAACCCGAAAATCTGAAAGCTGCTAATCTGTACTTTTTGAAAGTCAAGATTTCTTTTCCGATATATCGCAATTGAGCACATGAGTCCAATCATACATAAGTAGAGCAAGGCGTGGTGGTACGAACTGTTTGTGCCTGCCCTCCAATCTGCCTAGATTGTGGTATGTTAAAAGCTTGACAATGATAAGCCGGACGGTAATGGATGACTTGAGTCAAGAATGATGCTATGTTCCGATAATTTAGCCAGAAGTTCTGTTGAAATCTGATGAACTAACAGATAAAACTATTTGACACTCAATTTGTACTACGGTCTCAACATTCTAGAAGAATATATCATTACGTTTGGGGTATTTTGGCGCTGGAACCAAAATTATGTCCATTAATTAAATCATCCAACTGGAATCATTTTTGGACGTAGTACCATCCAAGCATGATCACATTGTAATTACGGTCACCGTTGGCGCAAAGATACATCTGAACGAAAAAATATAGCCGTTAGTGGGTACGTTCCCTCACGAACGATTCGATCTTAAAGCCGTCTGTCAAACTGTCATCTAGTTTGGCAGAGAAATCAAACTTCCCGATCAAAAAGTCAGATGGGCGGCATTTTGGGATAAATATAACACAAAGTTTAGGTGAGTCGAGATAATCCTGAACAAAAAAATCGCTTATTATAGAGATTTAAAACATCACAGTTCAAGATTATATGCTTAGTTCTTGTCCGTTTTGTGAACTACGGTAATCTGACCCTTCACAGCATTTAACCTGCTATTGGCAACAAGTTAGCCAAACGTAAATAATAAACCAAGTAGATCGCAACTCGACGACGCTGTGAAAATCTCTGGGGAAATTTCGGAAGACAGGGATTTTGGGTGCCTAAACCACAAAACTCAAGAGAAATCTGCAATTTCATCGACAGTAGTCTTCTGAGGACAATAATTGATTAACAGATAGGTTGATAAAACAAGCGAACAAACTAGTCACTTGAATAGGTTGGTGCATTTGCCCTATGACAGCAAGTTTGCGCACCAAGCATGCTAGTACGCACGAACTCACGCATCGATGAGTAAACGTATACTTACACGCACAAACTGTCATGCCTACGAATTCACACGAAGACACATTTACGGGTGAATAATAGAGTAAAGCTTATTTTTGTGTGCTTGTGCTAGGTGGATTGGCTAGTGAGCTCAAAATGTCAGTCTTGCTACGAGTGGACTTCTGCTTTCCAACCATGCCCACTGAATGCCGTTCAAACCACTGAACTTCACTCGTCAGGTCAACCATCTGGCAAATTATCGATCATTCACATAAACCCCAGAGAAGTCAGATTTATTCGCTCCATTCGGTCGACCCGTGTGTCGAACGATCGTCATATTGCTGATAAGTAACCTGGCCGATATTTTAATATGGAAGGGGCGCCATTGAGAAGAATGAAACCTTCGGCTTGTTTCGAAGCGTTGAGAAGAATAACTTTCGTTTGCGCAACAACAAGCATATCAGCTGGGCTGCACATGGGCTCCGGCCTTCGGTTTCACAAACTAATTGGTACATAGCTCGTAGCGTAAAAGCAAGCTGTTCTTCTTATTGGTTCGAGTACATTTAAACCACAGCTTCTTCATCGTATGATCAAAATGAGCAGTGACGCATTAGTGACAGAACCACAATCGTGAGTCCATCGGTGTGCCCATGTACGCGCACACTGGACTATTTCCGTTTAATCGGTCACCTGCAAAGTATAGCTATTGGCTCATGATATTGTGTGTGACTATGAATCGTGTTTGTGTTCGTGCTTCTGCACTTATGTGGAGTGCAAGCGGTTTGCTGTTGTGAAATACTATTTTGTTCTACACTATATGTTTCTTGAGTAACATTTAAAGCCCAACATATTGAGACCATCATCGTTCTGTGAAGTGTTTATAAGGTTCGCTCTAATGAGTTTTAAATAACGGAATTTTCATATACTGTTTTGCATCACATGTAGATGAACGTAAGGCTGGAATAAAACGCTGATCAAGATGAGGATAACAAACAAAGGTACGCTTGCGTCCACTCATTCTTTTTAAGGTGTCTTGATGTCCAAGATTCAAAGTTCAAAAGAACCAGGTATGAATTTCCTAATAAGGACGATATAGGTATCACAAAGAGGATTATTGAAGCACGTCATAGTGTAACACAATATGGCCACTGCCGAGAAGAAAGAGGAATACCGTTAAACCATACAAAAGATATAAGTGAAATAGTGGTCGTAATGATAATTTTGATTCCACTAATAGTAATGATGACAAAATTGGTGAACTCAATATGAAATTTATGGAAAACAGTAAGGTTTCCAATTTGGATGTAAATGTTTCCAGTGATCAACTGTCAGAACACCACACCGCCAGTGTGTGTTCGCACACATCGATACATATGTATTAATACATACACTTAAAAATCTTTACATCACTGTCGTTCAGCTGAAACTTTGAACGAACCCCATAACGTAGGATCAATAAACTTCATTTAAGAGAAGAAAACATAAATACTTGAGGACTGGTCAGGACAAATCTATTTGTTTGATTCAGGCACATATCGTGCTACCGATAACTATGCTAACATGCAGCGACAACTCCATGATGAAACTTACCTTGGAAGAAGCCGACCCGTGAAACAACATGTGGATACGTTAGCGCATTGATCGAATTTAGCCAAGATCAAGATGCAACATACTGTCCGTAAGTTTTGTGTTGATCCACCAAATGTTGTCGTCAGGAGTATACAAACAGTAGGCCATAGTGCTGCTTGTGTTGGTTGTGAATTGGGACTTTCATTTCACAAAAATTCTAAGTTGAAAACTGCTGCTTCCTGTAGTTCTCATTTGCCGTGCGCAGTTGTTCAGGGATTTATTATACGTATGCGTAAAAATTGAAATAAGGTTAGGCGGAATGGTATAATTCACGGGAACTCTTTGGATGGCAGTCTAACCGAGTGGCGGTTTCTTTGTTTGTGTAGATGAGTGTAGCATGTTTAGATGAAACATTTGCTCAGCAGGTGACAACGTGTTAACTGGGTTAACGGGAGAATCGGCATCAGATTTACGGTTGGCCACGAAATGTTTGGTGTTTGCACGAACTTTCTTTGGACGCAAAGCTGAGGATTGTGTAGATTAATTGAGATCACCTCTACCGATGACAACAGTCTCCCCTTGACAACTGTGGGATAAACACAGGATACCGGGGGAAATTTTAAAAACTTCATCAACCTTGATATGGTGACCTGTGTCTACCAGATGCAAGTCAGTAACATTCAAGATAGGTTTCTTCATAACCCTGCTGAGTCATTTCAGAAATTACTGACAGATTTTACTCAACGTTCGCTGTGTAGTTTTCTCAACGTAGTCGGCATGACAACAGTCAGCAACAGAAGAAATACAGAATGATCATGAAACCTTTGGTGAGCTATCTTAAAACTGTGATGTGCATACCGGTCAAGGTTTCAATGAAATGGTCAGCGGCATGCTGAGTAGCCTAAGCTGTGGGGGTTGTGCTCCGCTTAACATGCCGTTGTTTTCGTGTTAATTTGATACCGCACCTTCATTCCATGGTCAAAATACTGCTTGTCACTCTCAGAGCTCCATTACTGTCACTTCCTCTAATGACCCGTGTTATCTGGTAAAGGATACTCATCAGTAAAAAGTACTCCGTCTGATCAACGGCGTTAACCGGTTCCTACTTAAAGCTGCTGTTGAGGCAGCAGATAAAACTGTCAAAGATACCGAATCCTCTATTGTCAAGTTACAGTTTAGTTAATCTCACATAACCTGGTAGCACGCAATCCTTGGATAGTTTGGTCAACGGTATCTTCAACTTCATTTACAGCTTGCACATGAACATAACATTCTGCCCGGGATTCAGTCGGTGCAAAGCTTAGTTTTGTACAGGACTTACCAACCAGGACGATGCGTGAAAGGTCAACTTACTCTGCACCAAACACGGTTCTATGGAGTACGATTGGTATGCCAAACTCATGTTGTCAAGGAGCTCATGTAGCTGCACCGTCAGATGGTCTACATCCATTTGCAGATCGTAACTGTGCTATTATCCATTCTCATTTTATAATGCCACTGTATCAAGTCATCCAAGCTAGATTCCCATGAATGCGTCACCTATGCCGGAGTTAGGAACCTTTAATATGACCGGTTCGCACTATCCCTCTCCTACGAAGAATCAGTTTGCGCTTCTCATTTGTGTCTGTGGTTTCCAGTTTTCCAATCTTGTGAACAGTTTCATACGGTCCAGATCCGACAATACAAATCAGAAACCATCCAGGAACCCATCACGCTAGGCTACCATTTGTCTTAACCTGACCTGGTCCCCAATCATGTGCGGTCTTCCAGCTCCGTTGACACGGTCGCTTGTCCTGAGAATCCACAATAACACAACTACCATTCCCCAACACACCCTACTCTGAGGTAAGCATCGTCACTTTCGTAATGCGGCACATGTAGTCAGTGCATAGGATCATTGCCTGGGTTGCCATCTCAGCGGTTACATGCAGACACTTGACTTTTACGGTTGGAAAGCTGGGGTTGAAGTTAAAATCACTGAGTAAAAGTATTTGACGAATTGTGTCACCAAAAATGTTAATACGTAAAACGAGCAAAACGAGAGTAAAGCGTTGTGTAAGAGGGTTGACGACACCCTATCCACTGGATCCATCTAAGAAACTTCCGAAAAAACGGTTTACCAACGGGTACGTTTACGTTCACCGACGTTAGCGATTTTTAACTACCTTTGAACTCGTGATGTTTCAGAGATAACTCACTCCGCTGGGGAAAAATGAGTCCTAACGTTAACGCGAACCTGTCTTTCTGTCTTTGTACTGTGCTCTCGAAACGTGGGATGTCGGATAAAGGTGCAAAATATCTGTGGGCATGCGTTACCTCGCTTAGAATCTTGAGCGTTTGAATAAGGTTATCTTTAAATCTTCGTGCCGGAGAGAAGCGATTTACGCTTCAAAGTTATTTACACAATCTGGGTCTCCAGTAATCAAAAATATTCTTATTAACTGACATTGCACCTTTCCGGTGTATGGATCTCCTTCATGGAAAACGGAATTTACGCGTGCACGCATTATTTCAAATCTTGTCGCACAGTCAACTTTTGGAGTTACACAAGGCCTTCTAGTTTCCTTTTGGGCCTTAGGTGTCTTCTGCATTGCAACTAAGAGATTAACGGCAACCCTAAAATTAACAGTCATTTGCATTCAGTGGTCACTTATTTCTGGAACACTTTCAAGCTTCCTCTAGGATTTGTCTTCGCCTATACCTTTCATAGGCGCTAAGGTGCCGGCCAAAAACACCTGCTTGAAGTTTCCTGTGCCCATGGTAAAGTTCCTATTTAATTGTCCTCTAATAAATTTTATGAGGTTACTTTTTACGTTGTTATCCGACGGTCATTCTAGTAAATTCACGTTACCACAAGCATACCACTCGGACAGTTTAACACTCTGACTGAGTCACTGATGAACCTAAGGAATAAGTGGCACTCAAACCGAAACGTGGGGAATCCACCTTTTGTCTAGACTAAAGCTCTGGTGGGTGCCGTGCACCTAGACAGCGAATCTTTTGCTCAGGCTGAAGATTTTCAACCACGCAAGAGAATCTAGAGACAGCTGCAGTGTCTTTAACTTCATTATCCTCAATCGGGTATTTACTGAATCAAATGTCTTCTTGAAGTCTGTATAATAAAGTAACCGTTTCTGTCCCGTCCAAACATCTGTTGATTTCATCCCAGAAGGAAAAAAGTAATCAGGAACATCTGTTTCTTACAAACTCAAGTTGTTGAGCTATTAGAAGTCAGTGACTTGGAATATGGCATGAAATCTCATTTTGATGATTATTTCCAGTAGTATGGATACAAGGCTGACAAGCAAGTACTGTGAGGCAACATTTCTACGACTTCTTCGTGGAATGGATGCAGCTGTAATCGTCTTCTCACTTCCCAAAAGTTCAGCATCTTCAAGCGATTTTTAAAAAGCCCATTTGTGAGAAGAATCGATAATTCACACATCCCAGAATTGCCTGGTAGATATCATTAGGCTCTGTTGCTTCATTAAGGTGATGATACTAGTTGGATTGGCATCTTTTCCAGTGTGATCCCCACCTCCTGCAACCGTTTCCTAGTAGATTATACGTTGAGGCTACCCGGTCTAACGCTATGATGTGCACCTTACTAAAAAACATGAGGGTTTCAGCCTTTTCTAAGTCCGTTCCCACATTCTTTTTCTGATTATGTTATGCCCTTGATAGCGACACAATAAAAATTACGGTTGTACATAGTTACGACAAGCCTTAGGATTTATTTTGAGGTTTACAGCCCATATGTCTTCGGAAACCCTCGAACATTTGCTTCATATCACGGCACGTATCATTTCTGCCTTAACTTTGCTGAATGAAACCGGCACGCGAAAAGAGGTTTCGGCTCCACGAACAAATCTGCTTCTGCAGTAATACATAAACCATGCGAGGACTTGAACTAACAAGCTTTCTAACCAAGTACAATCAAAAAGTGTTCACCATACAATCCTGCGCCTCGGATGTGTTTGTTAATTTAGGTTTATATACTTTAGTTGATCCACACTTCTGTTCGTTACCATCTCATAATGGATTTGGTTTGAACTTCTCTAAAGATGTCAGACAAAGCTAAATAAACGGTCCTTTGAAACTTAGAAGGAATCTATTGAAAATAATCTTGTGACATCCCATGGTAGAAATGCATTGCTTATCTGTGAGGATGTATTACGAACGGAGCTTTCAGTAGTCTGCGTCTATGCACACTTAGTGTGAAACATGTTTATTCAGATTCACTGACTTTAAATGAAAAAAACCGCAATCATCGCAATCTGCTCCGTTGTCACCAGTTTTATCATATGCAACTGCTGTATTTTGTTCAGAGAACTAAGTACAAGGAACAGTTGAGGTGAACTTACTAATATCACACATTGTTTTCGGTTTTTTTCCTGGATTTTTATTGCTTGTATTCACCATACAAAAGTCAAAAACTCGAGCAAAGAAAGAACCAACCTAACCGTCCTCGTTTTGTTGGTGTCTGCCAACTCAACCATTCAGCTACCGTTACCAGTTGACCAACCCTCAGAAGGTAACCTGTTAAGCCCGGCAAGCTGAAAACAATATATTGATTTCCATAGACCCCACTGTCAGTTTCTGAATCCAGCGATACCCTCTCCGACTACGTAGATATCGATCTCCTGAAGTAAAGTCTGGTGATGCGTAAGTAATGGTGATTGAACGTAGGACTAATATTCATCAGTGAGTACGTGAAAAACGTCAACAGACACACCGGCCGCAATATGTTACTTCACACATTCTGATTTCGTTAAAACCCTTCATTAAGGGTTGAGACTTGACTAGAGGTCAAATTTCCAATAAATTTCCACATAAGGAGTAATAACTTCCTACCCGAGCAGTTCAGGCTAAATGGCGTCTTGGAATGAGTTCGTACTCACAATGAGTTCGTCACAACCCTTCATGACATGAGGCTTGAGAAGGACAACCAGCTGCACGTTACAGAGTTATCCACTTATCGATTGAAAGCCACCCACAATTGACCGCAACTGTCACATTCCCATAGACTCTCGAGTAGGCCGCTTTCGAACAGTAGAACCATCAGACCGGAGTTTTGCTCTCATTAGAGACCGTCAGTAGTGCATATCCCTGCCACGTTGGCTGGGACTAGAACTCTGAACACGTTGTTCATGAAGCAACCGTGTTTACCACTGCGCCATTAACCTCACGTTAGATACGACCGAATTATTACGTGTGAACGCTCAACCACTTTTGCCTGTGAGTTTTGATCAGGTTATAATTTTGCCGCTTAACTTTCTCCAGTGTGTATTGTGTGCATCATTTACCCCGCAAAGCCACCCACCTGATGCTTTGAAGTCTATCTTCCACTACACCGTAACGCTCTTTCTGACCATAGAGGACCAACGATAGGGTTAGCTGCAAGTCGAACACATTCAAATCACATCCACACTATGTTATCAACTGCAGAGTTCATGGTGACAGTTTGCAGAGTTTCCAAAGATGACACATTCCACATTAGTAATCAAAGGGGTTTTCTTGCAAAAAAGTTTTCTATCCACGTCAACTTTTTTCTTAGTCGACGTTTGCTGTTTACATCATTTTTGTCTTTAGTAATATAACTAATGAAACTTGACACACTCCTATATTATTTGTTACAGCATACACTGATGGGTAGGTGATTTGGCAAGCACTGTTGAGATGCCACCCTATTTATTTATTTATAAGTTGACTCGAGTCGTTGGATGGCACCCAGCTACGCACGTACACTACACAAATTCACAGGCTAGCTAACCCAACGTGATGTATCGAAACAACTCCAACTTTGCATGTTTCTGAGAAATACTGCCGATCTGCCTGTCTAGTCATGGGTTTTGTGAAAGCGCTAGTGAGAAAAAAACACTGTTCACTCCTTATAAATATATGTAATTTGTTTTCGCTAATTTGCATGCTACAATGCTTTCTGTTTAATTGTTTGTTCATGTGATGTGCAAAATTTTATCTCGTGACGTCATCGTTAGAGCTAGTCAAGTATAAATCACCGGTTCGTATACCATACAAGTGAACTTTGTTAAGAGTTACCGAAGCTCGGTAAAAAAAAGTATCATTATTAGTAAAGTGACACCAGTATCATTACTTAACAATACCATTCTCTGAGTTATCTATATGAAAACAGACATGTAGCAGTTACAGGGTATGCACAATTTCTCGTCTCTCTATGAATGGATTCAGTGAGTTTATTTGCCAATTTCTACCAGTAGTTCATTACAATCTCTCCCTTATGTGTACTGCAATCTTAACATCAATCACATCTGTTGACAGTTCTCGTGTTCGGACAGATGGTTGTATCAGATAACCTTGAACGAAACGCTACATCTCTGCGTTACATATTCACGGTTTACATCTTCGTCCAAACAATCCTTAGTATGAGTTGAGCTGTTCAGTTCAAACTATCACTTGATTCACATAAAATTCGAAAATTCAAAGTCACTTCATGAATAAACAAAAGCCGAAAAACAGTTTGAAAGAGAAATGACTGTTATGCTTAAATTTTGCTGAGAAGACAAGATATATTTTAATGAGGCAAGAAGTACTTCAACACTATCAAGCAAACACACGAATTTTATCATGAATATTATATGTCTATGCAAAATGACAAACCAGGATAACTATCTATTTAGTTGACGAATTTGCTTACCAACTTGGCAAATCTAAACGTCTGAGTTCGACAGCTTCAATAAGTACATCATTTATGAAGTCATCGCGATCGCTCAGATTTGTATTGCATTATGTTAACATAGATATGAGCGATTCTCATGGTTGATTACAAAAAGCCAACTAAAATACCTTGATAGTGTCAATAAAACATTTAGAACATGTAAGCAGAAGTACGAATACGGAAAATTGCAGGTACGTACCAAATTTCTGAAAGGTCGTCAGTGAGTTTATTGCTACAACAACGTTAGAAGCCTACCTTTGATAAATACATCACGGCTACGGTTATGCTATTTTACAAAAAGATTTAAGAATGACTTCCAAGTACTTTTAGTGATTACTGTAGGATAGTTGAACATTGTTTATATAAACGTGGGATAATTGACGGAGAAATTGGTGCGTCTACTATTCTTGGCAATTAAGTGTATACTCTGGTGTGTGTTTCACGACTGAACAGTGAACAGAAAGACGAAAATGAGTGAGGAGCAGATAGTAGCCATTTTTATGACGGTGAAAAATAATCTACGTGCACTTAAAGCAACAATACACAGATTTCATCAGCAATGTGTTCGCTGAGGAGGATACGTCACAACTGAAAGTACAGGGAAGCAACAGTGAAGAGGGCGACACGTAGCAAGAAACTCGGGTTGTTTAGCTGAACGCGATAGCTGTGACTAACTGGGTGCAGTTCAATTACTAAAGGCCAAACGTTTTGCTTTATTGTTAAACTGTAAATTCCAAACATTTTTATTTTTTCTTTCTGAGGTCAACAGACCTCTTATTGGTTGACCGAACAAAAGTGTATTTTTATACACTTGGGTCAGACTCTCTTCTGCCATGAAGTGGAAAAAATTCAAAAGAACTCTCACGCTCCGGTTTTCCTCTTTCCTTCCTACAGAAAGTATGAAAATGTTGTTGTCTCCTGTTAAGATTAAGCACGGTTGGCCCAATTCTTTCATACCGGTCAAGTCTCCTTTATTCAACTCTCCTTTAATGACCTGCTAAATCGAAACCACTCAAGATGTGATCACTATGGAATGACCACCATTTTTTTCTTAATGTGTTACCTTTGTAAACTTGAAGTTCGAATGAGTTGAACTTGATTTGAATACGAAAGTTGTCATTTGTTCGGACTTATCTGTATTCATTCCGACTAAAGGACTAAAATACTGACTTGCTTTGGCGGTAATATACTTACGCACAAAATGTGGAGTTAATAATTTCCAGCTTTAAGCACCACAGTGGTCATACGCGTAAATTGTACGCTGGTAAGTTGATCAAGTGGCAGGGTTCAGTCAGTATCTGTTAGGCAGCTCAAGCATGGTTCGCGCGTTCGACTAGCTGCCATCTCATATGCCCGCATTCGCTTGTCGGTGCCGGTCGTCCAAGCGGTTAATAAAACCGACCAATCTTTCTTCAATTAGTCCATTTCTATACAAATCTGCTTAGGTCAGTGCGTTTTCACCTGACTGGAGCGTACTTTACAGAGTGCAATAATAGATGAACAGTCCAACTAGCATGGATTTGTTGTGAAACAGAGCAGAGTGTTTGTTGTAAGTCAGGCTAAATTTCTGCATAATCTTCGCTAGTCACTTAGACCATCATTACTTTTGAATTTCCGATCACTGTGCACTGGTAATCTCGCCAGTCAGTCTTTGTAGATCAAATCTGTGGAATCGTTGCTCATAAAGAACAAAGCACTCCTTTCAATTGATGGTGGCTTGTACAGGACCCTAACCATCGTCATTTTGCGTAATGATGATACCTTCGCCGTCGTTTAGCAAGCACACACACAGCATTCTACCTAACTTCATTGCACTGGCTTCGCTGATAAGTATGTGCACGTTATCGACTGGTCTATTCAACTGTATGACAGTAGATGATGTATGTAGTAAATATAGCTGTTCTCTTCGGAAACGACTTTATTACGTCAACAGCTACCAGAGATACCCCGCAAATTCGCGTGACATATTTCTGTAACGACATGACGCAACTTATGAATTACAAGACAAAACTGACTAAGTGTCGATAGTGAATCCTGCAGTTTGATTTGCATGACCAAATCTATTTCCAATGGTCAGCTTACCTGTGTCGGGAAATTTGGTCGACACCAGATACTAGTTTTATTTCTTACGACAACAGTAAAAATTGCCGGTCTGTTCTAAGTCGAAGGACAGGCACACTGACCACATTGACTCAGTATGCGAAAGCCTTGATGATTGTCTAGTTCCTTAACAAGCATGAGTAAAATGTAAATATATGGTGGGCAATTCTGCGTTAGAATCGCCAAGTACAGTACGCCTAGGACACTAAACTGTAGCTGACGTTTGGACCCCACTTCCAGCAGTTAGCCGTTTGGGTTAACCATCTTTATGGACAGAGTTCCTCATCAATTCGAACTGATTGTCCAAACTTCGAGTTCTAAAATGAAATATGGTTTTATGTGAGTGGTGTTCAAATGTGACAACGTCACAGAATGAATAGCAAAACAGACTCAATCAGGCAATGAACCGGACTTATACCAGAGCTGAAGATCATACTCAATTCAACACATCTCCAGTTTTCCGGTTTTATAACAAAGTCTGCTAGCTCATTCACCGTCTGCATGTATCCGTTAGTTCACTTGTTAGTTTGAAGAGGGCTATAGTTGTCAAACAACAAGACAGCTTTTGAAACGAATCCGGGGATACCGCCCACGGTGGTTAGGGCACGATGAAACATGGTCGACCCTCGCACATTCGCCTGAAGTTGAGTATAACGAAAAAACAATTATCAAGTTTCTGGGTGGTTAACCGCATGTAAAGCAACTCGATAAAGACATTCTGGGTGGAAACTCTCTTCCTGTGAAGGTATCGGAAACAGTCTACCTAATCCATCATGGTGCCATCAAAAATGTTTGTTTCAAGCGTTTTGCCTATCCTGTTCCAAAATTCACCAGATCGATGATAACTTTGTACGATCTAGCCAATGAACATATGCGGCACAATGTTTACACTAAACCATTACCACTTGATTGACAACCAACCGAGACACTTTTTAATAAGCCCGGTGGATGAGTGATTGAACGCGCATATTCACCTATACGTTTCTACTTTCATTAGCTGAAAAATCAACTCCATGTTGGAAAAACGATGTTTGTGGAGGCGAACATAGTAGAGAGGACTGGAGAGTGAAGGGTTCCGTAAATTCGTTTCAAGCAGCAAAATCTCATGGGTACACATTTTAGCCCTGGCTGCACAATTTGTAAGCAGATTAAAATGGTTGATCGATAAGGGCCCTAAATCTCATTGAAACGTGAACACAGGCAGTCTACTAGGGTCAAGAAAGTGGTTAGTACCATCTGATAGCGAGTGTACATGATTTTGCAGCTGGTAAAGTGGGACAGCAAACAAATTTCCGCTGATCACAGTTTTGTAGGATTTTCGTATACACCGATGTGTTCTAAAGCTCGACAAAATTTTGTACGATATGCGTACAGCAATGAGTTGACAGCAATGGATAGTTTGAGAACAAAAGAGGGAACATGTCCTCTAGGATGAAATCTATTGAAACACCGCTGTTTAAAAGAGACCGGCGCGATAACCGTCAATTCATTTTCAGTAGTGAAGGTTCGGGGATTTAGGTTATTTAGAAACTGAATCTAAATCCTCGAACATTCACTACTGGTTCAAACCATGCTTGGTTGGTTCAATGAAGACAGTAGCTTCAACCTAACTGAGATGTCTCGATCACGGGGTTATCGATTGAACAGAACAGAGTGATTCTCTTCCTCCTTCTTTCGGAATGATCGGGCAAGCTGAACAATATTCATACAAGGTTGTGGCTGAGCGTCTGAATTTGATCATTCGGTCATGCCTGTTGTGAAGTTGCTGGTGTTGTGGTTAACACGCTAGCCTCACAAGCACAAGGGTGACAGTGTAAGATCCGATCCGGACAGGAGTATGTACTACTGATGACTTCTAATAAGAGCGAAACTTGAGTCTAGTGCTTGCTTTCGAAATGGGCTAGCCGAAAAGCTTATCTGAATGCGAAGGCTGTGATCGAGTGTGGATTAATTTCAATTCTGAAATTCGTTTTCACTTGGAACCTACGTTCCATCACCTAACCTTCAAATCATCTGAGTAAGCGCCCATCAATGCCATGATTGCAGAGTTTCCACAACAGGATGGAGTGGTCAAATTTATCAGCAGCTCTAAAAAAATCGACAAAAATCATCTCACAAACCAGTACTGCGGCAACAACCTTCGTTTAAAAATAAAAAGCAATCACCAGACTTGTGAAGCATGCATACCCTTACAAAAGTCACGTTGTTCTGTGGTGCTGAACTCATAGCCAGTCACCTCGGTCCAGACAAAGTCATACGGTGATCTCTCTACTCTTTTGGAGAGCATTGTAAGTAGCACTGTTGATCGATAATTTACTGAAACAGCCCTCTATCCACTTTTGAAAATAGATGAGTGTAGTCTCCCTCGATACTTTCGATAGACGACAAGTTGACAACAAATAACAAACTAAATACACTGTATTTAGTTCTTTTATTTCAGTATCACATTTTCTCAGGATGATCAAGGATCTCAAATCTGAGTCAGCTGACATGTATTTTAGTAGGTTCTCCAATTTACTGCTGACTTATGACACTATTTTGGGAAAACCTATTTTACTTACCTATATGACCCCTGTGCTCAGAAGACGCTGCATACAATAACATACTGTTTGTTCAGTGTTAGCTGCCTCTAAATCTGTATTTATGAAATGCCAGTCATCTTCCTAGTGTGTGCTGAGGTTTCGCCGTAGAAGAGCTTAAGACCCGTGGTTAGTTTATGAGCAAGATTTCGGTAGCAGAGAAATAAATATTGCGTTACAACAGTCATGTTGCTTCCGCTCCATATGATTTATTCAATAAACATCCTTTCAGGCTGATACTGTTCCATGCTGAACATTCCGGCTTGGTCAGATGTTTGATCCTATGTCATACCCTTCAGTTGGCGTTAGGTCGGAATAACTTACTGAAACGTGACTGTTAAATTTATCAGAGGTTTTGTCAACTATGACCTACCAGTGACGATCAGGGCTAAACACGATGATGGAGCTATGTTATTAAATCATGCGAAGGTGTCTTCATCGTTGCAAAATTCACCTTAACCCAGATCTCCAGACCAACATCTTGGAGAATGTATTGCTTAATCCCATATATATATATATAACTAACCTAAACTGTCTCATGATCAGGGTGGACAAATAGATTTGTGCTTTCCAGATTGTCACTCATGTCAACCTCGTCATCATGAATGAACTGAAGACAAGATCGATCTGTCCCATCTGCTCTTTTGGTATAACCCCTGATATGACGAGTAATAGAAATTACACTATTTTCTCCAAAAACTTCCTGTCGGAGAACGATATTACCACGTTAAGTACAGTATTCATGGCATCCGGCTTCGAGTGACGAAAGTCTCTCAATATTAAAGTATGAATGTAAAGTAAACGTGACGTTCTACGCACAACATTACATGAGGCTATGTTGGAATTCCTCTGCGTATAAGATGATCTGTTGGTCATACCAACCAGACGAGTGAGACTTTCAGCGACGATAGCTATTTGCTAAAGTGATTTATGAAGATCCCCCAAAATACTACCTCGAATACGCCAAATCCTTCAGTGCAAACCCAGATAAACATCTAGATCACATTCTTTATCGCTGCGAAAGTTTGTCACACATGGAGTGTACAATTTGCCTTTCCAAGTTTCCTTCATACTCCATACTACTGTAAATGTGCCTCGCCTAGTATAAGTGTAGAACGTTTATGGAAGTCAAAATTCCCCTCGATTGATCCTGCCGCTCTCTAACCCGTGATCACATCTAACTAGACGCCTGTTATTGTTTTTCACACAACCCGCGTCTAAAAGTACGGATTTTTCCACCCTGCCTCCCATTGTCATTGAAACTCACTCATCTGCCCACACACCCATTGCTGTCTGTCCGTCCCACTCTCCCCAGCTCTGTGAATACGGCCTTCTCATGGGCCACCGTGGAACTGTCGCTGACTCCGAAGGTCGCCTATTTAGACACACAATAGAGAGATCGGATCGCATTTCGTCGATTCGTCATTGCTTGTCGGTCGCCTGTGCTTATACTTGTCGTGCCCTTTGAACCATTGACGACCTATTGCGGCCAACCGTTGTATCTTATCTCACGACCGCAAACGAATTGAGGTTTGGTCCTTGTAACGGATTATACTGTCTATGTCAATAGTACCACCTTTCCAGCGACCTGATTTGGTTCTGATATTTGGCATCGTTGGTTATGCGTGCTTCACTCAACGTTCATCAGAAGAACGTTCAGAAGGTCGTCCAAACTGCTGAAGAATGAAGCTGTACCGGTATAGAAACAACACCAGGCAGTAGTTTCACTGTATGCAATAGGAACGGCGCATAAAACTGACTAAGGTGAATTAACGAATGAAAAGGGCCCAGTCAATATATTTTTGTACTCTTCGTGGTGAACGTTCCCCAACGGATTTAATGGTGAAACGCGTGCTTTTGAACTTCGGTACTTGATTCAGTATATGTGGGAGGTCACTTATGGCATTCTCAGGAGCAACTACGCGTAACTTCGCGATGGTATACGGTTGTCCTCACTGGGTTATGATGTTCGCTTTTCTGTCAGAATAGCACCTGACACCAAGAGGCAACCACGAGTAGGCAGTGGAGCAGGCTGCATGTGATTACCGAGTCATTTCTTCATTTGGGATAGTTGTTCACAGTAGCAGCTGTGCACATTTCCAGGTTCTATACATAGAGCGTGGCACAGGATCCTCACCACTGCCTACTAGATCAAAAACCTGTGTTGTGGTTCGGCTTGCGTACTGCATTTATCCTGAGGACTATGCTGACTACAGCATCCGTTATTTTAAATAAAACTATGACAAAAAGGCTAAACTGGAGCAGTTGGGCGGAAGAAACTTGCACTCCTCTGGCCATATGTTGCACTATTGACCACACAAGCCAGATTAGTTATTGCGATATGATACTACGGCCATAGAACAGTGTTTGTACTATTGGTGTTAACAGCCTCCGAATAACACAGGGGTATTAATATAGGCTTCCAGTTGATCGACTGATGACCGTGACTACCAACAAGCTATCCAGTACGGTTGAGCTCCGTTCAGTTTAATTCATAAGTATGATATGGTCTCGAATATAACCGCTGCATGCAGCAGTGAACAGAATCAAACAACAGTGTCACATTCACTACGCCCTTGATCTGGGCAAGCCCCCTACTGCTTATTAATCCGAACTCTTGAATCACTGACTTTGGGTAGAATCCCCGAAGAAAATTCTACTCTTTACTGCCTCGAACTGTATGGTTCTGAGTCTTTCAAGTCAACCCGTTTCTCCGACATAAAATACCGGAAAGTATCAGAAGTGTTCCTTTCCTGGCAGATCAGGCCATATTTTTACATTATTTGCCCTACATTTTCATCAACAGTTTCAGTGTCTATACTGTCCTATCAATAAGTCAGCAATTTGTTTCATGCAATGTTCTACTGACACTGGAACTTTATCTGTGTTATTTCTTAAACGCCCGGTTACGTTCCTAGATTTATCCTTCACTTAAAATTGTCTTTGGACAATGCATTGTATTAGTGGTTCTTTATGAGTATTTCCGGCGATACTGAAGCCGAATCTTTTGGTCAAGTTAGACTGAAGACTAAACCAAGCTTGATAGTAGGAAAAAGGGTGTTTGACTGTGATACGTTGACACTGGTGGTGTGCTGTTACGATTATACGCCTCTTATGGACTTTATACATTGAGCTGTGCATTTCAGGACAAAGGACGGCAATGTGTAAGTCAACCACGGACGCGAAGTGACCCTATCGCTGTCATCACTGGTGACACCATTCACCGGAGACCGTTGTCTAATTTGAAGTAATCGCCTTGACCCAGATAACATTGTTCTTCATACCCTCTTTGTTTTATCGTTCATTTAAAGATCATCTACTTGCAAAAATGAGGCATTTAGTCGGAAATTGAGCGATGACTATGTACGAGACGTCTTGCAAACAACACCGACAGTTAGGCAGCTTAGTTAGCAACACTGCGGTAACCCAAATGACCAATTAACAAAAATTTCAACAGCAATAGGGACCTGCTGTAAAAAGGTATGCTCTAGATAAGCACCGAAAATACGGTAGATGATTTCTGTTGGTTTGGCAGAACTTATTGGCGGGCGCTGTGTGATTCCGCTTGATTCCAGCAAAACGGTGACGGCCGTCAACTGAAACGCCAATAGTTGGAAAGCCGCGGATTAGTTCCAGTGAAATATGTCAGTTTGTTGAAGTCTTTTATGTTCTCTTTAGATGTAGTATACACATTTACAGGTAACAATACGGAACATTCGGTAATTCAAGTGAAGTTCGGCGCAAGTATCTTATCTCCTTCATCTCTCTCCAGTATGTGGTAGAGGACAATCTGGAAGGAGTATTCGGGGATTTCGAAGCGGGGCCTTTACCAGGTAATAAGCTAACTGTTACTGAGTTGGTAGACGATATTGCTTTACTTTATTTTTCTACAGGTGAAGTACAAACCTACCTTAACTGGCTAAATGATACAACTAGTCTATATACTGTGTGTACTTTGCACTTACAAGAAGAACGTTGTTACTTGATCGAGTTGCCACTAATCCAGTTTTTGTTATGAAAGTCAGGTCGCTCGAGACTGTTGATTGCCTCACCTATCTAGAGAGAGTCCTCTCATCGGATTGTAACATAGCTGGCAAGGTATTCATCAGGACACACAATTCACTATAAAATTTTTGTTATTTCTGGAGTCGCGAAGATGTCCGATTTTTGCATGAGGGTTGCGTTTACAATGCGCGTGTGGGTTTACTTTTACTCTAGGGATTAAATATCTGGTCCTTTTCTGTGGAAAATGAATTCATGATTTCGGTGTTCACTCAAATTTGTCTCCTCTGGTCAGCTTGCATCAAGCAGATAGATGGTGTGAACAACGCGACGGTCCATCACCAGATACTCAGAAACTGACTTAATTTGGGACCGATAACCGAGATAGCAAAAGTTACCCGTCTTTGCTTTTGAGTCACGTACTGTCTACACCGACCGAGTGTTTGCCGTTTCCTGTATAAAACGTTGACTTCCCAGCTAAGCAGGGTTGGTGCAGAGTCTGCGACGAGCAAAGTTACAAACTGGAAAGATTATCAGATATGGAGTCTTGTTGCAGTCCCTGGTTTGGCAGTATCCACAGGGTTGCTCAACTTTCTTTCATTCGTAATGCCCCATTTTTCTCTCTCTGTTTTCTTCCTTGTATTTGTAACTGTTCATTACTCTACGTATTTGTGAACAATCCTCTGGACCAATGGCAGCCCGATCCAAGGTACTAAGAGATACAATTCGATGTCCGAATTGGTGATGGTGACGTTCATGGTGCTGAGAATCCTCGTTGGTCTGGACAATGAACCAATTGAAAAACAATTTCAGAGCTTCTTGAAGCAGGCAGTGCCAGTGTTTATCACCTTAGAAGACGGCTGCAGCAAGGTATAGTGTCTCAGTCGGGGTGTGTGCGAACGGGTTTATCACTGCTAACATGTGTTTTGTTGCAACGCCATTAGCTTCTCAGATTTACGCTACGTTATGTAATGCGCCACCTAAGATTACTCAGGGTTGGGTCTATCGTGTAGTGAACTACTCAGTCGAGAGAAAATCAGAATACAACTCTGAGCGACACTAAGCAATCTCAGTTTGTTAGAAAAACAGCACCTTTCTATAGAGGAAAAACAGTATTTACAGTTGGTATTACGGGACAAGCATTCTTACATTCTGACTGGCCAGTTTGTTGTTGTGTTCTTCCACGACCTTGCATCTAGCAATCGACTGTTTGAAACAGATACGCATTCAACAGCAGCTGATCGTCGTCTGATTGTTTGGCGCTAGTTTGACCATAATTCCGTCTGTAGCAGCTTGTGCATGAACACCGATTGGCTGAACCTTCTCCAATCATTAAAGCACTCCAGTTCATTCTCGTTACAATGACAACTTATTATTTTATACGTCCTGTAGAATCTGTCAGGATTCACGGCAATAAGCAGTCTATCGGGGCGGTTGTAAACCTCTTGATTCAGGGCAGAACAAGACGGAATGTTGAAGGTTTACTCAGATAAAACTGGTTCTGTACATAAATAAGCGACGGGTAGCAAATTATACAACTTACAACCAAGTGAACTCTGTGCACGGAATTTAACCGGCAACAAATATCAACCAATAACACGGTAGCGTAAACAGTTCAATGCGGCGGTACAAAACAAACAAAGAGCGAGTTCAAAGGGGAAGTTCGTAGTGTTGGAGCAGGGTTAGTTACGTGTAATAATGTAAGAAACGTTCGGTCAGTAATTAGTGTAATCATTACAAGGGTATATATATGTAGGACCTACAGTACGATAGCTTGGCCAATGAGGTAAAGGTATAGGGATCAGTTACGATCGGCATTTGGCACACGGCCGGTCGTGGACGGGTAGTCGGGCGGTGGAGTCGCTGCGTTGAGTGCGGCAGTTCCGTGGTTCGATCCCCCAGCCAGCCCTTTGCCGTCTAACTACCAGTTTCAATTGGAGTGATCCAAACACAATTTCCATTGATATTGGCTAGAATCAACAAGTCCCCTCTGGGAGACAATGGAATCGCCAAAATGGTTAGAATGTTCGAGAATTCATTTTTACCATGCTACTGCAAGTCTGTCAGCACTTCAGGGATACTCTCGAGCAGAGTGATTACAATTGCTATTTAATAAAAGTTTATCTGCAATTTTAATGACACCATCCCAGGTACGTTGTTATGCGTACATTAAATGAGAGTGAGTTTGAAGGCATGAACCTCCTCAACCAGCGACGTAAGTCCTAGTGGAGCAACGACTCTACTTAAGCTCAACGAAACCACTGAACAGATTCCAATCTGGTCATACAACCATTGCCATCTACACCCAAAAGCAGTTTGATTGGAACACTAAAAATTATGTCGTTCGCTTTCACGCCAGCCAGGCAAACATAGGTTGTCTGTGCGAGTGGTCGCGCTCCGCTCCACGCCTGCTCTAATAAACCATCTGTTCGGGCGATTGCCTGTATCAATTGGCTCAGTTAACATCACTTAATTTGTCATCCGAGCAGTTTACTGTATCTGTATATATGCATCGTCATTGTTCGATTGGTAACATGAAATTAATAACGAGCCTAGTGTGCTTATGTTAGTATGCACTACCGAGCCGCCTACGACGAGTTTTGCAAAAAAAATACCCTTCTCATGATCGTCACTCCCGTCAATCCTCAGTGTGTGGGTGGTTGCACGCAAAGCCCAACAAACCTTGCAGACGGTACATGCAATTTTCTGAACGTGTCTACTGCTTTGAGAACAGCCTAACCGTAAGTGTTTTGGCAAAGTGAGATATACGATGTATTTCTGGTTGTCTAGGTATTTTATATACGAGCAGGCAATGTTTCTTTTACACAGCAGGATACCTATACTCCACTATGTTATGACTAGTTTATTCTTGATCGTAGAAAACTGATAGCTATTGAGAAAACTCATCAGTTATAGGTGTGGATAATGATACACCAAATAACGTGTATCCGATCAAAATTCAATGCAAGATAAACTGTTAAATTCTGTTCGTTCGCTCAACGTGAACAATGGTAACTGTACTTTCATTTTAGTTGTTAGCCAAGAGATCTCTGAATTCTGAGGGCACAGAAAGCAACACTGTTTCTGTCCTGACAAATATTTTATTTGCAACTTTATCACCTTCTTTAATTACAGGATTGTGCTCAAAAAAGCATACCAAACGGTGAGTAGTTCCTACCTTTCTAACCCATGCTTTGCATTAAATACCAGATTACATAATAAATTCATTGAATATAAATTAGCTGTTCGGTATATGTACTCGTAGACGACAGTGTACAATCAGCCGGTAGGGGTTGGACATGCACATGTTTTGCAAAGTACATCACCGTCGCCCGGACGCGGTGCACGTTCACAGGTCCAGAGTGAATTGAGTAAAGTGTAATTTTTTGTGTGTCGATGAGCCTCATTTAAATGACCGTTGTTGAGTGACGCGTTCTGCTCAGTCGCTGTTGCCCAACGACATCGTTTGATGACTACCGTTGATTTATTCGACACGTGCACTTCAAGGTTCTTAACAAGTAGTTCGTCAAAGTTATTTTGAAGATGTTTTGTAGGATTAAGGTGGTGGGATTGAGTAAACCAAAATGGTCGGTTTACATTGAACAGTGATGTCAACCCTCATACAAGGATGTGTGTGCTGCCCTGGGCACCATCTCATTAAACTGTCAAGTAGTTCTGGTCTGGACAGTCTGTGCTAGTATATATGCTTGTAGCAAGTTTTGATAGCTTGCCCCATCGACAATGTGATCGTGAAGAGTCAATTCATTCCTTTCAGTTCAGTGGATAATAACCCACACGTGGACTAAGCCAACTTTAGCTTCAACTTTTGGAGAGCCCACCTAATCAGTTAAATGCTGACTCCAGAATCTTCACGTCAGCGTTATCCGTTTAACGTTTTGCGTTGAACTCGTACTTCATCAGTCCACCTTTCAGAGTACAGTCAGTCCTAGATTGCTTTACGTTTTCCGTTAGAATAGCAAGCTCAATGAAAATGTGTCAAATCAGGTGAAGTAATACAGTTTCCTGTGGGTTTGGTAGGGGATGGTCCTTCGACGAACAACTCGTATTCATCAAATGACAATGTTATACCTTTGTTGTGACCATAAAACACGCCTGGCCAGGAAGGCTGGTTAATGTACAATGGTTAATGAACAACACAAACAGTATTTTAAATGACTGACTTGCATCGTCATCCGTTTGGCAGCAGAATATCGTCATTCGTTTTGGTGACACGTCCTATATGGTGCATGTACACGTTTTCAGTTGTCGCTTCTGGTCCCTGGTCTGTCTGTCATTGATACTTGCAATTTTGTTCCTTAGCGTAGGAGCCGTGTTATATTACTCACAAACGAAGGTGGATATTATACAACACCCTCTTGACCTCCTGGCCCAGTTGATCAGTTCTGGTCTAAAAGTTCACATAAGAGGAGTGGTAATTTTACCGACTGTGTGTGCATGCAGAAAATATGCGTTGCTGTGGTGATTGTGTGTGCACGTGATTCACCGTTCATAGCACGCCCACGAACCCATGAGCTTACCTTTAGTCACGCCTGACTAGGATGAACCGTGCGACTATTCCTGGTCAAACTATGGTTATGTAGAACCTATTCATAGACGAAGAATCTGAGGTACGCTTTGACTAGAACCAACGAAAAATATATTATCCAAATGTGGTAAACTACGAAACAACACGGATGGCTCATATATATCACATTATGACAGAAATCTTCCCGTCCCGTTGTCTCAGATGGAATGCACCAACCCTTCCGGATGACCGACTGCCTCAGCACGATTTGGAGATGTTTCACGCTAACGGTCGCTAACTTTACCGTCCACCAGTGCTACTGTATTACTGTTATATATTTTGGTAAAGTTGATGGGTTGCGGGAAATCCTATGGTAGCTTCATATCTTAGCTGGTAAAGCGCATGCTACGTTTGGGCTTGCCGTGTTTTCGTTTGTTCAAGTCTAGTGGAAGTGCAGTTTTCTTTCACCTGGAGTACTCTCAAAATGTCAAATCTACCATACTATCTACCACTTAGTGTTGCCTAGCCTGTTTACATTTAGATGATATTGGTATTTTGCAGTCTACGATCTTGCAGTAGAGTTGTGCCTGCTTGATACACCGTGAATTTGCTCTACTGTCTTTTTTTCTAACCTGGTGTAATAGGCCGTTATTGACTGACCTTAACAGTCTTGTAAGTGACACAAAACCCAACAAGCGAGATCAACAACAGATTTGCTAATTCGGCCAAGGTTCGTGGATATTCAGTTCGTGCACGAAAATTAATCTACACCAGGTGTGCATACTACCTAATGTCTTACCCATGTGCTATCTCAGTAGTAAACATTTGATTGTAAATGAAGTTGGAAGAGGTTTAGTTGAACAGCTTGGCTATAAACCCAAGCATGGTCATAGGCTGTAAATTTTGTTAACCGCCTGGTACGATGCTTGGCCTTTGCTGCAACCGCAACTTGAAACTGGGAGAAGTATTTGCACACACAGTTTATCTCATAGAGCGTTAACAAGTAAGACCCACACCCTCATAGATGAGAGGAATGTAGTATACTGTGTAACCCCTAATCAGAGAGCATAAATACAGTTTGATGAGATAGTGTAAGTCACACAACCGACTCCCATTCCTTCCAGGGGAAATTTCTGTCTTGAAAGCCTGTAGAAAAAGTTAATTCTTGTAATCACAACAGTCAAAAGCAAAGACCAGATCATAGTTACTACAGTAGACGATGGAGGCAACTTTAAGTAATATTTAAATGAAATACAATGCAGAAAAGTAGGAAACGGTCATAACTTCTATTATGAGTGAAATAGTGAGTAAACTCAAGTGCACAGGTATTTGTGTTCAATGAACGACGAGTTACAAAGGGGAACTTGCAACGTCCTTATCTTAAATCGACGCTAATCACAGTGTTGTATAGATTGTCAAACGCTTGTGATACCATTGCATTTATCCAACATACAGACTACTCTGTATACAAAGTCGCATGGTATTCAGCAGGATGGTTATCGCTATTCAGAAGAAAATTCGGTAGAATTTTTATGGCCGCGTGAGGCTATGCCTGATGAATAAGGTCACATTCTATTCAGCAGTCGAATCTCTGCGATAGTTTCGAGGTTATTTTGCTATCCATCAATGTATCTGATGTCAGAAACAGTAAGGAGACAAATGTTAGCACAGTGTTGAAGGAAAAGAAATAAAACTGACTACGGGTTATACAGTGGTCTGGATATTCATGTGGTTATGTACGAATTACCTCGTTAACAATGCAAAATCATGCATGAAATGTAAATCATTCTTACTGTTCATGCACAAACCAACACCCCACGCCCATCAAGAAACATTGTGAACTCAATTTCGAACCCTTGAGATCGTATCCATTGCAAACTGACAATCCCAGTTGGACTATGTCGATCCGCTCAAACAGACTGAATGCAACTTGCAGTTCGATGCGAAATCATATTTTCTTGTAGAGTATATGGAATCATAGTTATTTTCCAGATACGCGTGGAGTACTAGGAAGAGAGGCGTTGAACACATATGATTGACCGTTACATGGTTGGTTACGTTGCGTATACCGTTGCGATCACAAAGTGTGATTGATTAGATCAATTGTGCAATACGTAAATGAAACAGATTCTGTATCAGGATGGAATATGGAGTTGGGATCAGGTAATGAGCAGTTGTCATTTGCATGCATGTTCGTCCATATGGTAGGATGGCATTCATAAGTCATAACTGATCACAAAACTTCACAACTGGAGAATAACATTGGCTATAAAAACTTGCCGATTCATCACGAGTTTAAACAAATACAGCACGTTTACTGTTTCCCAGGACCTTCCCTCTATTTGTGACCATCGCCTAACACGGAACACTTCACGACTAAAACAAGGTTATCTTGAAAAGTCCATTAGAATAAAACTTAGACTTGTTTTTAACCCATAGTAATGAAAGTCCAAAATCAAATGACCTCCATGGTGTTTCAGATGAAATAAACCTCAAAACTGCTTTTAAAAAGGAAACAACATATTTTAGTTAAACTAAACAGGGAAACTTAACAAACCGTTTCGATACAAACCAGACTAAACGAAGATTCCGAACTTGTCGATTGCGTCATTCGAGTAGGTAGTGTAGCCAATCTTGGAAATATGGAGTTACATTGGTGAGATCGCGCAAATGTTGTAAAGACAGCTTAAGAATGACGCAGGATAATCCAGATGTAAACTGGATCGATGGTTCGGATGGTTTTAATCGTTCAGTCTAACTGGCATTAGTGATGGATGAAGGGAAATTTTAACTGGAACAAATAAGCCTCTACCCATCTTCCAAAATCAGCTAGCTGTTCAGCAAATCATTCTCATTATTGATTCACCATTGATTCCATTTCCGCCTTAATTTCATTCCTACTCTCAGATTGTCATAACCGGAAATTCAAGAATGGCAAAAACCCCATCTGTCTATGGTTGACCTTCAGATTTGTTGTGTTTCATACTTCTCGTTACTAATACCTTCCAATAGTCTTTATCTCCTCTCCTGTTTACTGAGGAGTGGTAGATTATTTTGGTTCATACAAACTGAGAACCACCCTCAAATTAATAGCATCTTTTGGGTTCCTATAAACTTTTCAGTCAACCCTTCTAAAAAAGAAGCACTGGACTCGAGTTTCAATCTTGTTAGAACAAACGGATCATCAATTGAAGTTGGGAAAACAGTTACTGTCCCTCTTCCCCAAACAATTGAGCAATGTGATAAATCTGAATATCTGAATAAGACAATTCAGTCTTTTTCAGTGTGAAGTCAGTAACACATTATTCAACCACTGTAGCATCGTAAAAGCGTGACCGGAGCTATCTCCGTTCGTGGCAGCCATGCATTACTAACGACCTCTAACAAAAGAAACATGAGTACAGTGCTTTGTTCTGGAAAGCGGTAGTGGTGAACTACTCCTTGCCTCAGAAATCTTCCACGTCAAAAGCGAAACCATATCATTGAACGTCATACGGGAGGTTTGCAAGTTATTCACTTGAAAAGTTATAAGTTTTCAAGTCTTTTCTCTTCGGATCTTATCTAAATTGAACAGCACCCAAAATCGATCATCAGTAATCCTCAAATTTCCTTCTTTGTTTATATTCGTAGTAATAAGTCTGTTTTCGGTTCAGCAGATGAACATATACACAGTTGATTATTATGTAGTGTCTTTCTGAACAAAGACCGCATGCTTACAAAGATCACTTCTGAAATTTGAAACAGCGTTCGTTGTAAGAGTCACCTTAGTGCAGCGACCGCCTGTACTTTCGAAAATGTCGTCCACTGCTTTACCAGTCATTAACAGATAAGTTGCAGGGATGTTACATAGGTTCTTAGGCACCATCGAGATCAAACGAAACAATGTACCATACTGCATAAACTGGGCTGAGTTGTGTGCACGTGACAATGAGATGGGAACTGGACCGGTTTAACTAGCTGAACACCAGTGTGAATGTTTTCAAATGTGAAGAAAACTAGTTGTTCTACCGATGGCTGTTTAGGACAGATTTGGTCGTAAAGGAAAACAGTGTCAGGGATCAATCAGGTCAGAGAAAAGCTTGACGATACTGCTGTGTTTTAAAAGACTAAGCACGAAAACAATCTCTCATAAGTGGAAGCCTACATATCAGGGTTTCATTGTACGATCCACTGCACAGTGAGCGACATTCAATGAAAAAAAAAGAACTCTGAATAACGATACATAGCTTATGGTAGGCCGGAGAGCCCCAACAATAAAACGGTAGATAAGCAACTAAAGCTGTTATTACTGTTGGAGGTCTGTACTTTCTACAAAAGGGTTAACACATTAATATAAAGTTTTCATTATCGCTGATTACATTTGGGATTTTGCCCTTGACGTTGAAGAAAAGCTTGATGACAGTTCTTCAGGCAAATATTCCACGTGCAGCCCACAGATACTAACAGCTAATAAATCTACAAAAATTCAATATTTTTTACTCGAAACTTCCAGGAAAACCTGTCGGACGTTGTTAGTTATATCAAATATGTACATCAGACTATACCAAACACTATTATTTCGACATGATTCTGAGTGTGTTCTGGGTGTAACAAACCTTTTGGACACCGTCAAACATTTACTAATCATGGATTAACGAGGAAGAACAAGTTAAACTTGTCATTATCACATGTGAAAAACTACAGTAATGCACTCCGATGATTATTTAGCAACAATTTCAACTGTTACAGTCAAACCGGCTGAAAGCGGATTGTCAGAGTGGACGGAGGGCAATTTGGTGTTGCAAAACTTAAATTTTCGAGGCATAAACAAGGGCGACCAAATAAATTCGTTGAGTAAGTCAGTATTATTTGTTTTACTCTGGGGCTCCTGCTCTGAAGTTAATAACTCTTGAGAAGGAAGTAAGTCGTCTGAGGCTAAACGAAGACCGTATTTCGGTTAGATAATAAGTTGGAACGACTGGTGTTGTATCCTAGAGATCCAATTTCTATGGGCGACCAGATAGATTGCGCTTAGGAACTAAAATATGGTGATTACATCGCTAGTTGCATCGGGAGACAAGCAGAAAACTGCAGATACGTGTCAATGAACACAAGAACACACGAATTTTCCTCTCAAATATGCACCTTAACTTCAGAAGTTAGAGAAGGATTCGACCATCGCAGTGCGTGCACTGCCAGAGAAACACAACGTAAGTTTTGATCAAGCTCGAGTGATTTACAAGGGTCTGCTTTCTCATGCGGAGCGATACTCTGTTGAAGCTCTCACCATTTACACAAAACACGTCTGTGTTATTCCCAATGATAGCGAACCCCTGTCTGCGTGTGGCGTGGATAAATAGACACCAGACACAGACGCGTCTTACCTAAATCATCTAAGTCACCAAATCTGCCAAACTACTTATCAGTAATTTATCTACATCAGTCCCACCCCTCACTTAACGGGCAAAGGATTAGTCCAGTCAGTTCAGATGCATCGCAGATTGACCTAACCACGGCAAGTCCCATGTGGCCTCTGTTCCTTTGTTAATGTGATTTCGATTATGACAATCCTGAAGAAGGCCACCCGAGGTGGTTGAAAAGTATAGTATTACGACTTGCTCATAAAGTAGTATTACTCTCAATCCATTTGTCACTAAACAAAGAGAGTTGTGAACGGACAGACTATGTGGTAATTTTATCCTAATGAATTACCCTGTTCTCCCACTTGGAGATCACCTCAGAAGATAGATTACTCTTCATGTCTATCGAACAGACAGGAATACTGCAGTATGAAAATCTTCCGAACGGCATAATATTATGTCTGATTTGATTGACTGAGGGACTGCAGTTTATCGTCAAAATCAGTTCCTGCCACTGCACCAGATTGCTAAAACGAATCTGTACAACAGTTTGACCTAACTTCTTGCACAACTATGGATAACCATTTGAATTTTCATCGCGGTACACATTTACGCTTATGCACACAATTTATTTTGTGTGGTAGCTTTTCAATCTGTTACCTTCTAATATGATTTGTACGTTTATTTCTAATAAAGATTTCGTTGAGTTGCAAATTAGTTAACAGTTGGAGTGGCCGTATAATTTTGACTCGGAATGTATACGTTTCGAATCGGTGAACTGTGCGAATTCGATTAGCTGTTTGTCAAGAATGTAGGACACCAAATGATCTTATGGGAATGAAACAGATTGGAAACATTGGAGCAAGCACATATTTATCGCGATATGTCATACTAAGTTTTTAAGCAGTGGACAGTGTAATGGTTTCAAACTGATTCCATAAGTAAGAATGGAGCCTCAGATGAGATAAAATGGAAGGCGTTAGATTGGGATTAGATGATAAAGAAAACGGAACTAACCACAGATTCAACAAACATCGAACTGCAGTGGGTCAGTAATATCAACCGGATATTTCATCAGGATGATTTCGATGACCATTATCTGAAAACCATATTCATTGTCGTGCATACGTACATACAACCTGAATGTGATTCTGTACTTCCCAGGGAAACATTCTGTGACTCGGCATACCCTAATTTTGAATAACTATTGCTGGTAGACAGGACAGATCATTTAAAGCTGAAACTTTGATAGTTCGTCTATAGTATGAGTTTCTTGGATATGCGAAGACAGGTTTCACGAACAAATAAGGTGTATCGATTTGAAGACCACATGGTAATTCACTGGAGTTTTGAGCAGCCGGTCTCGGTGAGACAGTGGATGAAATTTTAATATCAACTCTGCCAAGCTTCACCGCATAGTACCCGTTGGGTGATAGCCCTTACGGTATACATCACTGTTATCATTACAACTCAGGACCAGTTAAGAAACTTCTTGTGAACTCAGCGAAATGAACCATATGTAGCTATAAAATCACAGGTCAGAACAATAAACAAGTAAGATGGGTGAGAAGAAGAATAACTAAACTATAACCAGTTGAGGTTCATAGTGTTATGGATTGCATACGAATGACAGTCGATGATAGCATTCATATACAGATAGACTTTTCTTTCATTTTTTCTTGATCACGAAAACTAGATTTAAGGTTTACTTATGTTAGACGTTATCAAGAATGCGCATTCTCGCTACAACCAGGATTAGAGCTTTGACTCAAATTTTCATGAAGCAGCCAAGTTAACCATCACTCCACTGATCTCATAGTCGTTCACGATCAAATTATCGTACACAAAGTTTCAGTCAATAATGCTTCAGAACAATACTCAGCTGTATAAAGATAAGGGCTGACAAAAGTGTAACTTAAGGTACGTGCTTCTTTCCAGAATGGACTAGTTGAGACTATCACAGGAGGAATGGTGTGAGCAAATATGTTTTACTGAGCCCAAATTACTCAAAACCTCCACCAGTAACACGAATCATGCAAGGCCCAATTGCTTATGTTTAGACTTGAGGAAAACGAAGGGAACAAACAAGCACTCAGGAGGATACCATATGTGCTCACAGGCAAATAAATACAGTTGTATAGAAATCTCGTAACTGATTGTGATACTTTTACTAGGCGGACCATGATGAACTTGAAGCTGATGAGACGGTATGGTTTGTAACGAACGTTTAGCAATCAGATAAATAGTGCAAAATAAGGCAGAAGATCAACGTCAACAGAGAAATTCTATTGTACGTTAATTTCAGACATTCGGCTAAAAACCGGAGATATTAACTTAGAAAAGTAAAATCAGTAGATGAATAAACGAATACATGAAAATCGGAGGAAAACGCTACAAAAGACGGAACAAGATTGACTTCAAACGTGGAAAAATCATACTGTTAAAATTGAAATTTACATGAAAACGTTTTTGCCGCAAGAGAGATGAATAAAGTTATACATTCAGTGGAAGTGTATCAGCAAACAAAACATTGATTCTCATTGATTATATAGAATGAGCTCAACAATAATATGTAGGCGGCCTAGCGCAACGAGATTCCGATCAAACATTGTATCGGAATACCGTTTCGGTGCCAAACTTCAGAGTCCAGATCAGAGAGCTCACCGAAATGCCACAAACCCTAACTGAGACAGGTGAATGAACAGGCATAACACATCATCGAAACCACGGCTAGATCAAATGGCTATGGGTGGGAGGGGAGGTGTACGCGCATTTCTATTAAAGTGGTTCGGTGCCCTTGGTCCAGTCCTCCAGCCGCCACGGTCCACGATCGATAACACCTGACCGTTCAGACACGAAGTTGTGGCTGGTGCAACCCTTGGAAGGAAATGGTGGACGGATAACCAACACTCGTCTGTGATTGTAAATGGATACAGTAAAAATACGGTATTTACCTAACGGATTGTGTCATCACGATAGTTTTTCCACTAACCGATAGATAATAAAACGTTTCATGCATGAACGAAATCAGTTAACAAATCACTAAAAGAGTGATCAGAACCCAACAATTTTCCCGCAGAGTATGCTTTTTAGGTTTAGGTTTGTCGCGCTATTTGTGGACACTGACGTGAAGTTTTATAGCCATGCTGTGAAAACACTAAGCGTCGTTTGACACCTCAGTTTGACCTTGTCGTTAAACCGTGCCGCTCCACTTTTTAACAGCATGTCGTATTTCATTACTTCATCTGTGATAAAGGCAACTTGTTGCGTTATCGAGGTCAGCGTGGACAGTTCGTTGAGGTGCTTTCGCTCCCTGGAACCCTGTTTCGTCCTGAAAAACGATGACATCCGCATCATGCGGGTTTTAGTTAGGTGATTACGTACTAGGATAATATGTTGATACAAGTGAATACTGATCGAACTGGGTGAGGTGAGGTAGGCAGCGTAACGCAACCCTCATAAATATCGTGTTCGTTCGCAAACTGCATAGACCGTAAGTATAAATGCTTCTGATGGCAGTGTAGAATCAATACTTTCCTTTCACCGAAGTCACGTCGGACCGTCCCCGGGGTGATTTATTCGATCTGTGTGTGTGTGTGTTTGTCTGGTGCTGGTCATGTTGAGTTATGTTAGGTTACACTTTTCTCCTCTCGTTTTACTAAACACCGACATCGCACAACTTGGTGTGGACGAATTTATCATGTTGGAACCAGATTGCAGTCCTGGAAAGCACTAATGTACATTTATCGCTGATGTATACAGAACCACACGGACCATTTATGCATTCCTTGCAATAAATATTCCGTGTTCATCCTAGATATCTGGTCTAGTTCATAAGTATCTGCGAATAGTGACTAGTTGCGTCACGCACCAAAACATCTACTACGCTCCACTACATACGAACCAAAACCCTACCTTAGTGTGACAGTAATCCGTGATGTGCTTCATGGGATTCTAATCGTAGAATCACGGGTTCATAGTTTGTTACGGAAAGGAGAAAAATTTTCGTTTGTGCTTCCTTGTTTCTGTGCTGGCCAGTGAGAAATTGCTGTGAACGGTTATGGGTATAATGAAAAAGTGAATGGAACCAAATGAAAGGTAAGTTCAATGAAAATTCTGACTGCAAGTATTTCAGCAACGAACCCTGAAATGCACTGAAGTAACGTTCAGTCAAGCATACGCAGTTAAGAAACTGTGAGACTAAGCTGTCACAACGAGACTGGACCTTGACGCGGTGTGACGGCTTGTGCATCTCGATGACCTATTGGGCTAAACTGAACGGTGTGATCACCACACCGCCACAGATACTCATACCAGGCAGGTAGAGGTCTGGCAAACCAGTCTCCTGGTCCTCCAGGTTGGAGGTTGGAAGAAGGCTCGCATCTTCTTTCTGGAAAATGTGCCAGTTCTGGTACACTGCCACCAACCTGCTGCCTTGCGGTATAGGCTTTTTAGCCGAAAGCTTTGGGTGAGAACCCTAATCGTTCTCTTGTCTAGGTCTAGGCGCCCTGGCAGTATATCAGCCCACACACAACCATTAATAATCATAACACTAGTAATTCCATACTGCATCGGCCGTCTCGCAATATAAACCTGGTCGCCCTATCTGCTGCATAGAGCAGGGTGGATAGGCGAAAACATGCTACTGCCGACCCCTCCCCCACTGTCCTATCAAATTTAGTTCTCAGGCCCCTCCCAACCTCCATTTCTGATAATTGCTCTACAGGTCCCACAACGGATGTAGCTAACCATAGTAACACTGAGCCGGTAAGTTCCGTCTCTTGCCATTCAGCTTCAGGCATCTCTCGTCCCTCGTTTAGACCAGAATGCGAATTAATATAGGTGCTT